>LPNX010778433.1:338290-368026 GCA_001517045.1 Pseudotsuga menziesii | reverse complement strand
TTTGGGGTAGCGGGGTCCGTCAAAAGTATGCAGTGTGGGTACTTGTTGGATGCGGAATCAAATTCTGCATCCAACGAGCTCTCCCGATCGAAATTTGAGTAAAAAGACAATGAGATATGTCGAAAATACGAACACAAAAAGTAGTTTTTTTTAATGACAAATATGTCAATTCAACCATTATGGTTGACTTATTTTATTGAAATTCTATTGGTTCTTGAATTCCAACTCACAAAAACTTATTTTGGCACGTTTTCTTATAAGGCCCATTTTAGACCCCAAATTTCCTCTAATGATTCCTAAGGTAACAGCTCCTAATCCTCCCAAAGAAGTAGAAACTAAAGAAATTGTTGATTTAAGTTTTGACTTAGGTAATTGGCTAGCAAATACAAAAGTCCTCGTTCCAGTTCTTGAACTATGTAAAATCCCTGGCCAAAGAGAGAGACTTTTGAAAATCCTAGATCCGCCGAGTAATGTTGATCCTCAAACTGAAGAAAGTCCTTCAAGCCCTGTAAAGCCCCTTACCCCTAAAAAGGTCACTTTTTCTGATACCGTGGAGCGAACTTCAAATAATGTCTTTGCCGATCCACCTATAGTTCTACATACTAGGGACCCAAGAAAAGAAGATCACCCCCCTTTCTATGTATCATTGATGATGGGTGATCTTCTTCTACACAATTGTATGTTAGACTCAGGATCTAGTTCCAACATCATGACCAAAAAAGTCATGCAGCAGCTTGACTTAAGAACCACAAGGCCATACCAGAATGTATGTGCCATGGACTCTAGACCGGTTAAAGTTGAAGGGATGATTGAGAACCAGTTAGTTAGATTGGGTAAGTATCCGGATATCTAGATCACCATGGACATCCTTGTTATTGATGTTCTGGACAAATGGGGTATGTTGTTTTCTAGGAAATGGGGTGCCACTTTGGGAGGATCAATCCAGATGGATTGGACGTATGCCACCGTACCAGCATCGTAATTTTCACTTGTTAAGTTGTATTCTGAAAAGGAAAAAAGACACCATGTTGAAAACCCTCAAAGACCATTGAATGAGTATGCTTACCACACTGATGAAAATGGTTCCTATCAAATCAACTCCACCTTCTTGGAACCCATCCAAGAAGAGATGAAGACCGAAAAACTTAGTGAAATATGGAGAATGAATTTTGATGGTGCTTACTCTAGAACGGGTAAGGGGGCTGCTGTTGTCATTATTTCACCAGAGGGTAAGGTTTTCAACTTTGCTTTCAGATTGGAATTTGAAGCAACTAACAATGTGGCGGAATATGAGGCACTTCTACTGGGCATTGAGATTGCCAAGGACATGGGGATCAAGTTGCTTAATATTAAAGGGGACTCTGACTTAATTGTCCAACAAGTTAAGGGTCAATTTGCATGTAAGTGTCAAAGACTTAAAAAATATAGAAATGCAATCTGGGATACAATGGAATTCTTTGATTCCCTTAACATAGAAGCAGTCCCTAGATATCAGAATAGTGCCTCCGACAAGCTTGCAGTTTCAGCATCAACTCTTCAGCCATCGGATGAGATGTTAGAGGGGGATTGTCCTTTAAAGATTAACTTCAGACCTTCTGTTCCTGATAATGTTGAACATTGGTAGGTCTTCAAAGACGATGAGCAAATTTTGAGATTCATTCATAATGTCGATGAATTCCTAAACTTTAAATTAAATGATCAGGAAGAAAACAAAGAATATTATGGAGAAGGTGACAAGTTTAATAATCCTGTCCCATGTGGTCTAGTTGCCTTAGAAAACATCTTTGACAGATAGGACAGAAGAAAAAGCAATGTTGAGCAAATGAAACCGGGAGATTACATTGAAATCAACATTGGGACGGAAGCAGAACCTAAAATTTTAAAATTGGAAAAGGTACTTCCGAAAAAGAAAGGAATAGCCTCATAAACTTGGTCAAAGAGTATAGGGATGTATTTGCCTCTACTTATGACGAGCTCAAAGCCTATAGGGAAGATGTATTTCAACATGCTATTCCCTTAAAACAGGAATGTCAAAAAGGCAAGCCTTTCAGACAAAAACTTCAGCAAATAAATCCTAAGTTAGCACCGATCATTAAAAAGGAGTTAGAAAAAATGCTAGCAGCAAGAATAATAGCTCCTACAAGACATTCAACATGGTGTTCTAAGTTGGTCGTAGTTAGAAAGAAGAACAGGGGTATAAGGATATGTATAGATTTCAAAAATCTAAACATAGCATGTCAGAAGGACAATTACCCCCTCCCCAACATGGAGACCCTCCTCCAATGGGTCACCAGATCAAGCATGATGTCGATGCTAGATGGTTTTTCTGGCTATAATCAAGTAGTCATTCAAGAGGAAGATAGGCATAAGACCACTTTCACAACTCCTTGGGGCACTTTTGAATATCTGAGAATGCCCTTTGGCCTTTTAAACGCAGGAGCTACTTTCCAAAGGGCCATGGATTATGCTTTCAAGGAGTTGATCGACAAAGTCATTGAGATATATCAAGATGATCTCACTATTTTTTCGAAAGAAAGATCCAACCATGTTGGTCATCTCAGGCAGATTTTTGAGCGATGTAGGAAGTATGGCATTTCTTTGAATCCGGCTAAGTCGGTGTTGGGCATAGAAGAGGGAAAACTCTTAGGACACATCATCAACAAGGACGGTGTCAAAATTGATCCTGAAAGAGTAGAGACCATAAGAAAGATTCCCCTCCCTAAGAATGTTAAAGCCCTCCAGTCCTTCAACAGTCATATAAATTTTATCAGAAGATTCATTCCAAACTTGGCCGAATTAATGAAACCCATGCAGGCCTTACTCAAGAAAAATGCCAAGTTTGTGTGGACCATTGAAGGAAGGAAAGCCTTTGATGCTATAAAGAATGCCATTACCAAGTCTCCGGTCTTAGTCAGCCCAGATTACACGAAGGATTTTATGATCTTTTCATTTGCTTCTGAAGATACTATTGCGGGTGTGTTGCTCCAAAAGAACATCGAAGGGTTTGAACAACCTATAGCATTCATGAGTAGAGCCTTGCAGAATTTCAAGCTAAAGTATACCATTATGGAGAAGCAGGCTTATGCCTTAGTCAAATCTTTGAAACATTTCAGGACTTACATTGGTTATTCTAAGGTCACTGGATATGTTCCCCACACTGCAGTTAAAGATATCCTATCTCAAAAAGATTGTTTAGGAATAAGGGGTACATGGGTGTCCAAGATCCAGGAGTATGACCTTGAAATAAAGCCAACTAAATTAATCAAAGGACAAGGCCTTGCTAGAATGCTTACTCAAAAAATTGAAGAAGCCATAGAAATGATTGCAGAAAACGACATCCCTCAGCCTACCATGACTCCTGCCCTTCAAGAGCTTGATAATCATTGGTATTCCGACATCATCTTCTTCCTTCTCCATCTCACCTGCCCTGATCACCTAAAAGGACACAAGCGTAGGGCTTTAAGACTTAAGACTGCTAGGTATTGCCTTACCCAAGAGGGTCTGGGTTGGAGGAACCCAGATGGTATCATACTTAGATGCATCAACGAACAGGATTCTAAGAAGATATTAGCAAAGTTTCACTCAGGAATTTGTGGAGGCCATTATGCAGCAAATACAACTGCCCACAACATCCTGAGAGCTGGTTACTATTGGCCAACCATTTTTTCAGATGCTCACAAGCATATCAAGTGTTGCCAGGAGTGTCAGCTGTTCACTGGGAAGCAGAAGTTGGCAGCTCTTCCCCTTACTCCGGTTGTCGTCCTTGCCCCTTTTCAGCAGTGGGGGCTTGATTTTATTGGAAAATTCAAGGATAACTCCAGCAATGGGTTTTGGTGGATTCTCACAGCAACCGATTACTTCACTAAGTGGGTAGAGGCTATACCCACTAAAACCGCCATCGAGAAGGTTGTTATTGACTTCATCGAGGAAAGAATCGTCGCCAGATTCGGAACTCCCCTCAAAATAACAACCGATAATGCCAAAGCTTTTAGTTCCGAAAAAATGAATGACTTATGTTTTAAATATGGCATTATCCTATCCCATTCATCAGAAATATTAAACCTACCCATGAATGGCCAACACTTGAAGCCCATTTATCGAAACAACCTTCAAGATGACCAAAGGGTCATCCTAGGGCTTTTCTAAACCCATCCTTGTTGTATTTTTATGTACTTTGATTTTTCTATCATAGGTTATGTATCCTATCCATGTAGAATGTTGTATTAAAATTCCTTATTTTTGTATATTAGCATTTTCACTTATATACATGCTAAAAGGAAAAGTTTATTTCATGTACTTTACTTTGAAAAAGGCAAAAATATTTTTCTGGTATTTCATCATGGCATATTTTTTATCATATACATGGGCCCTGAGACACTTATGTTTACATGCAGGTACCAGAGATTCCTGGATTCTCAGGAACTCTTTTTGATCAATAGATCAAGCAAGTACCTGTCCCACAGTTGGAGCCAGATGTTACCAACTTTTTTGTACCATAGTTGGGTTACCTGAGGAGCCTCCGGTTGACAGACATGTTCAATGTCTGATTCCAGTGTATCAGTTGATCCGTCTTCATGTCTAGCAAATATTGGCTAGTCAGTTTTTCATTTGAATAGTTTTGACCATGGCCCCGCGGGGTTTGTAATAAAATGTGCTAGTAGGGTATCTTTGAGTGGTTCGGTCTCCTGAGACGTAGAATCGCAACTAAGGTATTCCAGGGAGTTTTTTGCCCTTGACAATTATGCTTTGCCTTCAGGCGAGTATAATTGACGAGGTTTTCTCCTGCTTCCTCCAAAGCTGGAATACCCGATGTTGAATTCTGGGCCTTGGGGGGTTATTAGATCCCAACTAAGTGTTATAAACCTACTAGGCATTGTTTAAGTAGAGCATGGTCATGTCTCAAGTCAATAGGACCTTTAAAAAAAATTCGAATTTTTTTTTTAGAACGGGTTAAAATTTATTTTTAAAATTTTTAAAATTTTAAATTATTTCCCTAAGTTTTTTAATTAATTTTTCCATAAATTAAATGCAAAAATCTCATTTGTAATAAGTCGGTCATCCAAACACCGAATTCAGTGATTGAAGGCTCTAATCTTAAGCCAAAAATCATTCTTGATCATCCAGCCAGTCAGATTCAACTTTCAGATCATCAATTGGACACATAACACACATTTTCTCAAAAAAGTCATTTTTGGGGAAAAATGGATTTTTTTATTAAAAATTGATTATTTTGGAGAAAATTAAAACTCTCCAAATTAATCCAAATTCAACGAAATAAAAGGCTAAATGACATCTCATTGGGCATTTATGATGATTGGAGTTATCATAACTCAGCTTCAATCAGCATTCAGTGAGCAATACATTTATATTCAGTTAACGGGTTTGTCATCTCCAGCTAAACTCCCGAATTTGATGAGATGGAGAGCACTCATTGGTCTGATGATTTGATCGAGGTAAAGACTGAAGTTTACACTAGCAGTGGCCTCTCCAAATCTAGCAGTGGTTGCTTTTATACCTAGAATGTGGTTCTACCTACATGCTCACGCCTCTCCTTATGCTCACTCCTCTCTCCAACAGGGGCGTCATCACACGTGTGGGCTCCATTTGGGCTCGGTTTGCAGTGATGAGGATTGGAATGGGGGCACCTTGCCTAGGTGGAGGCCTCCCCTCATTCCCAGCCCATGTTCTTTAGGTTTGCTCTCTCAGTGGTGGCCAGGGCGGTTAGGTTTGGTTTTTTGGTTTTAGGGTTTTGGGTTCTTCATTCATTGTATAAATAGAGGCTCTTTTAGCTCTATTCGGATGGAAATTTTGGGTTAAAGTTACTCTGAGAAAATTGTATCAAGCATTTTGCTTTAGCTTTGTTAATAAAGATATTCGACTTTGGAGATCTATGGGCTTTTGATTATGATGGATTCCTCATGGTTGAGGTGATATTGTCTCTAACTCATCTCATTTAAATACTTGTGTGTGGTTTAATATTTTGCTAGCTCAAGAAGGCCATTGTTGTCACGGTAGAATAGCCATTTGTAGCTTCAATTTGGTTATTTATGCAAAGTAAATCAATATTTTGATGGACATAAGTAGTAAGTTATACAAAATGTTGATCTTGAATTGATTTGCCTAACATACTAGCATACATTTTATCTCACTGCTTGTTTTAATTTTTGATGTGATTCAGGCTTCACAGATTGTAGAAGGGTGTGAGCTCAGCTACTTCTATCCCATGCTTCAAAACAACCATTTGAATCTAACATTTTTAATTGCAAGACCTACAGTGTTCGTCATCTTTTGCTTCGAAAAGGAAGCTTGGAATAACTCTCTCTCTTTGGTTCCAGCTTCATAAGTTAATGTTCTTTGGTTACCGGTCACTTAGGAAGCCCTAGTTCACTTTTTTCAACCTTTAGGCTTCCTCCCCATTGCCTTGTTTGGCTTGTCTTTACTTCTTCTTCTTCGCTGCCCTCTTTTTACTTTAGTTTGCAGCCCCTTTTCTTCTTTTTGGACAGCCATCTTTTGCTCTAGTTTTGGCCCCTTTTTGCCCTAGTTTTTTGACCCTAACTTTCTCCTTTTTGGGCAGCCCTCTTTTGATTGTTCGCTGCTCTCTTTTTTACTGTTTTACAGCCTTCTTTTTGTTTTTTGGACAGCCCCTTTCCTTCATTTAGGACAGCCCTCTTTCCCACCTTTTATCTCTCCTCTTCTTTGGTTTTTCTTCTCTCTTTTTCCTCTTTTTCGAGATTTTAGTTTGTAATTTGTCTTTAAGGTCTTAACTAATGCATAACGTGTAAACCGTTTTAAGCTCTTATTTGCAGGAGAAACCGAGAAAAGCCCAAAGGCTAAAAGCAAGCAAGAAGTGCAAAAAGAACAAAAAGACTTTTCCCCTCTTCTTCCATCCCTTTCTTTCCCTGTTCTTCCAAGAAAAGGCAAAGAACAAGTCATCAGAAAATTGTAAATTAATAAAAAGCGAGTGGGATTACGGCTCCCACACCCTTCTTCCCCCATTTGAGGGAAGCCTGTATCGTCTCTCTTTCATGCTTTCCATTTTTATTGCTAATGGTAGAATAGTGTAGTATAATCATCTAATCTTAGTCAAAGTAGTGCATATTTGATTAGTTTGTTGTTCATAAAAGTGAGTTAAAAAGTTTTATTTAATCATTCCAATCGAATGTGGCATCATTTCTCTTAGAATACTAATTGTTAGATTAGCCAGTTTTGATTCATTAATCAAGTTGATTGCTTCATATCTTAAGTATGTATCTTTCAATAAGTAAATCAATTTTTTTTAAGTAAAAATCTCTTGAATCTTACCATAAGGTGGATCAAGAGTGCTCTCTATCGGAGAGTTTAATAAACCATCTTCACTTTATTTTCGTGCATCATTAAGTGTTTAATCAATTAATCAATAAGTAATACTCTTGAACTTGCAGAAACACAAGTCAAGAGCACTCTCTATCGGAGAGCATCATTAGTCTTGCATAATCCTTGCATTAGGCATCTAGATCAGATGAGACTCTTGAACCTCTGTTATAAGACAAGGTCAAGAGCGCTCTCTGTCGGAGAGTTTAATTAATTGACTTAATAAAATCCTTCAACTCACAATCCCTCTAATTAATTTACTTCGTTGATATCCTTCACCTAGTATGCTCTGCCGACTTTCGAGTTGGGCTCGTACTCAGAACGGTGAACGGACTTGCTAAAACTGCAATAACAACATAATTAAAACTTTTACCCTGTAACCAACACACCGACGTTATCTCGATAAAATACTCAGGTAGTGGGCAAATTCCAAGTGTAGGCACCGGGAAACCCAATCTGGACACAGTTGGTTAAGTTATTGAACACCTAGCTGTGATTCCAGAGTCCAAACAGGTCCGTCATGTCTTCAAACGGGGCCACTGAAGGTATTTTCGGTTAGGATTTCCAGACACCATAAGAAAGATCACTTAAAATCCTTAAAAATATACTAAGAGCACTTGCACAACCTAATATTCAATAGTTTTATTTCAAGACTTGTTGTTAATTCCTTTACGCATTTTCAGTATTTTGACTCCATAAGGCACTGATCTTTTAATCCGCATTATTGTTATATTGGGATCAATTGTTTTTGGCCTTTGTAATTTCTATCTGTGAATACATATTTATGAAGTCTTGAATTATTTCTTATCTTTTAATCTCTTGCTAGCAATGTGGATTGCTTTGTTTTATGTGTCGAACTCATAATAAATAAGCACTTTTTATTACAATAACTCCTAAGCAACACCCATCCACATCCATAACCATTAAAAACACTTTAACAACTTTAAAGAGCCTTAGAGAACTCTTTTGTAGGGACTACCCCCTTGGCTTCATTAGGAATTAGCCTAAATGGAGGAGCTAAGAGTAGGTGACAGTACCTAGCTCTGTGCTTGCCCCCAAGGTCACACCTCTCCCACTTTCTCAAGTGAGGAGACAACTTTCATTAGATTTCTGCTGCTGGTGTGCAATCGGCGGACAACAGTAAGTATGGCATAGACAAGCAGACTTCTAAAATGTTCTGAGACTTTTCAAAGGGACAGGTATTTTACTTACTATTACTATTATTGTCACCATGGTTATGAATAACATGATTTAAGTTTGGTTTTAATATACACCATTGGAGCATTTCTTACCTTGAAAGCATGCAGGATCATATGCGTACAATATCTCACCTCCAGTTTGGGTACTTTGACCTGGTCAGCTCAATTGAAAAAGTCAAACACGATTCCCAAGGAAGCAACTCAAAAAACAACATTGCCTATATTTGTTCCAGACATGCCTGGGACCAATACTGCGGTTTCAGTTTTTAGAGTTTGGCCCCAGATCTCATGATCAGTGATTATTATCACTTTATTATTGGCCAAATGATCAAATTTTATTACAGATGGCAATGATTTTGGTTCTCCTAGAGCATTGCAGTGTTCCAGGGGGTATGAGTAGTCACTTATACCATTCTTGTGTGTCTCCAGATCATCCAGTACAGTGAGTTTTCCCCAGTTCTTAGCCTGGACGGATTTATGATGATTTTTATCAGTTCCAGAGGATGTACCACCAGAAAATGAACTAGAGAATTCACTGAAAAAATCAATTTGGCCTATTGGGTCAAGGAAATGGCTTGGAAATTTGTCAGATTATGCAGTTTGGCTCCCTAGACAGTCCATTTGTCAGATGATGTAGTTTGGCTCCCCGGACAGTCCTTCAGCAGTTTCTGTCTGGATTATTTTATTCTTGGCTCAGCCAGTGAGGACGTCCCCCAAGGGGTGCCCCTCAACTTGGATAATTGATGTATTAAACTGTTATATCATATGGTATGAGGTTGTAATTGGGCCTATGATGAATAAATCCCCTAGTGACCCCCTTTTGATGTATTATCATGATCACATCTTATGTTATATCTTATTTTGACTTAGACAAGTTGTCATTGAGCAAAAAGTGCGCCCCCTTGATCTAGTCAAGTTGATCCATGTAAAATTGATCTCCACCGTTGATGATGTTATAATCTCAACCGTCAGATGTAAAAGTAAGTTAGGGTTTGCATCTATCAAAATCTATATAAAAACGAGACCCCCCCCCCCCTATTGTATGCCATCGGGGAATTTGGCACCATTGGCTCTTGAAGAATAATAGAAAAAATCTTTCTGGGATCTCTTGTCTTTTGTGGATAATTGAAGAATGTTCTTTATGATTAACCAACATTATTTCTCGCTTGCATTGGAGATCATTGGTGAATCTGTGGGGCCAACTTGTCCACTGGTTGGGGCCGACTGGTCTTCTAGCATAATAATATTGCTTTTATTATTATTTTCTTTGGGCCGACTTGTCTTTTAGCATAATAATATTGCTTTTATTATTATTTTCTTTGGGCCGACCTGTCTTCTAGCATAATAATATTACTTTTATTATTATTTTCTTTGGGTCAACTTGGTGTGAATATGCCTCATGCAGCTACAACACCAACAAGTATTGCAAGCGGCCAAGAGTTGCAGGGATATGCACATTCCAAGGATAAGAAAACAATTAGAAAATAAAAACAGACCAGCCACAGGCCTGGAACAGGTTGAAATCCAGAAAATGCAGATATGTGAAAATGTAGGTGCATGGAAGAGGTAGAACAAAGTAGGGCTGAAAGCTACACAATCCTTGTAGTAACTTGAAAAACAAAGAGATCTCCTTCAGAAACTAGAAGAATTGAAACCCTAACTCCACAAGTTTTCCACAGAAAAGATAGCTACCATGGTATATGGATTCAATGTACAAAGGAAAAAAATTCTAAATATTATGGTAAAAAATAGCCAACCTAGATAAGTGTTGAAAACCAAACTCAGATCGAGACTTCCTTTCTTTAGACTAGTCTGTAGGAACTCCAAACAATGTTTCACATCCTCTTCAAATGGATGAAATTGCATAAAGTCCACAAGCTTCAGAGAAAGTAGTCAACAGTTGAGGAGAGTCAGTGTCATAGCTATAGGACACTGTGAAAATTAAGAATATAAAAATGCATACAAAAGTAGAGTCACCACACAGATCACAGGAGAGAAAATCCTTGCAAGAAAACTGTACTGTAAAAAATATGATGCTTTATAATTATGCTACACATGATGATTACAAAGAGGATCAACAGTCCTATATACAGCAATTAGATGAATGATAGTTACAAGTACAACATTAATTATGGTTCAATACGCCACCTTCTAACCACCATATTGATAAGGAACTACTAATCCACCTTTTAACTATCATATTAATGATAGATTGTCAGGGCATTTCGTTAAAGACACTTAATGTCCACTAAATCAAGACTACAATAAATACATATTGGGGCATTAATTACACAAACAATGATGTCATGCAGAATTATGTCATCTTCACAAAAACTGTTAAGGAGATGTCCCATCTACTAAACCAAAGAGGCCCATAGTTCGAAACCATTTAGTCTCGTTAAAGTTGAAGAAGTCACTCTCTCAACTCACACTCCAACATCACCCTTAGATTGTTTAGTTTAATCCGTGGATAGAAACCCATTAGAGTACAATTGGGCCATCTCCACCTTGTATTCCAAAAGTTTGCAACTTTTCCTTCGTGTTCAGGATTAAGGAGTAAATATGGGAGATTTTGTGCTTATTAGTTGATTTCATTGATTCCTAGAGTTATGTACCTTAAATTGTTTAAGCATGATGGGTAAGGCCTATTGCAACTACCATTGTTGAAATATCTGAGATTCTGAAGAGAGCAATTTGTTTCCTCTCAGATGACTGGAAGAGTTCCTAGAGGTGCTTTGCCCCTTGACACCCAACCATTCTTTCTCTTGAGGTAGAAATGGTGGGCCATGCCACAGGTTAAGCCCTTTTAACTTATTATAAGTTCCAATAAGAAACTGAAAGGATTTTGGCTAAGCATTTAAGGATAATTTTAGGTGCTTATATAATAGAGCAAATGAAAGCAAGGACGTGCTATAGACTATTTTTGAACATAGTGATCCACCTTGCTGGTTTAATGATCTAGCAGGTCAAGCATCCATCTTGCTTTCCTGCCTTTGGATGAGCATGGACGATTCCTTCTCCTTGGTTGGTCTTTTACAAGAGGAATTCCAAAGTAGTTGAGAAGTCCATTTTTCTTCTACCCTTTGCTCTTGGAGAAAGCTGGTCATGGAATATGCTTGCATGGTATCCAAATGAGCAATACGAATCTTATGCTTTTATAAAGTTGATTTTTGCACAAGAAGTAGCAGCAGAAACTTGAAAGGCTTGAAGCCACATTATTTCTTCTTCCATGTGAGTGATCTTCATGACGATTATGCCACTACCAATAGGCGATGGATGTTTGAAATTTTCAGGATGACCCTATTACCTTTTATAACATTTGAATTTTTGAGGTAATATAAGTTGCATTTTCCCCCAAAATATCCAAATTCTCGATTAAGGATTTAGATAAATGTGCATTTTGCTGCAGTGATAATCAAATTTTATCTCACACCAAGTTGAGAGAGTTTTTAAAAGAAAAATTCTTTCACAAGCCATAATTAAATGCAAAAAGGTTGATTCATTAGCATGTGGAATTTCTTTGGAATTTAATGCTAAATCTTCTAATTTTCTTCTTGATTGGTTTGTAAATTTCTGACATGATGCCTTTGATTGCTACCTTAGGTTCGAGAAAATATTGCTGCCACTGTTGAAGTTGAAGAAGGTCCAAGTATTGATCAAGAATTGCTGGAGGAAGTAGAAGCTATCATTAGGCCAGTGAAGAACCTAACCTGGCCAAGTGGCATTGGTCATATTTAGCTTAATTTCTCATAAAATTTGCAATATGAAATGCTTTATGATATGATATTTGACATTAAATGGTAGACTGCATCTCTTCATGTGGTAATCTACATACTTGGTGATGTTATTAATCTATAATTAATTCTCCATAGAATTTAACGCAAGGACTTGTCCATAGATGAGGCTTTTCTCTTATCTTGGGCCAAAATTGCTTTGATAGATGGACCGTGTGCACCCAAGGGCCAAGACATGTTTATCGTTTCTTTGAGTTTGCTAATCATGATTTTGTAGTTCTGTGGCTAGCCAAAACTTCAAGCAAGTTTGCATATAGAGTTATGTTGGGAAAAAATCTTTTCCACGCTAACGTTTCCAACTCCCATGTGAGTAGGTATATTGCCATGTTGTATCTCTTCATGTGTCCAAGTCACGTGACATGGAGATGATGGTTCGTACAACCAAATTATAGCAAGATTGAACCTAGAGTTGCTTTGAATCTTATTGCATAAATTTCATTCAAGTAATTTTTCTCTTCGATCATGTGATCAATTGGAAATTCCTTTCTTGAAAATATAAAAATTGAGTCCAGATTACTGTAGGAAAATATCCAATTTCAACTCACCTGATTCTTCTCGCTGTGGGTTGGTGCTTTGCCAGCCACAAGGAGGCTTCCCTAAGTGATTCAAGGTGTCAAATATGGTTCCTAGGGGGTAAGTATGACCTCAAATCAGCAAATTGATGTTGGCCTGCACCAAAGAAGGTTGAAATATGAAAGTAAAGTGTTGGGGAAACCCACTAAAATGCCTAAACAATGACTGTAAATGATAAAATCGATAAGAAAAATCACAAACATGCGATAATCTTCTTCACTTCTGCAATAAAAATTGCAGATCAAGCAGCTAAAATGCCCCCAAAGTCTAGGAAAATCAATAAAAATATAGAAAAGTTGAATGAAAATGATAGTGCAAACTCAGAAGTTCGGAATTTCGCTACAGTTTCCCTTTGCCTCTGTGACAAAAAGTGCAGATCAATGAGGTAAAGTCGTTGAAAATGATAGAATATTATAAAATTGCAAATTTTGACTTTGGTATGATGAATTGAGTTAATGGAAATGAAAAGACTTATAATTTCGTTCTATTTCTACAACAACAATTTGCAGAACAATAAGTTAACATAGCGTAAAAACCAAGAGAAATACTTATAAACAACCTTTTATGGTTGCGGCCGAGTAATCCCGTCACCATCAATGATTTAACTTGTTATTTTGCAATATTTTCAACAGTTTTGTCATAAAATCATGTTTAAAATCAAAATGAATTTAAGGTGGCTGGTGTCTTGCCCTTGGAATGGAGATAATAAATGAACGCTACGAAATGTTTTTACTGAAAATGAGAAGTGCTTGAATCCTACAAGTTCATTACCTTTATAAATCGAAATAATAACAAGAAATATGCAAAGTGGTATAAATTCTTATACAAGTAATCAAGATACGGTTAGCAAAAGATTGTAGATGTAGTCTTTATTACTCGTAATTGTGAAAAGTACAAAGTTCCATGCAATGGGAACACATCAACATGCTCAAGGATCTTAAGGGGCCAAGAATATTACAATTTCTTCTCTTCAAACACACTATAACTATGGTATTGGGTGTGAGAAATCCAACGAGTACATGAACACAAGTGTTTCATCTCAATAACTAGATCTCAAGGCAGTGGAATGATAGGGATGAAGGGAAAGGAATAAAAACACAAATAGTTTGCTTTCCTTGTCCATAGTCTCACTTATAGGAAAGAAACAATTTAAGAAGAGAGAGTTGAAGAATAGGAAAAGATCGAATCTAGATCATCATCGAGAACAGGATAAAGCCAAAAGCATGATCAATTACCAAGAATAGTCCAAGGGGTCACTCCTGCTCTAGCTGTAGAAATAGCTCATGCATCTCCCACAAATAGGTCAAATCCCTCCTTTATTTGGAACAAATAGTTGAAATAACTCTAGTCACCTTGCAATAACACAAGTGGAACGCCCTCCTTATAATACTAGAAAAAGAAGGTGGAAATGACACAAAACTACCAAGAATAAACCAAATGGAGCACCCTCCTTGAGAATAGATCTCATGCATGAGTGGAAAAGTCAAACTGAATATTCTCTACCAGGGCACACTTCTCCTTGCTTTGAATAAACATTTATCAACACACAAACCTCATTGGATCTCATAGGAGGAAAATAGAATTTGACAGCCCCTCTAGAATTCAACAAACTTAATAGTTATGATTTCAACATTTTGGGATGAGACTTTCCAATGCCTTGTTCACAACCTTCACTCAAAATGTAGTGAGGCCAAGACTAGGATTGAAGGTATATTTGTTCTTTCCCCAAATAGATTTTAGTTTAAAGTCAAGCAACTACTTTGCAAATCCAAAAAATAACCACTAACATATGCATGCACTAAAAGTCATCTACATTGATCTAGGATTATATCAATTGAACTGCATTGAACTAAAGTGTTGTAAACCAATATGAATTGAACTAAAGTGATGTTCTAGTCAAGTCCAATTGACCACCTCATGACTGGTGTGCACCTCTCTCTACTTGATAATAGATCCCATGGGGCCCAAAATAGAAGACCATAAAACCTCCTCAAGCAATGTGGCCTCCAAGGAATAGATTACTTGTCAACAAGTCAACTTGGTAGATAGTTTATTTGGAATGAAAATCACATTAAAAAATTGATCTACAATGCACAACAGACAAAATAAAATATAGGGTGTATTGTCACACATGCTAGTTACTTGTGAAGCAAATAACTTGCTTTACATGCAATCTCTTCGTTTGAGCCAAGCTTCTTGACATTGATCCTCAAGAAAGGGGCCCATGTTAGTTGGTGAAAATATTGTCACCATCAAAATAAGCAATATAATTTTAAGGCAATTATTTCTTCAAAAAGGTGTAGAATCCCAATTTTTCTAGATTTCCATAATGACTTCAAATTTGATCTTGATGTTATTCACCATAAAAGTATCCAAAAATATGACCAATTCCCCAAAACCTTGAAAGCCTGATTTTGATGAAAATTTCACAATTTTGGATCATTGCCAAATTTGAACTACATGTGTTAAATAATGGCTATTTAAAATATAATTATTTTAAGAAGTGCAAAAGCCCTAAAGATTTTGTTCTCAATTAGTTAATTTTGACCAAAGTTTTCCTGTCTTCAATTTCCACCAAATTCGAACTATGAATTTCCTTGTGTTTGAGTTTATGAATACACAACATTTGGGTGGACACTCCACCCATCATCTTCAATTTCCACCAAATTTGAACCATATGTACATCTCCATAAAGGTTATTGAAACATTTGATAATATTTCAAGAAAGATGAATTTTTAAGAAACCAAAACTTACCAAGAAAGTGAATCTTGAATATTGTATCCTACCCTTTTGGAATCTTCAACCTCCCATACCTACTTCAAGTGCTGCAATAAATAGAAAAGCATGGGGGACATGCTTTGAAGTTGAATCCTATCATGTTATATACTTTTTTTAGCATGTTTTTTTATATTGTAATTCATGCTTTGAAGGTCAATTATAGGAACCCCTATCTAACCTTAACGTTGAGTAAGTAAAAACCCAACGACCATGTGCTAATTTTGATTATAGCACTCATGGGATATTGATGTTGAATGGTTTTTTTAATGATAAATTGATTTAATAATGAAACCATGAGTCGTTGATTCCTATTAATGAACTTTTAATGATAATTTCATCCTATAATGAAACTAGGAACTATTGATGTTGATATTTGCTAATGTGTTCACAAATCGTTGATGTCAAATTGATCAAAATGGATTTTGAAGAAATTTATTTTAGGTGTTAACATACCCAATGATGCATATGATCACAATTTTAAATTAAGTTGGTTTTCTGCCTACCTAATGGTATATTTTCTTCACATGGGCATGACACGGTAGTACCATAGAAAAGGACAAAGATCCAAGGCACACAAATTATTTTGTATTGGTCATGGTGGGTTGGATTAAGTTATATACTCTCCTAACCAACCAAACCTTTATTACATCAATTGTCATTGTAATATAGTTTGAATTAGAATTGTGTACTTTTTTACATTGCTTCTCTTAGATTTACCCTTTTTCTTCTTCTATGGTCTATGTTTGAATTTTATTGTTGAGAGATATATAACTACTCTTTCACTAGTTGCATATTTAATTTTTTTCTTAACTATTTGATTTGGTGTTTTTCATAAAACATGTTATTTTTGTTCTTCAAACACCCTCCATAATATTTTCCTAAAGCACATCCTCCACCTAGACTTTGTGATTATAATTACATGTCATACAAAATACAAATAAAAGGAATCATATTTGATCTTTGTTTTTGTGATTATGATTGATGTAGTCATCTATTGTATCTTTTGCATTAAAAAAGAAACTAGATAGTTACTCAATCATTGTAATAATGTATTATAAAATGTGTTGAATGAATTACAAAATGTGTTGAATGAATTACAAAATGGGAGACACATAAGGGATATTTGGATTGGAATCTTTGTGACAATTTTGTATTGATGGTTTTATCAATAAGAATTCATGTGTTTATCAATTTTTGTTTGATTGGATGCTTTCTTGATTGACATATTGGATATATTAATTATCATCATGTTAGACATGCATTGTGATATCTTGCTTGGTCTTGTGACCATGATGCATGTTTCTTGATCTTGTTGGTATATGTTCAACTATATCTTAGAGTGATGATGGAGGCCAGAGTTTCATCTCTTGTTCAATATTGGGGTGATAGAACACAGTAATAATAGTTGTTGACACAATTTTGTAGACAAGGGTTCACTCCGCACTACCATCAATAAACCTTGACACAGTCTTCCTAAACATCGTCCCATAAAGGTTTTACCCTTTCTAGCAACAACCGCAAAGCGGGTGTAGTCTCACCCGAGATGTATAGGGGAGCTACAGGAACCACATTTTCGCAATGGGGAGAAGACATGGATCATTGCAGACTCTTTCGCAACATGAATTAGAGATTAAGATACTATGCTACCACGATATTAACCTCATCCGCATTAACATGTATTTAACCAGATCTACGTATCGACATATATTGAACTACTAACTACGTTAGTAATTCACATCAATCACATCGCATTAAAAGATGGATACATAGCGCAATTCTTTTCATTCTTCGTTAAATTATTTCAAACATCGCAGAACAAAAGAGATAATGTTGAAAGAGGCTACCAGAAAACAAGATCAGATCCCGTGCCAAAACATCCTCATAATCGACATATAAGAAAACCTACAATGTAAAGATGCGAAAATATATTTCTCATCTTCGTTGTTTTTTTTAATATGCCCAAAGGCTTTCGATTCTATTTTTCTTATAGGCTCACTTGGTCATTACAAAATGGTCCAATTGACCCATTTCTAACTAACTTGACCAAAAATTCCTTGTTCGTTGGCTTCTTTACCCTTCGTGGTTGGTCCTTTGTTCTTGTCAATGACCTTCCGGTCGCTGGAGGAACTGCATTGTGTGCTCTAGACTCGTGCCAACAGGTCCGCAACACTAACTTGTGGCTCGTCCTCAAGCCACCTTAGCTGGAAGCTACTAATGTGTTTAGTTGTGCCTTAAAGTCATCATATGTTTCCTTGACTTGGTCGATAGTTGGTTTGGCTGATGTTCTAAGTGTTGTGCACTTTTCCACCTCTTGTTCCATCGGATGTTCGCCACCCATCTGCTGCACTTTCTCTGATTCGGCCTTGATCTATGTCATTCCTTCCATTTCCTTCAGTGACAACTGTTCCGCTTTGGTCTAAAGCTCCTCCAAGTGTGTTCTTCGTTTCTTCCTTGCGCATGCTTTGTTGACCCAATGCTGCAGTTCTTTCACTTTTGATTCCTTCGTCACTCATTAGAGGAAATTTGGGGTCTAAAATGGGCCTTATAAGAAAACGTGCCAAAATAAGTTTTTGTGAGTTGGAATTCAAGAACCAGTAGAATTTCAATAAAATAAGTCAACCATAATGGTTGAATTGACATATTTGTCATTAAAAAAAACTACTTTTTTTGTTCGTATTTTCGACATATCTCATTGTGTTTTTACTCAAATTTCGATCGGGAGAGCTCATTGGATGCGAAATTTGATTCCGCATCCAACGAGTACCCACACTGCATACTTTTGACGGACCCCGCTACCCCAAAAACAAGAAATACCTGAAAAAACATGATGATGACATCATTATCACGTTTTTCCAGGTATTTCTTGTTTTTGGGGTAGCGGGGTCCATCAAAAGTATGCAGTGTGGGTACTCGTTGGATGCGGAATCAAATTCCGCATCCAATGAGCTCTCTCGATTGAAATTTGAGTAAAAACACAAGGAGATATGTCGAAAATACGAACACAAAAAGTAGTTTTTTCTTTCTTCCTCCAAAATTAATCAATATTATTTTATTATTTTAACTATTATTTTATTATTTTCCTTAGGAGGCCCATTTTAGACCCCAAAATTCCTCTAATGTGTGCTAATAGGGGCATTGTCTTAAGCGATCCCCTTAAGGCTTCTAGTTGCACTTCTGCTTCACAAAGTTGCAGATTTAGTTGGTGCAACTGTTCATCCTACACTAGACTTCCCCAAAATTTTGTTACATCTTTTGTAATTGTCTGAGCTTCCTTCTCCAGTTCTGTGATTTTAATTGTAGCGTCTTCAATCGCTCCCTTCCTTTCTACACCCTATTCAGGCGGTGTGCTGGGTACCACCCTGGCCTGTAGTTCCTTGTTCTCTTTCTGTATGTATGCAATAACATTGCTAACCTTAGTGTTTTTTCCTCTACAAGCATATTGTTACTTACCTCGGGTGCATCTTTGCATTCCATAGAGATAGTGTGTTCTAATATTCGTATGTCTTAAAAATCCTTTTCTCTTTCATTTATTATTGTCTCTCTTTCCACTCAAATTCGTTGAACCTCCTCTTATGTTCTCGACACTTGTCGTTTGTAGCGGACCATTTGGTCATGCACTATTGCTTCTCAGTCACCAATCTCCTTGCTTGTTGTGTTATGAATGCATTCTAGCATGAACATCGATAGCATGTTGAAATTGATACTAATCAGGTCATGCCTTCGTAGTGTGGCATCCAAGTCTTCATCCCCTATCATTATTGCAGTGGGTAAGATCTGCACCAACCTCAGACTTGTTTCGATATCCACTTTGACTACCCCTTGAGTTGTTATTTCTTACGATAGCCTTGTCGCAATTACTGCATTAGTTAGCATCTATAGTAGCTATGAGACCTAATGAAAGTATCGAGTCACATGTTGTGTGAATTTCACATGTTTCTCATTTACCACATTAGTTATTGTTTCTACCAGCTTATCTATTTGTCCATTGGGGATTTTGGCGGTTCTACTCTCCTCACCTTACTCAAACTTACGCTTTTTCCTTACTTCTTATTGATGTTTGTCAAGCTCTGATTTTGTTGGCATTGTTGATGATGCCTCGTACTACGATTTTCTTCGTCTTTTGACTCCTTTGTCTCATCTTGATCTTTTGGTACATTTTCTGAAAGCTCGTTTTCTGGGTCCGATAGTAGGTCTTCAATGACTGGAACCTTCCACTATTTGAGCCATTCCTTCACTATGGAATCCAGTTCCTCATCATTAAGCTTGCATTGCTTCGTCAACCACTGCTTCTCTAGGTCTTCAAGTTCCTGAATAAATATGTCTTGAGGCCCTATCAACAGCCTTACAATTCTTTGATACTTCTGTGATGGCTTCTTCTGTCAAGTGCGAAATATTTATCGCTTCTACTCTCAGCACATCTAAGTAAATGTAGAATTGGGTGTTAATGTTTGTTTTCCTCTCTTTGTCATTTAGCGCCCACAAATTTTTGTATCGTGCTTCTCAGCACACATTAACAGTTTTAGTCTCCATCCCTTGGTAATGCATTGGTTCCATCCATCCAACCAACGCAATTAATATTAACAGCCATGAATATGTGAATGCCTTACCTGTCTCATGTGCTAGTATTGCATCCACCATTAAATCATTCAACAAAAAGAGCGACCATTTCATTTGAACCCCCATTGTGCACTGTTTTGCGGACACAATGACCCCCGATGTGCATTGATGAGGTCGATTCTTCCTCACGATTTTGATCGTCAGCAACTTTCCTGCGATTATAACCTCCTAATCGTTGATTTTATCGATCATGTATCCTCTGGTTTCCTTCTCTACCCCACATTTGTTCCTCAGTTTTGCAACGATCTTCTTGTCATCATCCTTCCCTTGGAAATATTATGACAGATCTACCCCTACCTTGGGTAATCCTGTGATCTGCGACATCAGATCAACTGTGATCAAAATTTTGGTGCCCAACCATAAGTATATGTCATGAAAGCTGGCCAGTATCTGCTTTACACATGCATTAACCTCTGTCAATCTCCCAAAATGTGGCATATGGATTATTGACAGGAGCCCTGATCACTGCAACCCCAATGCCCATTGCGTTGATTTTCTTGTGGTCGGACCTCCTTCTCCATGCGTTATTTCCTCATATGTTTCCTTAGTGTACTCTGGGTATGCCAATATATCATGGTCACTATACTACAACTTTTGCAGTCGTTGCACTATGTTTCCCGTGACATGGACTCCCTTTGGTGTCACTAGCATCTTGAGGGTATGATTTGCATTCTTGCCGTCGTATTGATGGCGCCCCTTCCTTCCTTGGCGGCACATAATTTGGGATGTATGCTATCATCGACACTAATTGTCTTCCTCTTGTTGTTGTTTCTTCATCTATGGTGTTCGATGGACCTGCTTCTCCTTCTGTTGTTCCAACTTGTGTAGAGCTACGTGTAGTTTTGGATCTTCTCTCTAGAGTTATCGGTCGACTAGCACTCCTCTTCTTCCTCAATGTCCACACAGGTGCAGACACAATCTCTGGTTGTTCCTAGACGATAGTTTCCATCACCCTTTGTGTTTCTTGTGTACTCGTGCTCGAAATAATATTCGACATGGAAACTTCATCACTTCTCTTCTCTGCTAATATTCTCTCTTACCCTTCTTCTTCGATTGCACAGTGGATTGATCCATGCCCTTCATCCTGCTTTTATACGTCCAATTTTCTTATTCGAGCGGATCTTGGGTCATCATTATCAAATTGTCTATCGATTGACTATATCCTCCATTGATTTTGCAAATTCGACACACTTATTGGTCATTAAATGCGCATTTTTCCCACTTGCGTCGTCAACCTCCCTGTCATAACTGCTTCATTTATTGCTCGATTTGACCAGTTCACATTCCATCGAACGTCAACAAGCTCCCAACCTTGTCGCAATCCAACCAAATTTTGTGTTCACTTTTCTTTTTTTCGACAAACTCCTATCAAAATTTCTTCTCTTTTTTTTCACTTGTTGCTTTTGTCATTCGTGTTGCGGTGAGTTATCCCAATAGGGCTTTATTCAGCTTTCGTTTACTAGGTTTGGCAAAAGTGTTCCATCTAACTCTTGCAATTGCACCGCACCTCAGTCATTAATACCATTTATGATGTAAGGACCAAGCCAATGCATTTGGAGCTTACCTAGGTGCTTCGTAAACTTGTTATCATAGAGGAGACTCCATGTCTCCGCACTGAAAATGTTTCGTATTTACATGGAGATCGTGCCATTCCTTATGTCAATCCTTTTCTACCTATTGATGAACCTGCAATAAAGCGATCCTCTTTGAGTTGTAACAATTGCACGAGTCTCTCCTTAATTGCTCCCTCGTCGCTCATTCCTGTCGCTGCTACTATACACAGACTTGGGACAATATACTCCATTAGCATCACTGCTTCTCATCCATAGACCAACTTGAATGGTGTCTGTCCTCTCAGTCTTTTGCATGTCATTATGTAGGCCCATATTATCGCAGGGATTTTCATATCCCAATCATCATGATTTTTGTTGCATGCCTTAGTAAGTGCATTCTCCAATATCTTGTTGAGTGCTTTGATTTCTCTATTTGCTTATGGGTGATATGCAATACTTATTTTGTGTTTTATTTGGAATTCCTCGATCATCGCTCTGATTGTTTGATTGACGGAATGAGTACCTTGATCACTCATTAATATCTTAGGACATCCAAATTGGGTGACCACATTGTCGAAAATAAACCTTGTTGTTGTCGCAGCTATGCAATCATTTACTAGTGTTTCCTCGCCCCATCTTGTTGGGTAATCAATCACAGTGATGATGTATCTTGCACCTGTTCTTTTTCCTAACGGATTGATAGTCCCCACGAAATCTACGACCCACTTATCGAATGGTTGTAATGTTACCTAAGGTACTAATGGCATATCATCCCCGCGCAATGGTTTCCCCATTCTTTGACATACATTGTAGCTTCTAGCATAATCTGTGGCATCGCCATGCATTGTTGGCCACCATAATCCAGCTCTGAGTACCTTCCTGGAAGTTGCATGCCCTCCATAGTGTCCTCATGAGATCCCACTTTGCACCTCTTCCAACACTCTTTCTTGTTCATGCAGAATGACATATCAATGAAGAATTTCATTGTGTAAAATTATCCTACGATCAGTTGAAAATAAATAACTCTGACAACTAGTTGTTTCTTCTGACTGGTGGTGAACTCCTCAAGGGATTTCCTTGTTGCCAAAAATTGAACAGTCTGTTCGTAATGGTTGTCAACCATTCCAAATTTGAATAGTTGCACATCAAGTAATCCTTCCTCGATGTTGTCTAGTTCTTCACCTAATTCTATCCTCGATAGATGATCGGGCCCTACGTTCAAATGTATGGGTTTCACAATGATTTCAAATTCGAATTCTTGGAACAGTAACAACCACCGACATATCTTTTCCCCCAACACAGGCTTATTGACTAAGTATTTCAGTGTTGAGTGGTTGGTAAACATTTTGAAGTGCCCCCCTAACAGATAGTGGCAGAATGTTTGCAATGCATATACCATTTCCAACCCTTGTCTTTCTATCACTGTATAATTTTTCTACGAATTGGACAACTTCTGACTTGCACACGTGATCAAGTGGTCAATATATCCTTCTCTTGGTTGGGATAATATCACTCCCAGTTCTACTATTGAAGTATCGACATGGACGTGGAACTCCTTTGTCCAATCTGGAAATACTAATATTGGTGTTGCAACCATCTTTTGCTTTATTATGTTGAGACTCTTTTGGCACTCGTCGTTCCATTCAAACTTTGCATCTTTTTTCAATAACTTCTCCATTGGCACAATGATCGTAACATATACCCTTATAAACTTTATGTAGTATCCTGTGTGGCCCAATGTGGCCCTTGGCTGCTTTATTGTCATCAGTGCTGGTAGGTCGACTATGATCGCAATATTGACTGGGTCGACCAACATGTATTCCTTGCATCCAATGTGTCCCAATAGGATTCCAAATGGTGCACAAAAGATACATTTCTTTAGATTCAGTGAAATATGATGTTGTTGACATCTTTCCAACATCGATCGAAGGTTCGTGGTATTGTATTTTACCACAAGCCATAGACAGTCCAGTCATCCATGTAGATCACTAAGAACTTATGAATGAAATATTTGAATGCAACAACAACTAACCTTGAAAATATCCCAAGAGCGTTCTTAAGACCGAATGGAATCACCATGTACTAAAAACATCCCCATTCTATTACAAAGGTGGTTTTGTGTCAATCTTCCTTCACAATATTTATTTGGTGGTAGCTAAAAATCCATCTGTAAATGAGTATACTTCATGTCCTTCGACCCCTTCTAGTACTTCGTCAAAAAATGGCATGGGAAATGGATCATGAAGGCTTGCGTCATTTAATTTCCACCGATCGACACAGATTTAGATTTCACCCATCTTTTTGTTTTGAACAACCATCGAGCTAATCCATTCTAATTCTTCGACAAGTTCGATAATCCATGCATCCATCATCCTCTCTAGTTTGACCTTGACACACTCTTTGTATATAGGATTCAACATGTATGGTCGTCGCTTCAATGGTTTTGCGTAAGGTTTGAGGGAACTTGATTTCGCCCAATTCTCCTGAAATGCCTTTCATCTCACAAAATTTTGTTGAAAACAAGTCTTGAAACTCATGCAGTAGGCCAGTGACCTTCCCTCTTATTGAATCATCCCAATAGTCTCCAATGCTAGAAAACTTTGAATTTTCCATTGTCCCAATGTTGACCTTTTTTTACCTTCATTGGTTGTATGAATTTGTTGAATGGTATTTCTGGTTCTTCGAAGTCGCGGATTCCTTCAGAATCTGGGATATATACGGATATTGGATCGTTCTCCTCATCTGGTTCTCTCAACACATTGTAACACTTCATCATCATTTGTGGTGTTGGTGTCCATTGTAATCCCGTTGGTCGTTCAGTCGAAAATGTCTCTAGTAATTTGTTGCAGATGTCCTGTAGTGCACTATGGATGACTGGATTTTCGTCTGCGAAACTAAAATTATGGTTGAAGCTAGTATTCATTTATTCCCATGTTCTCGTTTCTCGTCACAACTTTGTAGAGACATACCAGCTCCGTGGTGTTTCGTCTAGCGTATGGATGAATGCGTGTACCCATTCCTCCTTTGGCCTCATTTTCCATGTTGTTTGACATGTTATCATATGATCACTTGGATTATTCCTTCCATCGTATTTCTTTCTCTTTTAGCATTCATCCTCCCAAAATCGAAATTCTAGCAATCGTTTACATATTTTCTAGTTTGGTATCGATGTCTTGTGCACAAACCACCATCTTATTCGGGTAGCCTTCTTCAGTGCTTCTTCTAGTTCCAATAAGCATTGTGGTTCTGATACTCTATCTTCGAATTCACTAATGAAGGCTGCTAATTTAGGTAATCTTTCGTATGTTGGAAGATTGGGTAGTTTGGTCGCTACCCATCTTAGCGACTGAGTGATTCGTGTGCACTTTCTAATTGATACTCCATGCAACCGGTTCTGCCAATTTTCTAACGCTTCATCAGAGTCTGAAGATGATGAGTTGATACTTTGCCATCCAAATTCTTCTCTAGTCATGGGATTGATGTAATCTTCGAAGACATTGTAAAAATTATCCTAGCCTTCCACGACCTCATCTTTTATAGGTTCAACATATCATTGTCCTTCGAGGGGATCTAATGGGGAAATGACCCTCGTGTTGTGATTTTTGGACCTCATTGTCCTTTTCTTAAATTTGCGAACTTCTAGGTTTTCCATCGCCCAGCCGATCCCCAACAACGCAGGGTAACGTCTTGTATTGTCGACTATCTCTATAACATAGAAATTTGCATGTGTCTTTAGTCCTTCCACTTCGACAGGTAGATGAGGCACTCGACCAATTGATGAAACTTTGGCCTGATTTGCTAGACGAAGTTGTATGTGGGGCCAGACTAAATTCGACTTCCCCATCATTTCCCATGTCTATTTGGTTAGGATGTTCACATCCAATCCTAGATCCAAAATTATGGAATCTAGATCGTATTCACCAATCTGGGCATTCATTCTCATTTCTCTTCTCGTTTTCTTCTTCTGTAACCAGTTGAGCGGGAGATCTTGTCGCCCTTCTTCCTATTGATACAATAAGTTTCCTATCTTTGCTAACACATCATGATCCTTGGCTAATGTTAGACAACTTTCTAGAAAAACTTATAGGGTACTGACCTTCCCTTGTGATCTTGGTGAATTTGTCGAATCAAAACTTGGTGGCATCTCATAAATTGATAACTTCCCATTATTCTTGATCAGTGTGTCTTTTGCTTTGGAGAAAGTTTCTTTTTCTGCTCCCACATCAAATTGTACTTTCTTCTAAACTATAGGTCGAACATTTGGTAGTGACCCGTCTTCTCCTATCATATATCCTCCTCTTGTTACTACAGTGACATGAACTGGTCGACTCCTTATTTCAACTGATATCTTCTACACACTTGGACTAGGATTCTGATTCTGATTTGTATTTTGGTTCGGTTGCGGTTGTGGAACATTCTTATCTTTCCATTTCGCAATTAGTTATGGACTGTATTCATCAATGTGATCATCTGTGCTATTGTAAGTACACTAAGATGGTATATTCGAACAATCCCTTTGATAGTGTCCTCCTACTTCACAATTATAGCGGGTTATCAGTCCTCGACCTTGACCAAAAGTTTCTTCGTGACCAAATCCTCAATTGCAATGACCACGAAATCCTCCTTAGAATCATCGTTGTTGTCGATATGGTGGTGGGTTATACTGTGTTGAAATATTGTAACTTCGAAGAATATTCTTTATGTATCTTTTGTGGTCCCCGATGGTCCAACCGGGAGAACCATTTGTATTTCATTGTACCCCGATGCTCCTAATCGGAAGAACTAATAAGAGTCATGAGGTAGTCCCCTCAAATTGTAAAGGTGGTTCATCAGCACCCCAGTGTGGTTACTTGAGCCTACATGTGTAACTCGAGCCTAGATGAGTTAACTTAAGCCGACATGTTAATTGAGTAAACTTTAAGTGAACGAATGAATATAAATAAAGGTGTAGTGCTCCTCACTTGAGACACACACACTCACTTGGAATAGCGCACTTATGGAGGAGAGAAGTTGCTAGAGAAGGAGGAGAATCAGGTTTTTGATCTCCTTGTTGGTTTTACCTTTTTCCCTTTTTGGGGCATCTATATTGAGGAAGCTTTTGCTGGGTTTTTTCCCTTTAGGGTTTTCCCAGGATAAATCTGTGTTGTTCTTGTGATGCTGTTTCTTTCAGTGATCCTGTTTTATATGCTTTTATTATGAAAAATGAAATGATATACTGATGTCTTAGCTAAGCATATGAAAATTTAACATGGTATCAGAGCTAATTTGAATAGGGCAGCTTTCACAAGCTATAGAAGCTAGGGCTTCTTATTTTTTGGTTCTCTCTCCACAATCAATCAGCAAAAGAAGGCTAGGCTGACTCTCCTTTGAAGGGTGCATCTTTCTGTCGAAGCGGAATTCGATTCCAAGCATTTTCAGTTTTCGATGTGGAAATTAGGGCTTTCTACAGAAGAGGAATTTTTGAGTGAGACCAGCATAGGATTGTTCTCCTCATCAAAACCGAATTTTAGAGACCTGGATCAAGAAATTTGGTTGGGTGAAACTCTGGGAAAGTCAAACCCTAGTTTGACCCCGAGCTAGAAAAACCCTAAATACTAAAAATGCTACGTTTTGGTACATTCGCTATATTCTGAGATTGGCGAAGGATCAGGAGCTGAAAATTTCAAGGGCCGAAGATAAAATCCTGATGAACATTGTGTCCAAATTTAATCCTCAGATTCGCTGTATTCTAGGAGATATGTTCTCTCCAAGTTAGGGTTCCAGCCTCTTCCAGAATTTATCCCTAAACAGGACACCTAGGGAGAATTGCAATATCTTGGGCTACAGAGGTCCAAATGGAATTCCTGAAGATGTTCCAGAAAGGAAACGGAATTTAATTTCGGTGGTCTGAATATTAGACTCAGAAGATGAACCAGTGACACGTGGCATGCCGTACAACTTCACTGTTCTGAACAGTCCTGTAACAGGTCACCTTGGGAAAATGATCATAAATCCCAAATGGTGAAACAAATTCTAATGAAACCTATGGTGTTGGATCAAGGACATGCGTGGTTACTGCAGTACAAAATTTCAGACATAGAGGAGCAGAAATGTAGGAGATATCACAGAAACAGTAACAGGAATTTCTGCTAAAGAATTGGAAAATTAGGGCTTCCTGTTCCGGGAGCTTCCCTCCACTGTTTTCAGAAATGGAGTACATTGGACAGCTCCATTTGAAGAGATCTATCTGTCTAGCCAATCAGATCTGAAAGATTCCAAGTTTTTTGAAATTAGGGTTTCTGTGACAAACCCTAGATCAGTCAGCTCCGGAACCAGGACGGACACCTCAAATCGGTAAGATCTAATCCTTTGCTATGTTCATTTGAGGTTCTCTTTTCAAAGTGATCTATGACATCAGCTTGATGATAAGCTTGGTGAAGTTGACAACTTCCAAGCCTAGAAGTATATGATCTCTCTGAAGAAAATGGATTGGACACCTACATGAGCATATAGGTTCCAGTTTCAGAGGGAGATGAGGCTAGAAGCCTTTCTCAAGAAGAACTTGGTCAAATCCCAGAAGATCATTGATGATTTAGTTACGAATCAACTTGTACTACAAGTGTCTTCCCTAAAGACATCTATGAGGGTTGATTTCTTGACCAAGCTATTTGAAGGGAAGAACATAGATCAGAATATGACCTTAAGAAACCAGCTGAAGAATGTGAAGTTCCAGAATGCAGAGACCATGCAGTCATAAGGATATCTCAAATCAAAGAACAACTTCAAGCGGGATAGAAGAAGTGAAGAATGCAAAAGTGGTGATGGCCACCTTGAATGGCCTTCCAGGATCATAGAATTCATTCATTTAAGAAATGTGTTCCAGAAGGAAGTGATTACTTTCAGCAGACTTTGGGAAGAAGAAGAAGCTCGTCTCTGAAGATCAAGCTCTCATCTTCCAAAGAAGATTCCTCAATCAATGAGAAATATGAAGATCTCAACTCTTGAAGAACTTCTTATCCACCTGAGTATTTGGATAAGAAACGATGCTGAAGAAGACGATGAAGCTGAAGACTCAAGAAGTAGTATACCCATGAAACAAATAAAGATAAGTATTCAATTGTCATTTCATGATATTGTTTTGTTATACATTTGGTTATATTCAGTTGATGTATTCTTTTTTGCGTTAATGACTGTATACTGCTAATATGCATGTGATGGGTAAGTAGCTCATGGTGCTATACAACTCTCCATTGTTACTTATCAAACCTTTTTACTGACATATTGGATTAGTGCACAATCTCAATAATGTCATGGTGGAAATGGAAGGCATCTAGAAAGTTTATGTGAGATATGGATGAATATTGTATTGACTAAACAATTGCATGATGCATAAGAATTTGTCATTATGCATATGTTTTATGAAATAGTTCTAACCATGCAACTGGTGCACTTGAATTGCAGGAAAGGTCATGAACAACCTCCTACAAGAAAAGAAGGATGAGACTTGTTCTGAAGTACAAGTGATGACAATTCAAGATCCACTCCAATAAACATGAATCTAAGGCTCCCAGGGTCAGAGATACCATGACGGAAGAAAGAGCTTCAGAGAGTGGTAGATCCACCTTGAAGGATGAAGACCACCATGGGTACAAGAGATAACTCAAGATGAAGAAAAGAATGCTATGAAAGAAGCTATGATCAAATAATAACAATTGATCATGGGGAATGATGTATAAGATATGATGGAACAAGTGTACAAAGCAAGGTTCATGATTCTCCCCAGAAAGAATAGACTATGACATGACATACTCTATTGACCAGTATATATCAAGCATAGAACCATCTGTACAGAATGAAGAGGGAAGATGATACTCCACTTCAGGGGGAGGGAC
>LPNX010778433.1:314377-338229 GCA_001517045.1 Pseudotsuga menziesii | reverse complement strand
TGAGCATGGGCTTTTCCAAGAATAAAGTCGATCATAACCTTTCCTACAAGGTTGTAAAAGTTGTACCTATCATTCTATTACTATATGTGGATGACTTATTCTCGACAGGGAATGAGAAACAGATCATGGAAAGCAAGAAGAAACTAACAGAAGAATTTGAGATGAAAAACCTTGGGTTAATGCATTATTTCCTAGGTCTGGAAGTATGGAAAAGTTCAGAAGGAATCTTTCTCAACCAGGGAAAGTATGTGGTAGAGATATTGAAGAGATGCAAAGTCATGGCCACACCCATGGACTCCAACCTGAAGTTGTTAGCTGATGACTCATTAGAGTTAGTGGTTTTGACTCACTACAGACAGATTATTGGGTCATTGATGTACTTAACAAATACCAGACCTAACATTTGTTTTGCTGTGAACACCTTAAGTCAATATCTTGTTCAACCAAGACCAGTTCACCTAGTAGCTGCAAAACATGTGATGAGATATCTGAAAGGGACTATAGACTTTGGTCTATACTATGATGGTAGCCATGAGCATAGATTGTATGGCTACAGTACAGATGCAGATTGGGCTGGAAGTATCTCAGACAAGAAAAACACATCAGGTATATGCTTTTGTTTGAGGTCTGCTATGAGTTCATGGTTTAGCAGGAAACAGTCCAGTGTTTCTCTTAGCACGGTTGAAGCAGAATACATAGCAGATTGCTCTACTAAGTTGTGAAGCCATATGGCTTCAGAAGTTGATATCAGGTCTCTTTGACCTGAAGATGGACACAACAATGATTCTATGTGATAACCACAGTTGTGATGACAAAGAACCCTGTGTTCCATGTAACACGTAGAAATCTGGTATTTCTACATACAAGATAAGATGAAGATAATGATACTATAGATGCAGATGATAGTGATTTAGTATTTCTATACTGAATGTAGAGATGATGATGTTTCAGTATTCCCATATTGAAGATATAGATGATGATGATTTTCAGTATTCCCATACTGAAGATATAGATGATATTTCAGTATTTACATACTGTAGATATAGATGATGGTGATTCCGTATTTCTATACTAAATATAGAGATGATGATGATTTCAGTATTTCTATACTGAAGATATAGATGATGATGCTTTTAGTATTCATATACTGGAGATACAGATGGTGATAGATCAGTATTCAGATATTGAAAATGTGGATGATGATGGTTTGGATGATGATGTACTGACGAAGGCTTTGCCTTGAGTAGAGTTCGAACACTTTCGAGACAAGCTTGGTGTTGTTCAGAAAGATCTTCCTCGAAAGGGGGAGTAGTGATGTTGCAGTGGGATTGTATCATCCCTGGGCACTTGCCCTAAAGTGATCCGGAGACCTCGGTCTTTGAGAATGAAGAGGGATTGTATCATCCCGGGACATCTGTCCATAATAGATCTGGTGAACTCGGTCCTCGATAATGTGGTAGGATTGCATCATCCTTGGACACAGTCCTAAAGTGATAGGGAGTGATTATCCCATAATTGTATCCGATGGGTTCAGTCATCGAGAATGTGGTAGGATTGCATCATCCTTGGACTCAAGTCCTAAAGTGATAGGGAGTGATTATCCCGTAATTGTATCCGGTGACTTCGGTCGTCGAGAATGTGGTAGGATTGCATCATCCTTGGACTCAAGTCCTAAAGTGATAGGGAGTGATTATCCCGTAATTGTATCCGGTGACTTTGGTCGTCGAGAATGTGGTAGGATTGCATCATCCTTGGACTTAGTCCTAAAGTGATAGGGACTGATTCTCTCGTAATCAATCCGGTAACTTCGGTTGTCGAGAATGTGGTGGGATTGTATCATCCCTGGACTTTAAGTCCAAAAAATGATCCAAAGACTTTTTGTCTTTGAATTGTGGATTGCAGGTTGTTGCTGATGATGATGATGACGTACTGATCTAAAGAGCAGAGTATGATGATGACGCACTATGATGATGATGTTTCTGATCAAAAGATCAGAGTATGTTGATAATGTTTCTGATCGAAAGATCAGAGTATGATGATGATATTTCTATGTTGATGATGTTTCTGATCGAAAGATCAGAGTATGATGATGATGTATCTGATCGAAAGATCAGAATGTGATGATGATTATGATCGACAGATCAGAATATGATGATGATGATGTTGCTGCTAATCGAAAGGGCAAAGTGTTGATGATGATATTGCTGATCGAGAGATCAAAGTACTGAAGATGTTGCTGTTGATCGAAAGGTCAAGGTGCTGAATATGTTGTTGCTGATCGAAAAGTCAAAATGCTGAAAATGTTGTTGATCGAAAGGACAAAATACTGATGATGATGTTGCTGATCAAACATTCAAAGTGCTGAAGATGTTGCTGATTGAAAGGTCAAAATGCTGAAGATGTTGTTGCTGATCGAACAGTCAAAGTGCTGAAGATGTTGCTGATTGAAAGGTCCAAGTGCTGAAGATGTCATTGCTAATTGAAAGATCAAAATGCTGAAGATGTTTCTGATCAAAGACTGAAGATGTTGTTGATGATGAATACTGAAGATTGAAGATGAAGACTACATGATGTTGAAAATCTTCCAATGATTTATAGATGTGTTACCCTGCTGATGTTGATGATGTCCCCCATCTCTGCTCTTGTTGTTGTTGATGTAGAATACCCTTCTCGTTAAGGGGGAGTGTTGAAATATTGTAACTTCGAAGAATATTCTTTATGTATCTGTTGTGGTCCCCGATGGTCCAACCGGGAGAACCATTTGTATTTCATTGTACCCCGATGCTCCTAATCGGAAGAACTAATAAGAGTCATGAGGTAGTCCCCTCAAATTGTAAAGGTGGGTCATCAGCACCCTAGTGTGGTTACTTGAGCCTACATGTGTAACTCGAGCCTACATGAGTTAACTTAAGCCAACATGTTAATTGAGTAAACTTTAAGTGAACGGATGAATATAAATAGAGGCATAGTGCTCCTCACTTGAGACACACACACTCACTTGGAATAGCGCACTTATGGAGGAGAGAAGTTGCTGGAGAAGGAGGCGAATCAGGTTTTTGATCTCCTTGTTGGTTTTACCTTTTTCCCTTTTTGGGGCATCTATATTGAGGAAGCTTTTGCTGGGTTTTTCCCTTTAGGGTTTTCCCAGGATAAATTTGTGTTGTTCTTGTGATACTGTTTCTTTCAGTGATCCTGTTTTATATGCTTTTATTATGAAAAATGAAATGATATACTGATGTCTTAGCTAAGCATATGAAAATTTAACATACTGTGGTTGATTGAATTGCTGATGTGGTTGATTATACTACGGTTGTGGTTACAGTTGATTATATTGTGGTTGTGATTGATTATATTGCGGTTGCATTTTGTTATATTGTGGTTGCGATTGAGGTCTCTTTGTTGGTCATTGCTCCTCTCATTTTATAAAATATGTACCCATAGTTCTTTCTTGGAGCAAATCATAAGCTCTGTAATCTTTTTCTTCACGACCAACTGACCGACAAAATTTACAGAAACGATTGGTTGGATTCGACACAACCTTCTATAAGTACACACATTCTTTTGACCAATGTCTTCTTGTTTGACAAATTCAGCACCAGGGCATTCCTCCTTAACTAAGTGGATTCGGTGCTCCAGATTATAAGTATTCATGGAATTCAGGACATTGATCCTTGTGATGTCCTTCAGACTGACTTCATCTGCACCATACCTCTTCGCAAACCTATTTCCCCTTCTTAATATCTTGCAGTTGGATAGTAAGGTTTCCCAACTGTGACTGGATCTGGCTCATGCTAATCCTTGTTTCGCCGAATGATAAAGCCTCCATCTCCATCGATGATTTCCAAGGCTTTCGCTTGGGAAGCGATCTTCTATTGCATCAACGACGTGCATATGTGAGGCACCAATGCTGCAATGAACCACTATTTATGTTGTACGTCGCTTATTCCGAAGCTAACCTTGGCCATTAGATTTTTGAATCTCTAATCGAAATCCCACACCAATTCATTAGGGAATTACTTTATTTCCTTAACTCTGTAATATAATGAGATTTTGACATCGGTTTCTTAAATTCATTGATCGGTTCGATCCTGATTTCTGCTAGGGTTTTCTATGGACGCCCTGTTGGTACTTGCACAAATTTCATATACCAATACAAATCCTAGCCCCTAAAGGTCGTCGCTAGTTGTCCTTTCTTGATATCATCATAGTGTACTTGTTTAACTATCAATAATGCTTCACATAGGAACTAATATTGCTTTGGATCCTCAGTCACGTTACCTTGAAACAAAGGTAATTTTACATCGTCACCCTCCATCCTAGGTTTTCTACCAATGTTTGTCAATATGCTACTATTACCACCGTGTTGACATGAAAGACGACCTTGTGAAGAACTTTTGTTTCTTCCTCCCAAGTTTGGCGTGGTGCATAGAGTTTTAGGTACGTTGTAGATTTGGGTCGGTCCTTCCTTAGGCTTAGGGGTATACTGGTGATTCCCTTCGTCATTGTAGGGTCTCTTAGTCCCTTGTGGTCCCGTTTCGCAGTTCTCTGTTCCAGCCGCACTAGGACTCTCTTCCTTAGTGCCCCTCCTCTTCTCCAGCCGAAACCTCGCCCCACTTTGCAGGAGATCATACTCTTCATCGGCTTCCCTCACATTCTCGTCATGACTCACATCCATCTACCCCACATCACTTCATCAAACATGCATCTTCGAAGTACCCATATCCTCCACACACCAAAGATTTACTTGTCGAAATTCATCTTTAATATCCCTTTTTCATAGATGACCATCTAGATACACAATTGTAATGACAGTAGATATCTCCCTCAGGGTCCCTTAAAAATTCCCTTTCTACATCGCTATGGGATTTAATCGTATCGACAATGAAATCAGTAATGTATCCTTCCAAAATGTTGTCTATCCACACATTGGTGACCCTTGAAGCTTTGTTGTTGACCCTACGCAGCTGCTGGATTGGTTTCGAAGTCCAATGTTCATGCTCGCCTCCCTAGAAATTATTATTTTGAAAAGTGAGATGCGCCAACCATTCATACAGTATTATCAAGAATTCACAGAAAAATACTTTGTGGATATCATAATAGATGTACTTATCCAAGAATTTCTTCATCGACCATCTCGATTTCTGGTTTTCTTCTTCACCAAACTCTCGGGTCTTCTTATCAAACCAATTCTGGATTTCTAGTTTCATTGGATGCCACAACATGTTCTCTCCTTTTCTGCACTAAGGTCCTGGAAACGGAACCATTTGTTGACAGAACTATGTTGACAAGGGTTCACTTTGCACTATCGTCAACAAACCTTGACACAGACTCCCTAAACATCGGCCCAGAAAGGTTTACCTTTCCAGCAACACCCGTAGAGCGGGTGCAGTCTCACTCGAGATGTCTAGGGGGGGATGCAGGAACCACATTTCCACAGTGGGGAGAAGACGTGCATCATTTCAGACTCTTTCGGAACATGAATCGGGATTAAGATACTATGCTACCATGCTATTAACCCCATTCACATTAACATGTATTTAACCAGATATACGTATCGACATGTATTGAACTAATCACTACTGCAGTAATTCACATCAATCACATTGCAATAAAATATAAAGACACAGCACAATTATTTCCATTCTTCATTAAATTATCTCACACATCACAGAACAAAAGAGATAATGACAAAAAAGGCTACCAGAAAACAAAGATCAGATCATGTGCCAAAACATCCTCATAATCCACATATGTAAAAACCTACAATGTAAAGATGAGAAAATATATTTCTCAGCTTCACTGTATTTTATAAGTTTACCAAAGGCTTACAATTCTATTTCTATTTATAAGCTCAGTTGGCCCTTACAAAATGGTCTAATTGACCCATTGATAACTAAATTGACCAAAAATTCCTTGTTCGTGATCTTGTTTACCCTTCGCGGTTGGTCCTTTGTTCTTGTCGACGACCTTTCGGTCACTGGCGATACCACACTTTGTGTGCTCTAGACTCGTGCCAACAATAGTTTAAGCAATCCTTCGTAAGGAATAATGTATTATCCTAATAGGGTTATTATTTTTTCCTTTTTTTTGTCAATAGTTGTTTGTTTGGTGTTTTTTGGAGGTGATACACTTGTTTATAGAGATTTTATTAGACCCACTTCATAAATACTTTTATGAGGGCTAATCATGTAGAAGTATCATAAACCATTGAATAATATGGGGATTGTCACCTTGGTGTATACAATCTAACTCTGCAAAAACCTGCGAGGGAAACAATATTGCAATGAGAGATATTTGGGTTCTCATGTATGCACCTAGGTAATGATGAAGAGACCAACCTTACTAATGGTTCTTGCATCATATTGGAGAAAACTGACATCTTTGGTAAAATGGAGCTTATCTCTGATGTGGAAATAATGGAAAATGACAAGGTTGTGAGGGAGATTCCTCCATCACTTTTGACCATGACAGACATTGAATCTCCCCTTATTCCTTCAAAGGTGGAGGACCAAGAATCTATTGAAATATCTAAGAAAGGTGGTGAACTATTATTTATCTCCAACCAATTTAGATTTGATAATATCTCAAAGGTGGTTGATATAGATAGGAAATCTCTAGGGGTTGAGATAGTAGTTAAGAGGAGATAGAAACCGAAGTGTGTAAAATTGAGATAAGGAGGCATGATGTTGATTCTAGGTCAAGATGTGGTGATGGAGCAAGTTCACTCTACTAAGAAATGATGTTGGTAAGCAAGTTCCATGACAAACTTATTTCTAAAAAGTTTACAATCTTTTGGGTGAGGAGGGTATGGAAACAACTACTTGTTATGCTCCTATATTTCATTTACTAGTTAGGGGATGGGATACCTTTTTGTTTTATTTTAAGAGGAACAAAGACAACATATTGAGGGCGGGGGGGTATTGGGACAACTCTTATGCATCAAAATTGCACTCCTCTATTTGACCCAATGAAAGAGGGCCAACCTACAATTGTTATGGGTGAATTTGCATTCTCTTCCTTTGGAGTTGTGGACCGAAAGGGATCCACCTTGACATGAAACATGTTGTGTATCATGTTGGATGTCGACAAGAAAAGATGCTCCTCGGATAGGACCTCTTTTAAAATAAGATTTGAATGGAAATGAACTTGACATATGGGATGCTTGAAGGAATTGATATATAGGTTGGGAATTGATCTTATTTTGAAGAGATTGTGCATGTTAAGATTACTTTATGGTGTTCAATTTCTCATATGTATTCTCATCTTAGGATAAATTTCCCTAAGAAGAGATTGTGTAATTATGAGGAAGAAGTAGACGAGCATATGGAGGATGTGGGACATGATCACAATCAATGTGAGGTTGATCATGGGAAGAGCCACAATCCCTCTTTAGTGAAAGGTAAGTCCATATTTGACGATCTCTCTTTTGTTATTGTGGAAAAAATATTAAAGATATAGCTAGAGAATTTTTTAACCCTCATTTCATTAAATTTGGACTAATTCTAGTCCAATGTAAAGTACCACCTTAACAACTTAAACCAAACATAAAGAAGCAAAGGCCCCATTGGTCACTAATGCCCAAAATATAAGATTTTAAATATGATAAAAATTCATCTATTATATGTAATTAAAAGAATTTAAGGTGTTAAAGTAAATATAATATCACGAAGCCTAGTTTGTCAAAAGAATTACACATTCCATCAATTCCACATCTACTATTAAGATAAGAAATAAAGGACACACATAAGGAATCAATCCCTTGATGATTGGATTGAATTACTCTTAATTATTTTTATATTGTATGCAACCAAGTGTATGGAAAACAAGCATGTTGATAATATCCGCAATGTAACACTATTATGTAGAACTATACTTTGAAAAATACCTAGATCTCTAAATCAAAAGTCAAAGTGGCACATGTGAAATATTCAACCATTGAGACATTTAATCAAACACTTTCTATGCATAAAATCTATAACCATTGAGACATTTAATCAAACACTTTGCATGCATGAAATCTACAACCATCGAGGAATTTAATCAAACACTTTGATGGAAAACTAATATAGTTCATTGAGAACTTAAAACAAACCCTTTGTAGCCATTAAAGTTACAGCCCTATCACTACAACAAATCCTGGAATTAGCGTCCCTTTTTAGTGTAATTTTTTTTTACATTCAGTGGTCAAACTAGACGCTAAATGGGACACGTCATGGACAAAACTTAAAGCGTCTCAAAAAACGTATTTTTTTGCTTCCTAGATAGCATCCTTTATGACATCCAAAATAGCGTCTATTTTTGTGCTTCCAGAATAGCATCCAACTTTGCTTCCTAAACAACGTCGAGGTTTGCTTCCTAAATAACGTCATATTTTTCTTCCTAAGGAGTGTATGCTTTTGCTTCTTAAATGAAATCCTCGTTAGTGCCATATTTGCATCCTTAATAGCACCATGTTAGCATCCAATATTGCATCCATTTTCGCTACCACTTTAGCGTCCCATTTTGCACCATGTTTTACTTCCAAATATGTGTCAATTTTTGCTTCCAAATTTGCACCAATTTTTGCTTCCTTCTATAAATTATTAATTATATCAGTGAGGTTAACATAACAACAACATTAATTTTACAATATAAATTTACATAAAATTGTTAATTTTAAGATATAATTTTAATTCATTATCAAAATTCAATAATTCAATATATTAAGACAAGAAAAACCATAATGTTGTCTTAACTCATTTACAATTATTTATAATTATTGATCACAAATAATTCTTAAAACTGTAGTTTACATATTTATTAGATGAATTTATTTTTAATATTAATTACACATTATAATTATTTTAATATGCTAAAAATATGTAAAATGTTATAAATTAAAGTTAAGATTTTATCTATGACTGAAAATTAGAGATTTTTGCCTTATGAATTGATGGTCAAATCATTTTTATCATGCATTTCATTTGTTTATATTAATTTTTTATATCACGTTAACATAACAATAATATTATTTTTACAATATAAATATACATAAATATGTTAATTTTAATATATAATTTTAATTCATTATAAAAATTCAATAATTTAATATATTAAGACAAGAAAAACCATAATGTCGTCTTAAATCATTTATAATTATTGATGACAAATAATTCTTAAAATTGTAGCTTAAATATTTATTAGATTAATTAATTTATAATATTAATTGAACATTATAAATATTTTAATATGCTAAAGATATGTAAAATGTTACAATTAAAGTTAATATTTTCTTTATGACTGAAAATTAGAGATGTAAAATGTTATAAATTAAAGTTAAGATTTTTTTAATGACTGAAAATTACAGATGTTGAAATAGTTTTGGCTAAAAAAAAAGGTAATTTTATTTCAGATATGAACAAAATTACATTCACATATGTATAAAAGGTAGATAAATACCTCATACATTGTCAACAAAAAACAATTTAATGTTTCCACACAAAACTTTTTACAGTTTTTACATAGGGTAGAGTATTCACAAATTAATCTAAACAAGATTTAGCCACAAACAAATTAGATTACATATATCATATATCAATAAAGATATCCACAAAAAGTTTGTACATTAATCCTGTTCAAAACAACAAGCTATAGAACATGATAGTAACTATAAATGCCAGCCAAATCTTGTTCTAAAATCTTCCAAAGAGCCAAAGAGGAGCTGCGTGGCTTCCTTGGAAATCCTATCAGCCACCTCCATTCCATTCCCCTATTATCTTGAAGGGCACTCGGACTGCTAGCAATTTGGATTTCGCTCTAGTGTAGCCTCAACAGCTTCATGTCTCACAACACCATTCTCAACATTATTACAACAATTGAGGCAATTGCAACCATCACAACAAGTTCCAGATGCAAAGCATTCACAATACAATTTTAGACACCGTGAGTTCTTGCAATTGCATTGTTTTGATTTTTTGGAGTGCCTTCCTTCAAGTCAAATACTGCTCTTGGCCTTCGTGCCCTTGGAGATTATCATTTTACAACAACCGTCGCCCTCAGCACAGTTTGCAATGGGGGCTCTGGAGAATCCGAAAACAAGGCCAGGGCAAAGGCACCTCCATAGAATGATGTAAAATCTAGATGCCTGACAAGATTTTTTGTTGGAACATCCCCCTTGCTTCTGCTGTTGAACAGAAGAATCCCCCAATTGTTGCAGAACCATCGTTGTTTCTGCAAGATCCGTCCCCAAGCCTTTATAAATCACAGAGATCCATCTTCAGCAAAAGAATGAGCTCCTGCAAGATGGGATACACGATTATAAGAAGTAATAATCAACACAATACAATTTCACAAAACTAAGGAAAAATAGAGCAATTGATTTTACAAATAAACTTAAAACCTCCATTCGCGTAGGGACAAATTGATCCAATAGTCACGCCTGCATATTCTTATTCTTTGCACATATGTATCAAGGGAAAAGAGCAAATGAAATAGAGGGAAAACTAGTTTTTTTGTTGATGTTTCTAATTATAAAAAAATTAGTAACTAAGTAATTTTCCTTTATTATATTGATGTTTCTAAAACATTTATAAATCACTTAAAAAAATTAAATAATATTTCTAATATTGATAAAACAAAAATCTCATGGTATAATGGAAATAGATAATTACAATTTAAGAAATAAAAAACATTAATAATTAAATACTAAAAAATTTAACATTTTGATAATAAAATGATAACCAATATATCTTATATAATTTTAAGTAACCATTTATAAACAAACAATTTGTTCAATGTAGAGATAACCATAGTCAAGTTCAATAATACCATTACACAATATCATGAAATATTTTAGCTTTGAATATATGTAAACATTTTCATTATAAACTAATTTAAATATGTTTCATAACATAATAATATGATATAATTTATTTTTAGATCTTACATTGCACAAAAGCTTAATGAACTATTGTTAATACTTGAATATATTTATTTTTATATTAACATTTTAAAAATGTAGAATTGAAGATATGTTTTAGCTGGATATATTTATTTTGTATATTAACATTTTTTTAAATGTATAGCTGAATATATGTTTTAGTTGAATATAATTATTTTTTATAATTTTAACATTTAAAAAAATGTATAGTTGAAAATATGTTTTAAAGATAATGATTAAAATAATGAGCAATCAAATAGACCTTTTTTTAAAGGTTTGTTTTGTGGTATAATTAGAAGTATTTTTGTGAAAATGGAAATAAAATTTATCCAAGATACTTTTATCCCAAAGAAAAGGTAAGATAGGATCTAAAAGATTGATAGTTTTTTAATTTTTTTAGAAATGAATTAAGTTATTCTAATTATAGCAACTTAATGGTGGATTTATCGTATTTAGTGAGGGATCAAATATCTTAGGTACAATTGTGTCTTCAAGTTTTTGAAATGTAAAAAATGGTTGTACCTTAGATGATTCTATCCTTCTTGAGATGTGATAGATCTAGAGTTAACATGGAACTAAGTAGTTTTTTTTTTAAATCCATCTATATTAAGGACATAGAGGAATAAAAACAAAACTAAAATACAAAACTAACAATGTTTAAAATATAAAGATTAAGAGGGATATATGCTAGGTTATTTTATTACTATATAGTATTATTATTACACTTGATAAACCTAGATACATACTCATTACTCAATGTAAGGAGAATAACAAGAAATGAGGGAAGTGGAACCTGAAACAAAATCTATGTGTCCATACATGATGCTATGTGGTAGTTATGTGATAGTCACACCATTCTATAATAACAATATTATATGTTATAGATTTTATGTGCAACCATTCATGGGCTCAAGTTCCACCAAACTATATTGTAGAGAAGGAAAAAGAATTCACATATGAGTGTCTATGTAAATAGGGATTCTACACAAAAATGGTGGTTGATTACTCTTAAAATAGAGTTGTACCACCACGTAAATGGAACTAATATCATTACTCATATGAAACTGATACCCTCAAGGGGCCATGTGTGGTTGGTGGATAAAATCTTCTTAGGATTAGATGGCTAGAAGATTATTTTTGGGACAAAGGATCAAGTTTCTTCCTATGACCATGTCTAAGGCCCCAAGGCCCCAAGACATGGACACATAATGCCATGAATATTCTCTATGAGGTTATGCATGGTTCTTAGATACATTTTTCATGGCTATGGATGCCTTAATGATTTTTTTAGGGCCAAATTAATTGTATTATTCCCTAGAACATCATTCCTAGGCAATGAGACATGTAGATACTACTAAAAAGGACATGATGAAACTGGTATCTCAATCATAGGAAAATTATACCCTCGGAAGGCCATGTGTTGTTGCTTAAGGCTATTGTTTGATCTCTATATGAATAAATTGTTCCTTTAGGGCTTCGTTCAAGTATCCCCCCTTGATAATGTCCATGGCCCCAAATTCCCAATACTTGGATACATGGCACCATGGATACTCTTGTGAAGTCATATGTGGTGCTTAAGTAATTTATCATGTTTGTAGATGCTTCAATGGTTTCTTTAATTCCAAAGGCATCGTATTCTTCCATATAACAACATCCTCGATAACTAATTCATGTGTGTACTACTCAAAACCACCTAATGGTAATTGCATCATCAATCATAGGCCACTTATACCCTTAAAAGGTTATTTGTGGTTGGTGGAAGGAACATTCTTAGTCATTAATGACTACAAGATTCCTTTAGGGCCCAAGGTTCATATGTCCTCCATTAACCATGTTGAAGGACCCAAGACATAGATACATAGTACCATGAATCCCCTTATGAAGTCATGCGTGATGCTTCGATACATTGTTCATGGATTTTGATCCATCAATTATTTTCTTATGTTTAAAGGCATGGTATTATTCCTTAAAACATAATTCCCAAGGCCATGACATGTTCACATACTAGTCAAAACCATCTAATGGCACCAACATCCTCAATCATAGGCTAATATTAGTCTTAGGAAGCCATTTGTGTTTGGTGGAGGAAACCTTCGTAGCCTTGGATGCCTAGAAGATTCCTTTAGGTCCCAAGATTTATGTCTCCTACCTTGATCGTGTCAACGGAACTAAAGACACAAGACTTGCATACATAGCGCCATGGACACCCTTGTGAAGTCACTCATGGTTATTTGAGGCATTGTTCATGGATATGTGTGCCTCAATGTATTCTTTAGGGCCTAAGACATTTTCTTCTTCCCTAGAATTCCATTCCTAATGCGCTAAGACACCTACATAAGGATATTTATTTCTTCCTATGACTCCAATTGAGGACTTGAGATCCATTCCACTATGCAAAAATGATCAATTGTGCATATATCCAACTTTTATCACATATATCCACTTTAAAGGGTGTATTTTATGTTTCATGGTTTTGATCATTTCCCATTACGTTAATGATCTTATCTTAGTGTATAATATTATATTATTGAGATCCATGCGCGATCAATCATAATCCGTCGTCGGGCTATGTCCTTCCTAGAATATTTTTGTATGTGAATATTGGTTCATCGATTTTCGAATGAGATCTTTACACCATCCATTTCAGCTGTTAAACCTTAGTTCGTAAACATCATCTGCATCAATTATGAATCAAGTCATGAGTTTGAATACATCAGATTTGAAACCATGAGGGGTCTATTATTTTCTTCATGCCAAGCTTCCAAGGATGATATAAACCCTCAACGCCACATTCTCCTCGCCTTCACTCTGTGCTACCCTGCTAAAGTCCACGATGATAGCGTTGAAGACCACAATGCCAATAGCAGGAAATCATGAGGGTCTGGTCCTTTATCCATGCGAAGCTTCCAAGGATGATATAAACCCTCAACACCACATTCCCATTGCATTCACTATGTGCTACCCTGCTAAATTCAATGACGATAAGATTGAATACCACGATGCCAATCGCAAGTAGTTTGACATGTTTTGGTGCCTACATATGGATTTTTAGTTTTTTTTTTAAAAATTGGTGTAAAATGATTTTTTTCAAATTTTAATCTAAGGTGAATAGATGATAAAAAAAATGAGTACTAAATGACACATGTATGGAATGCACACATTTTAGTTTTTAGTTTTTCAAATTTAATGTAAAATTATTTTTTTCAAATTTTAATCTAAGGTGAAGAGATGGATAAAAAGAGTGAGTACTGAACGACACATGGATTGAATGCATGAAATATGAATTAAAATGTTATCATAAGTATTTTAAATGACACATGGATGGAATGCATGAAATATGAATTAAAATATTATCATAAGTATTTTTCTAAGGATATGAATCAAATAGATTATTTGGCTTAGCTTAGACACTAAATGTAAAAAAAATTCACTTGTTGTAGCTTGTTTGAATGAGACTTTAAGGAAAATTGTTTCTATGACTTTCCATCTCCTAGTATGGTACACCATAATATGGATTTGTAAGATTAATCATTTGTGTAGAACAATGATGAATAGATTTCTAACCCTCAAGAGAAATGATAACTTTTTCTTAAAGCTCATCGATTTCCATAAATAAATATTTAATGGGGTGAGGAATGCTATTGAAAGTAACCTTACAGTGACGTTAACATAGACAATGAACTACAACCAATTGTACTATTTTCCTAGGCATCATAACGGTGGCCCTTCAATGAATAACCAATAATAATGGAATTTCATGACATGAACATCTTATTTAGGAAACTCATATGGCCTTAGACCCTATGCGGCCTTAAAGTGCATGGTCAAAAGTCACCACACATACTTATAAAATTAATTTTGGCTTATATGTGTTGCATGGTCACCATTACAAGTTTACATGCACCGATGATGGTTCTTGATGGCTTTAACATGGTCAAAGGAGACACATCGATTTCTTATGGTCTAAAAAAGGATTTTAGTGCTCATGGACCATGCACTTTGTATGAAACCACCATGAAATCCTTGTAAAGAGAATGTTTGTCCTGCATGTATTGGATGTGTGTCCTTGTAATGAAGATGATTATTGAGGCCCTAGATGTTGTATTAGGAAGATCAATGTCTTAGGTTTTTGGAGGCTATTCTTGGCATTATATGGGATGTTTTTTTGGACGCTAATTGGGACGTTAATTTGGATGCTAATTGGGATGATAATTTTGATGCTAATTGGGACGCTAATTGAGACGTTAATTGGGATGCTAATTAGCATCAACTTTTAAAATGGGACACTAATTGGGATGCTAATTAGGACGCTAATTGGGATGCTAATTATTGTCCAAAATAGCGCCAAATTTAAAAAATGGATGCAAATAACGCCATCAAAAGCACCATCCTGTGGAAAAGCGTCCACTTTGTCCAAAAAATGATGAAAAATACACTAAAAGTGATCATGGACGCTAAAAGGAAGCTAAAAGAGACGCTAATCACAAGGTTTTATTGTAGTGTATCTACTACCAGAATTTAGTAAGGGGTTTGGTAAATTGCATGGTTAGACCACAAGAAAATCCCCATAGGGAACTATGAAGTTTTGAAAATAGTTTAAATCATGGAATCTGATTATGAAACCATTTTTTTAAAATAAAACTAGGTTTTTAGTTTCATACGGTATGGATACCCCTTGAAATCACATTGAAACACAACAAAGTGGTATCGAGATGTGATTTTCTAAACCCCAACAAAATTAAAACTTATAAATTTGGTTTGTACATTATGTCAAGCATATGGCATGCAAGGTAGTCATTGCAACCACAAATAAAAGAATAATATTAATAATTTCACAATTATCTATCTAATCTTTTCATATACCAATAATAATAAAAATGCATACTATGGATAGAATTCTCTTCATAAGTAGAAATTAAAAACAAGAAATAACAAATTTGATGCTTTCTTGCATGCCCTCATTGAATATTTTTTCTTCTTTTAAGGAGAAATATTTAGAATGATGCAAAGAATAGAAGAATAAAGAAAGAATATTTTTAGATCCAACAAAAGATTATTTTCCTTTAATCCCTACATAAAAATTTTATTTCCACAAATAGCATACACATTGTCTAGTTACTTGAAATATTAGCTGAGATGAAATTTACCAAATACTCAATAATTAACCACATTTTATGGTGTTTTCAGGTAGCAACTGACAGTAATTCTTAAGAAAATAAAACATTATTTCAAATGGATAAATATGACCATGTATTAAAATTGAACAAAATTAAAAATCATACTTGAAACCTAGTTGATTTGATCTCTCAAATAACTTCATTTTACTACTCCAAAGACGAATCGATTTTCCACCCAACTTTATCTAGGGATAAATTCTCCCCCTGAAATCCCCAAGCTGCATGAGCTCACAAAAATACCCAAATGAAACATTAAATAGAACATAGGCAATCCCAGGAAGTTAATTCTTCTCTTCCTCTCAACACCACTCAAATCTAAATCAACCAACTTAGCTAACCTACATATCTACTTCATAAGTTCAAGATCCATTTCAACAATATTTGGTTTCTATCTAGGTCCCCCTCATACCTTGAAAGTACTCCTATATTTATAGGCCTTGAGAAGGGTGACACGTCACCCTCTTATGCATTTTTTTTTAATTTAAATATTTTCTTTTATTTACCACCTACCCCCAAGGTGGAAATCCTACAGTTTGCATTGGAGTTTGTACCTAAAATACAGAGGTGCAAAGCCTAGACAGATTAAACAAATGGAATCTAAAGCTAAGAATTCGTTCATTTTGTAAAATATTTAGGGAAAGATAAAGATCAGGGTAATAAGATATTAAGGCAAATAATCAACAAGTGATGATGCAATGAGTACACTAATTTAGAGACTGTGTGAGCATGAATTCAATACCAACATAAATCATATTTAAAAACCTAATACATGACAAACATACTTCCTCCAAATATTAGGGAGAAATGTTAATGAACATAAACACTTTTTGGACAAGAAATATAGTAAAATCCCACCAACTCATGAGCATTTAGAGATAAATAATTTATTAGAAAACAAAATCATAAGTAGGGTAACCAAACTAATCATATGCATTTACTAAAGTAATGAATAAAAATGGATCATATCATATATTGCATATCATCCCCAAAATACAGTCTCCAAATATGCTTATAGAGGACCAAAATGTTCTTGTTGTATACGAAACATAATGTCTACTGATTCCTTAAAAAACCAACCCTTTATTCATTCTATTACATACATTTATAATTCTTTTCATAAACTGAAAAGTTTGAGATCCACTTTTAGAGGGATCGACTTTCTCAAAATAGAAAAAATATATTACATTGAATATTTACATGCTACTCTAATTTGAACTATAATGTGAAACGTCCGTCACCTAAACCTATTTATCAATTATTAACTAACATATGAGGATGATGAGTCATCTAGAAATCTCGATCTCAATCCTTTGTTGACCATCACGCCATATAATTAGTTGGGAGTGAAGGTTGTTGAAATGTGATATGTCAGATGTGCCTAGCTTAATTAGCCAATATAGTAAGTCCATCTAGTGCCTGGGATCTCTTTTGCAATTGAGTAAATTATGCCTCCATTACTTGGACTCTGTCTTGAAGTTCTCTATTTTTTCTAGTCAACTCTTCATTTTGATGCTGGGAAATTTTCTTTCTTTTCATAAACTCTTTTGCAGCTGCTATTAATTCTTGATAATTGACATTAGTTTCTTCCAAATCTTCCCTCAACCTTCTATTTTCTTGCATTAAATTATCATTGGATTCATTGAGATATTCATTATGAGACTTATAAATGTTGCAATGATCTTTTAAGAACTTCAATTTCTGACATGTCTCCATTGGTGTTTGATGTGCAGTGATTTCTACATTTAGGCTCGGAGCAACCTCAACCTACTCCTCAACAATTAGAGTTTCCTGGGATTTAAATAAGTGCTCCATCTTTTGTGCATTAGCACCTTTTGCCTTTCCACATTCATAGATTTTGAGCTCATACTAGTTTCAAAGTTTTGAACCTTTTTCTTTCCCTTGTCTTTATGATTTCCTTCAAGCATCTATGAAATTTTTTTAAGACTCTTTTCAATATTTTCTAAAGTCTAAGCCAATGTTTTCTCCATATTCCTGATTTTTGGATCCTCTTCATTTGAAGAATCTTTGATAGTGGTTACCAAGTCCTTTTTAAATTTAGGATCCAAATTAGATTTCATGTTCATCCTTAGTTTATTTTTAGGCATGGTTTTTTGTCTCCATTTAGTATTTTGAGTTTCCAAAGAGGAAGTAACAAGAATTTCAATGTTGAAAGAGGGATATTCAATCATACCTTTTTTGTTTCTTTTTATTTTGTGTCATTAGGGGTCTTTGGGGCAGATATAACTTCATTTTGTGACACAGGATGCTCCTCTTCTTGCAAATTCTCTTGAATTGGTTCTGGGATAGGCTCACCCTTTGATTTGTACTCTTTTTTAGTTTGTTTTGCTTCATGCTCTACCTTTATCTTCTATCCTCTAGAAGTACCTTTTCCGTCTTGAATTCTACGTCTCATATGAGGGGATTTTTGCTTATTAACAGAAGTTTCTATCTCTTCCTTACTGATTTGAGTATCTAGATTGTCTTGGATCTTAGTATTCTTTGTCCCAAACCCTAACCATAATAGAAAATGATGCCAAGAACGATTTTGTTTTTTTGAGTTCATTTAACACCAGCAATTTAACTAACCCATGATGGAAAATTGAGTGGATTGTGTGATCAAGATGATTCTTAAATCTAGTAGACATGTTTTCAAGGCTCTTGAACATATAATAGGGTAAATTAATTTATATTTCCCATTCACATGAAGGATAAATCTCAGGTGATCCCTATGAACTATGGTGAACCTTCCTGTAATATTGGTATCCATATATTCTCAAGGATTACTCAAGTGAACAATCAACCAATGGAAACTAACTCCATGTTGAAAATATAAAATGAATATTGAAGATGAATGATGACACAACAACATTTGAACCCAAAATCCGACGAAAAGTAACATTTTGTCGTATTACAATGATGAAAAGTACTATTTTGTCGGATCTGTTTTGTCTTCTTGAAGAATCATTGGAAATACAAAACCAAGGCTCGTCGGATCTACGACCATAGTGTCGTCGGTTAATTGACCATACTGTCGTCATATTTGCAAAGCTTAATCATCGAATCTCCGATGAATTTAACCTATTTTTTGCAATAGTATTAAGGCTTTTTTCCAACAGTAACTAGGTTAATATCATCGGATATTTGACGACAGTTAAATTTGAAAATACATAAATTAGAAAAACATTCCAACATGTTTTCTATAGAAGCGATGGACGGTTTGCGGAAATTATTTATTCCTTGACGGATGATTTGAGGAATTGTTTTATTATTCAATGGACAGTTTACAGAATTATTTATTTTTCGATGGATTGTTTGCGGACATCAGTTTATTCTTCGATAGACGGTTTGCATATTTTTTTATTCTTCGACAAACAACTGTTTGCGAAAATAGTGATGTGTGGAATTTGATTTTTTAAAATTGTCGATAGTCTTCATTCACGAAGTTTGTAACAAAATGTCAAATAGCAATATTCCTGATCCAAATGAACAAAATCAACAATTTCTTGTTAGACTGTGGGATGTAGCGAAAAGAAGGGGTGATGGGAAATGTTATTGTCCATGTAGTCAATGCATGGGCTTTAAGAGGAGAAGAATATTTATCGCAACAACCACTAAACATTGTAGGGAACATGGACACGCTAAGGGGGGAATGAATATCGTCCATTTGTAAGTTTATCATTATAATTTTTTTTATATTTTTTGCTTTGGTAAATGTATGTATTATTTTAATATTTCCTTTATTAACTTATATCTATTGATGTTCAAGTAATTATAAAGGAAAGAAATCCTATGGCATGTCATCCAAAGGAAGTGCTTTCAGAACAAGTACCGTAGGAACATGGAGCTATACTTAATGGAGAACAAGTGAATTATCATATTGAAGAAGATGATCATACTCATAACGTAGTTGAAGATGATGGTACAAATACATTAATCCATGATTCATTTAATGTTAGAATGGATGATGACGATGATGCTGATCATGAAAATATTGATGACTTTAATGATGTTCATGATATATCTCTTCTTGAGAAGGAATATGAACCCCTTTATGAAGGCTCCAAAACAAATCGTCTCTTTGTTATATTGTTGATAATGAAATTCAATGTTATGAATGGTCTTTCAAACATATCAACCACACGGATGTTAAGGTATGTAAAATAATCCATCACGTATATACAATTGTGATAAATTTTATCTTTATTCCTCAAACAATTTTATTGTTAATTCATAATTCAAATTAATACGGATGAAGTATGATTCGTTAATATTATTTATATATTATATTAACTCTATTTTTATTTTTATTTGATGTAGCTTGAAAGCTAAATTTTTGTTACCACCATCAAATATTTTACCTCGCACATATCGAGATTTATCTTCCATCATGAAAGAGATTGGAATGCATTATGAAGCAATTCAGGCATGTCCCGATGACCATGTTATATATTATAATCAACATGAATTTGCAACAGAATGTCCATAATTTCATATAAGTAGATATCGAACAGATCAAGTAACAAAAAAGGTGTCTCACAAGGTTCTTCGTTATATTCCCATCATTCCACATTTGAAATGAATATTCAGGTGCAATAACATAGCACAATTTATGGATTACCATGCAAGGAACAGAATTCAAGATGATGTTATTCAAATTCCTATAGATGGTTCTGCATTTAGAGATATGGAGGACAAGTGGCCTCACTTTAAAGAAGAAGCCCGTAATCTTAGGATTTATTTGGCAGTAAATGGTGTTAATCCATTTGTACAGATGCAATCCATTTACACGGTGTAGCATGTTTTTGTTAATCAATAACATTCCTCCATGGTTTTCAATAAAGAGGGAGAACATAATGTTGTCGATGATTATTCCATGTATATTGTGTCTACAAATGTTTTATTTTTAATGTAGTTGTGGCATCTCATTTGTCGTATTGTGTTTCCTTATGTCATATATATATATATATATTATTTTAATCTTGTGCATGGCTTATATATCTTAATGGTTCTCATAATTATATATTTTATATGTACTTCAAATCAATCAGGTGAGTTCCAAGTCAAAGATATGAATGTATATATCGAACCACTTATAGACAATATGTTGAACTTATGGAATGAAATTAGTATGTATGATGTATCTAGACCAATACGACAAAGGCAATTTCAATTCCATGCAATGGTTGTATGGACAATACACAATGCCCCAGGGTTAACCCATTTTTGTGGTTTGCATTTTTAAGTTCCACTTTAATTGCATTTAATTATATGAAGTAGTTAATATAATTTATGTATAATTATAATTGGCATAGATATTTCATATCTATATATTGTATGTATTCAGACAAAGGGATAATTTGCATGTCCAGTTTGTGGTCCTAAGATCAAATATCGTCGCTCAAAAAGCTTAAGAAAGGAGGTGTTTGATGAGTATAGGCACTTCCTCTCTAAGAATCACAGGTATAGAACAACTAAAAAAAATATTTTCAATGGGAATCAAGAGACTGCATTAAAACCACGGAGAATGACACCTCATATTTGGAAGATGCAATATAATAGAAATCGTCAAGCCGATAAGTATGGATCATTGTATATGAATTGTTATGTGTTTTTTTATTATGTATTGTTTATAGTGGCCATAATTGATTTCTGTAATATATTTATAAACTAATATTCATGATGCCCACTGTGATCATGAAGGCATTAATGGGATTCCACGATGACTGAAAAGTTATCCTATAAAATTCAGTAGGTTTTCCTACTATGAGCACCTACAAATTTCTCATCTGTTTGATATAATGCATATCGGAAAGAATGTGATTGAAAATTATGGCGACTATTGGAGCTAAGGAGCGAGAAAGAAAAAATTGTGAAATTTTGCAAAGACAGTCAAGAAGGAAACCATGCAATGACAGACGTCATTCAATTTCATAGCAACGGAGATCAAATTAATATAAACTCAATTCCAAGGATGTTTACGGAGCAGCAAACTAATGTTGTAAAAGAAGTCATGCAGAAAATTAAATTTCCCATTGGATTTTGTGTGAACATGAAGAATATCATAACAAATAAAGGTGATTTTGTGAGGGTCAAAACGCATGATTGGCACATCTTCATGAAGGTAATTATTATTATTATGTCCATATAAATATTGTTTTTTAATTCCATTTCATACTGTTGTTATTTTGTTTGTCTACTCTTTGTTTAAAAAATTACGTGGTTTGTATATTTTTACAGTATGTTGTACCTCTCTCTCTCCCGGACAACTTCGACAACAATGTCAAACAAGTTATATATAACCTTGGGAAATACATGAGGTAACTAGCGATTATTTGCATGTGTTTAGTGTTTCTTTAATTCTTCGTATAATTTATAATTGTTTTTTGTGCACTAATTCATGTTATGTAATTTAATGTTTTTTTGTTAAATATCATTATTGGTTTGCGTCACTTGTAGATGGTTGTCATCTAAATAAATCCATAAATAAGATATAAAGTATTGGAGGAGATAAATTCCTCATCTCATGTGTGAAATGCAGAAGCATCTACCTTCATCATTTTTTAATGCACAGGAACACTACCTCATACACCAAGTTGAGGATATTGAATTGTGTGGACCTATGCATTCAAGGTCCATGTGGATGGTTAACAGGCACTTGAAATTTATGAAGGGTTTGGTTAGACAACGATCATGTGTAGAGGTTTCTATGATGGAGGGATATATGGTATACCAAAACATGTTGTGTGTTAGTGAATATCTTCGTAATTTATCATCAAAGCTCAATTTATGTTGCATTTGTGATCCAAACTCCAATAACAATTTTGAAGGGGAGTACCTAGAGGGGAAAGGTAGATCGAAGAAGGTGAAAGGTAACTATTAGCTAGTGGATGTTAATTACTATAATACATTTTACTGTTGAATTTTAAGTATATATATCATACATATTCTATTTGCCTATTCAATTTATTGCATCAATTAAGAGTGTATACTTTGTTCAGATAATTTACATTTGTCTTGAATTTTAATGTTTATTGTCATGAAGCAGTTGGTCGAGAGTGAGATGCAATTCATTTATACATCACAAACAATATTGACTGGATGAAGGTATGTATTGAACGATGCGAACAATCGGGTCATGGAATATCATGGGAAGGTGTGGCTTCATTGGTAAAAGTAGCACATTGCAATGGAGATACCAATCTTAGTACACAAAGGGAAATCGATTAAAGATAAGCAGGAAAGCATATTAATCACCCACTCGAATTCATATTTTTTGCAAATTACATATTGATGTACATGTTGTTCTTTTCCCTGTATGGCTACATAAACATGCACTTAATCACAAATATTGAATCATTATGTAGTCTTTTCAAGTATTGCTTACTGTAGGTAAAACACCATAAGGCTATGGTGTGCAATGGTTGTAGATATCGCATCAAAAAGTTGGATGAAACAAAGAAAACATCAAATTGTGGCATATCTGCAGTCTTTGAGGTGACCAATGTTTCATCTAGAAGTGACAGACATCCAGAACTCTCAGAAAATTGATTCTATGGGTATTTGGAATATATTCTTCAAAGTGACTTTAAATCCTTCAAGGTAGTTCTATTCGTCGTCAAATGGTATAGGTTACAATTGAATCAATGTGATCCCAATAGAACTATTATTGAACATGATAATGGATTTACCATGCTAAATACAAGGTTGTTTGAGCCAGGAACAGATCCCTATGTTCTTCCAAGCCAATGTGAATAGGT
>LPNX010778433.1:279377-309377 GCA_001517045.1 Pseudotsuga menziesii | reverse complement strand
AGGAAAAACACCCAAATACAATGGATGAGTGCACTTGGTCAAACCTAGATCCACAAATTAAGTAATGGGAGCTCCCTTAGACACCAAGTAGCCATAAATGAGGCGCCTTATATCCTGGTTGGCCAAAATGAGGGTAACGGTGTTCATTAATGGTCTAGATTCTCCAATAACCTTAGGAAAACATCATATAGCATGGTTTGGACCATCTAGCATATGTAAAAATGAATGAGACTATGGTCCTAGGTGGTATAATGTTCTAATAGGGTTCTTGAAGGAGTTGATATATAGTTTGGGAATTGATCTTATTGTGAAGAGATTATGTATGTTAATACTACTTTATGGTGTTCCATTTGTCATATGTATGGTCATCTTATGATAACTTTCCCTAAGAAGGGATTTTCCAATGATGAGGAATAAGTATATAAGAATATGGTATGTATACCCCTTGAAATCTCTTTGACACACAACAAAGCGGTATCAATATGTGATAATTTTCTAAACCTCGACAAAATTAAAACATCTAGTGTATGTTTGCACATTCTGTCAAACATATGGCATGCAAGGTGGCCATTACAACCACAAATAAAAGAATAATATCAATAAATTCACAATAATCTATCTAAGCCTTTCAAATACTAATAATAATAAAAATACATACTATGGATAGAATTATCTTCATATAGTAGAAATTAAAAACAAGAAATAACAAATTTGATACCTTATTGCATGAGCTGATTGAATATTTTTTCTTTCAAGGAGAAATATTTTGAATGATGCAAAGAATAGAAGAATAAACAAAGAATATTTTTTTATCTCCAGCAATATATTATTTTCCTTTAAGCGCTACATAAAAAAATTATTTCCACAAATACCATACACATTGTTTGGTTACTTGAAATATTAGATGAGATGAAATTTACCAAACGCTCAATAATTAACCACATTTTATAATGTTTTCAAGAAGCAATTGAGAGTAATTATTAAGGAAATAAGAAATTATTTCAAATGGATAAATAAGACAATGTATTAAATTTGAACAAAATTAAAAATCATACCTGAAACCTAATTGATTTGATCTCTCAAATAACTCAATTTTCCTAATCCAAAGCCCAACTGGTTTTCCACCCAACCTTATTTAGGGATATTCTTATTTGGTTGCTCTCTAGGTGCCCCTCATACCATGTAGGTCCTCCTATATTTATAGGCCTTGAGAGGGGTGATGTGTCCCCTCTAATGCATTTTATTTTTAAATGGAAATATTTTATAGTATTCACCACCCTCCTCCGAGGTGGCAATCCTACATTTTTTAATTTTAGTTAATTAAATCATTATCCTAATATTTACCATCCCTGTGTGTCATTTTTAGGTAAATTCATACTATTCCTTATTCATAATTAAATATTTCACCCTTTTGATTAAAGTAACATTAAATTTAAAAACCCCTCAAAAGTGGGTAAATTTTGGAATTAAATTAATTCAAGGTTTAACCTAGGTGAGCTTACTTGGTTGATTTATGCCCTTTATGTGGTGGTTTTTACCAAAGAATAGGGATCGTGCACTCTTATTATGTACATATTCAAAATTATTAAGATTCCATGTCGTTAGCTTTTTTCATCAAGAGGCACTTACTACAATCCATTATGAGAAATAAGTGTAATTTTTTTCTCAACGTGAAGTTGGCATGTGGCACTTTAATCAAATAATAAATATTAAGTAAATATATATTTTTCAATTAATTAAAATTAAGAAAAATAATGAAACTTGGATACTTCTTGATATGATATATAGGAGTTGATCCATCATTAAACCAATCTTTAAATACAATGGATTTGAACACATTCTACAGATTTACATATTAAACCATTACATATCCATCTTAACTTAGATCTACCAAGCACCTAGAGGGATCAAATCTCTTGAGGTGCATACATTTTTTTAAGAGTAAAATTTGAGGAAAAGTTCGCACATCAAGGGATTTGATCCCTCTTAGTGCTTTGTATATCCAAAATTAAGATGGATCTATTTGGTACTTAGGACACCACATCCTAGTATATTCAACACTCCATGTTGTGTTTTATTCTATAGATCAAAGAATCCATTCCTTGATCTTTCAAATAATTAGGACTATGCCCTAATTGTTTCACAGATCCAACAAACTGCAACTTGATCTTCCATGGATTTAGGAGTATGTTCCCTAACCTTCATAGTCTTTAATATATTTTGCCTTGAAACTCCATGTTTCCCTTGAGGTACTAGTTGTGAGCTCATACCCATATAATGGTCTCGTTGGTAAGGTCTTATTTCCCTAGACCTACTCACAACATACCCTCATAGATTAAGAGCATCAATTAAAATTCATAATGTTAACTTAATCACATTTTACCCACATGTGTAGATGACCTCCATGGTCATTTCATATCCGAGCATTATTGTTTGCTAATGATTAAGTTCCTTGCAAATCATGCTCATTGCAAGGTTAACCATGCATAGTCATGCAAATCATGTAAGATCAACAAGTTCATATTGAAATATTTGTTATACACAACAATGATCTTCCATATGTCACAATCACATATCACAATCCATGTCGTTAACTAGATGTAAAAAAAAGAAACATACACATAACATGTTCTTAATCAAAATTAATATAATACACATAATCAAACATATAATAACACACATAAGTAGAGATGCAACCATGCATATATATTAGTGTTCACTAGATAAGTGACCCAACCATGTATATAAAAATATATGTATGGTATTACATAATCCATAAACCTTTTCGGCTATCACAATTCATTTATACTAGCAAACAATGGGACACTACCTCCAAGGCACTTCAAAAATAAGCCAAAAACTACCTTTCTATAGTCCAAAATTGGGGTTTCTAAAGGGTAAAATCCGGTTCCAAAAATGCCAATCTCATGTTTAGAAATTGCACTTTTTGAGTAGATATTGATACTTCTGGAATTAGATTTTACAGATTTTGAATTTGATATGGCTCTTTTGGAACCATATTTTGCACTTTTGAAAGTCGACATTATCACTTTCAATACTAGATTTTGCACTTTTAAAAACCAATTTTGGCACTTTAGGAATATGATTTTGCAATTTCGGAATCTGATATTGACACATCCAAAACCGAGTTTCACACTTTATAAACCCTATTTTTCTACTTAATTGTGAATCAATTTTAATACATATGATTCATAGTTTTAAAAGATGGATTATCATAAAAAAAACACTGACAATTCATGTATTAGTAATTATAAGTATGTATATCTTCATTGTCGGCATAAATTACTTTTCATAGAGTCATTCACAAGAATTGAATTTCAACATAATTATAACTCTTTATAATTATATATATTTTTTCATTAAAAATATCCATGGAGTTGTCCATATGTATTGTATTTCTACAATGGCAAAGTTACCATTAAAAACAATGTTTAAAAAAACATTATCCAAATTATTTAATATTGAGCAGAAGTCCATAATTGAATTTATGATTCTTATGTTTTAAAAAAACCCAATTTTTTACACAAAAATATTTAGTCATAATAAAAGCTACCAAATACAAATACATGTACACCAATCTTTATTAAAAAACAAAAAACAAAAAAATTGATAGCATTATTAAATTAATCAAACACAACGGATTATAAAATAATATATTATTAACCATACGAAATATTTCCACACATAAAAAATATTAATTATTAAAAACCAATAATATCTATAAATGTTTGCTACATTTATTTAGTCATATTTGTTTTATATAGATATCAACTAAAAATATGCAACTAAAGGGCATCAATGTCCATCAATGTCCATCAATGTCCATCCACATAACAACAAGACTAGTCATATCAATAACTAACAATGATTGGATGTTAACCAATGATCGCTACTCATCCTAAAATCCATTTTGATTTTTTGTTTTCAATGTATGTATTGTCCTTCAGTCTAAAGAAGGTTGTGATATATTTAAGCATGGGATCTATATTGAAAACAACAAATGCAGATGAATTTTAGAATGAGAGCTTACTACTCTATGCTTTAGAATGTGATCTATATTGAAAAAAAAATATCCAAATGAATTTTAGGATAAGAGCTTTCTTTTCTACACTTTTCTTCCCACATCAAATAAAATCCAAAGCATTCTATGATAATAGCTATAAAATTCACCATTTTGAAATTTTATCTTAGAAAATAGATGAAAGCCATATGAACTTTTCTTATAGAGAGTAGATGAGTGATATAAAATCACCATATTGAACTTTATAATATTTTCCAATGAATTTGTGGATTAAAAGGTTCAAGATGGTGATTTTATAGTGCTCAACTAGTCTCAAATTTTGTGGTTTGCTGTTAATAAAACAAATAGAATATCCTTGAATTAGGTGAGACAGACAAGTCTTCACATTGCTTCCAAGTAAATAAATAAATTGATATAAATGGAATAGTTAGTGTGTATCCCATTTTAATATAAGTATCCATTCCCCAAGCTAAAAGATAAACATAACATCTAATATAAGTTAAAATGGTAAAAAATAGAGTTTAAAAAATTCACGTCGCAAATACACTATTAATACTATTTATTCATTCAAATTTGGGAATGATTAAACAATTTTAAAGATAATCCTTCCTGATCATTACGATTTTTAAAATGTTTTAATGCATGATTATGGATGATTTTCAAAGTAGACATTGATTGCATATTCAATGAACATGAACAATTTTAAAAATATTTGTAACATTGATGTATTAATTACTAGAAAGTAACAATCTCTATAAATACCAATGGATATTTACTCTATTACATTTCTCTTATTCCTATTATAGTATGGAGAGAGTGTTTTCTTGACCATAATATACTATATATAAATATCAAGAAAAAATGTAGGTGGGAGTATTTTCATTTGAAACACCCCCTAGAAAAAAATCCAAATACACCAGTTGTCATCCACTTTAAAACACAGTTAATAATATCAATAATAATAAGCTCGCATAATAGAGGTTGAAGTTAAGTAATGTCAATCAATGTGTTCCACATTGAAGTGGTATAACTATGCACAAACTCTAAATATTTTTCTTGGTTTCCATTGTACACTAACTTTCTTTTTTCTTACTATATATTTCCCTAATTGGTCTTTGATTACATGTATATTCTCCTCTATAACATAAATTTTATATAAAATCACCATTTTGAACTCTTAAATATTCCCTAGGTGGTCCACCCACTTCACCACCACTAGTTTCTCTTCTAAACCCTAAATTTTATTTAAAATTCACCATCTTGGACTCTTAAAAACTCTCCACGTCGTCCATCCACTTCACAAGCTAAGGAGTCTCTTCTAAACCCTAAATGTATATGATCACCATCTTGAACTCTTAAATACTCCCCACACGGTCTATTTACTTCACAAGCTGAGGAGTCTCTTCTAAATCCTATATTTTATGTGAACTTTTAAATACTCCACAAAGTGTATGGGTCCTACAATTTATAAATTTTACATAAAAATCACCATATTGAATTTTTAAATATGCTCCACCATACTCAACTCTAGAATGAGAAATAGTAATCTCCTCAGGAATTAGTGCATGATAAGAGTATTGGTTAACCACGTATATCTTCATCTTCTCATGTGGCACCAAAGCATGTGCACTTGTTACATTTCTTTTCCTTTGGTTACATCCATAATCATCATGGAGTCTGTGCTTAATGACATGGACCTAAAAATGTGTTATAACTCTTCTAACAAATTATAAACACATTTATCTCCTTCTTGAAGGATATTACTAATAGAAAACGAATTTCATCCAGAAAAAAAATCCTACAACATCTCAAATATACTGTAAAACTAATCTTACAACTTTTGCATTTCTTCTCATACAAAATTCTTACTTGAGATTATCTTTTCTCCAAAAAAACATAACTACTTTATATAAAAATCACGATCTTGAACTTTCAAATGTTGCGGTTCGGCATTCCATAAGAAAAAAACGTATTCTTCGAGGATGAATGTTACATCCTTACCCAAATAAACCATTGACTATTGTAGATAGACGAGGGATATAAATTTTATATACAAGCAATTTATCCAAATAAAATAAATGGGATTTGAAGTAGCCTTGTTACAGGTGGAACTGGGAATAGTTGAGTGCAACAAATTTTATATAAACTCAAAATGGTACATCCATCCTTTATCCAAGCTACCCTCCACCGAAACCTACAACCATGCATAAATGAAACACTCCAATCAAGCATAATGTAATCTTAAATATTCTCCAAATGTCCTATCTATTACATGAAATCCACCTCTAATTATAAATTTTATATGAAATCACCATCTTGAACTTGAACAAAAAGAGTCTCCTCCAATGATAAATTTTTTATCCTTGCAATAAAAAGTGATTATCTCCTCAACGATGAAGATAAATTATATACATAAGCATTTGATCCTCTGACTATTCTATGGCCTTGATGCACATGGAAAACTAGAAATGGATAGGTGTAGTAAATTTTATATAAACTCACAATGGTCCATCCATCCTTCACCCAAGCTACCCTCCACCCAAACCTAAAATTTTCTATCAATGCAAAACTTTATCCAAGCATCATGGACTCTAAAAGTTTCTCCAAATGGTCTAGTTAATATGTGAAATATGCCTCTGATAATCATTTTTTTTTATAAAAATCACCATCTCGAAGTTGAAAAAATAAAGTTCCCTCAAAAGATTAATTTTATATCCTTGTGCTAACAAGCCATTTTCTACTGGATGAGGGAGATATATTTTATATATAAGCAGTATATCCAATGAAAATAAATGGGTCTTGGAGGTGCATTTGATGCAAAAATTGTTCGTAACCCTCCACCAAAACCTACAACTATTCACAAATGCAACACTTCATCGAAGCAACATGGAATCTAAAATATTTCCTAAATGGTTGCATTATTCCTAACAACCAACCACCAAATAACATATTTAATATTTAAAGCACCATCTTGAACTTCTAAATATTCACCAATGTTGTGGTCCTATATTACTTGAAGGAGTGTCTCCTCCAAGGATAAATTTGATATCATAGCTCTTGAACAAGACATTGTCTCCTCAATGGAATCAATGAGGGAGAAGAATTTTATATATAATCAATTTAACATGTTCATCTAGAGAATAAATGAGTGCTATAAAAACATTCTCACAAGAAAATAAATCAAAATGTAATAAATTCATTTAAAATCATTTTTAACATAAACATAGCTTAAAACTTCAAAGAAAACATATTATTAATTTTAAAAGGAAATTAATAGACACATTTTTAGTGTCAAATCTATTGGATTTTCACTATGTTGAAGTTTGGAAACCAAAAGCTTTGACACTATGTCTAACCACTATGAAAGCATCCATACTTGGAAATAATTGTTTTCAACAAAAACATAATATCTCATGTATAACTTAATTAACCTTAATGAAAATGCATAAAATTTAAAACATAATAAATCAATATAAAAACATTTTCAAGATATACATAACATCTCATGTATAAATTCAATAACCATAATTAAAAAAACAAAACAAAAATATAAACAGAATAAATTGATATATTTTGTTTTTCAATATAAACTTAACCATCTCATATCTAGCTTCAATGAAGAGGTTATGCATGTACTATTTTTGTCAAAATCCTTGAAATAAATGAGTCTATAAACAATTTGACAATAAGTTGAATCTATGTAATGATATTATGTATTCTTTGTTTTGTTTCTTACCCTAGTTATAGGGAGATATGAAGATCCAACTATTTTATTAAATGTTGGTTTGATTGTTCCTCGGCTTATCCATCTACAACATATTTATTTTGAAAGAGTCAACAGACACCTCCCTATGCACCCACACAACAAAAATACTATGATCAAGTAGGTTTCAAATAACCCTTCTTTGAGATGCACCTCGACATGACTGTGCACTTTAGAAATGGATGTCTGACCCTTCCACGATATCCTCCATGACGTGAATTATATGCCCAAGAGTGAATTGACGAAAAATTACCCAACATTACATGAAATGATAATACAATGCTAGATTAATTTTCTATTGACACTTCTCAATTACCATGTTCTCCCATGATAAGAATATTATACTCTAGAATGGGTTGGTTGAAGCTTCCTAGGGCTCTTTATCAATGTAAATACTATGTTTTAGAAAGGATAGACCAACCCTTCATCTGGATATTATGAAAAAAAATGCAATCCTTGACAAAGTGTTATATACTATTTCACATGGCTCTCCCTTCATGAGAATACTATGCTTAAGGAAAGGTTGACCGACCCTTTCTAGTGATCCACCACAATGAAAATACTATACGCAAGCATCTAGTAATCCGGTTACTAAGAAGAGGATCCCATAGATGGAAAACTCATGTGATCCAATATAGGAGAATACTATGCTCAATAATAAAAAACCATTTATTCATGCAACTTGACATTTTTTACCTACAATTCATTGATAATGTTTTGTAAAAAAACAACTGACATAAAACATTTTTGAGATTAATAAACATAAATATCTTAGATAAAATTATACAAAATGCAACATATAATTTATATGATTTTGGAAAGGAATAAGCCTAGAAAACATTTCATCCAAACCTTCGATGTGATCTCCACCATGGTATCATCATGTAGGAGGAGGGGTTAGTTGACCCTTCGATGTTAATATACATACGAAAATACTATGCTTAAGAAAGGATTGTCATATGTTTTTCCATGCACTTTCTAGACACAAATATTATATTGTAAAAAGGTTTGTTTGATCCATCTCCTAGATCTTTTAGTTTGAATTTGCATGCTCGAGAAATAAGCAAATGATGTTTCCCTATTATTTATTACATAAAAAAAAATACAAGAAGAATGCTTCGCGGATACTATCATTGGATAACATTTGAATCAAATACCACCATTGAGATAGGGTAGGATGAAACTTCTCCACCCCCCCTCACCATGAGAATACTATATTTGAAGGATACCTCTCTGTGACATCCTCTAGAAGAATACCATGAAAAATGTTGGGTTGGAGGGCCCTTCTTCAAGATCCAAATTATTCATTTTTTTTCTAGAGAAGGTTTAGTTATCCATTCCACTTGACAACTAATGACTAAAACTTCTCAAGAAAAATATTTGAATAATTTTCCACTATACAACCAATGACAATAATATAATCCTCTTGTAAGTGTCAACCAATTATTCTCCACGAGAATACTATGCATGAAAAATATTCAGTTTCCCCTAAATGTATACCCTGTAACAAGAACACATAATTGAGTTTAGTTTATCAACCATTCACTTCCATTCCACTCGATGAAAATATTGTTATGGAGGTAGTGACAACTAACCCTTCACTGATATTTTGATCATGCATAAACTTAGGGGAAGGTTTGTTCGACCCTCCACCATGATTCTTATCCATTAGAATAAAGTTTGTAGGGAAATTTTGGGTTCCTCACAAGGAGGCTCTATGAAAGTTTCTCCTTGATGTGGATGGGTGGATTTCACTAAATCTAGATTAGCAGTATATTATGCATGTATTCAAGTGGATTGAAGTGGGCCCCATCAATTTTTTTTATTTACATGCTTTTCCTTTGAAATACCTCTCATCACATTTATATAAAAGTTTGAGGTATTGGAATTTTATTACTTATTCTAAGGTCAATGTGTGGACTCCAAAGGGTTGAAAGAGGGACGGGGTTTCCATAGATGCTAGAGTAGGTTAAGGGAAGAAAATAAATGTGATTTTTTTTTGCATTGTCCACCACGTGTTCTTCTCTAACTTGTTAAGAAGCATCAAACAAAGCATATGGGTAATACATCGTGACTTGTGCTTGATTCTCTTCTTCCAAACCACTTGTAAAGAAATATTAGAAAAAATAATAGACCATTCCTTCTATGTGGATTTGAAATTACTTGAAGGATGTTATAAAATATTCTTCTATGCATTTGTTTTACAACTTGGTCAAGTGACCAAATAATGAGTGCATATTTGAAAATAATCATAGATGGATTTCAAAAAATGACTACAGGAACATATCCTATATAGGATTTATTATTCCACTGCTAGAATTTGTATTATTCCAAATCTAAGTATAATATGCCCATTCTAAGTTTCACCATGTTATCAATTATACCTTGGAATAATTCCATATGGGAAACCTATCTTATGGGTTTAGAATCATCAATCTTATTGAGATATAATTTATGAAGTATATGCCACATCTAGTGTTGACTATCATGAAAGGTGGCCTTGAGAAAGGACCACCTTTGTTTGAGTATTCAACCTCTTCCTACAATAATGGAAAATATGAACACTGCCCACCTACATGTAGGATTGAAATGATACAATGTATATGGTTATTGGTGTTATAAATATCTGCATTCATAGTATCAATAATTTTATTTCGTGCTACAAAAGTTTGCATATAGAACATCCATCTTAGAAATGCAATGGCCAATCTTAGAGGAATTTCCTTGAATAGTAGATAGTTGGTTTTCTAGATTAGTTAGGTTGTTCTTCATGGCCATTTTTATAATTTCCTCCATGCAACGTTTTGGCATTGAAGACTAAATTTTAATCACACAAGTTTCATTCAAAAGGATTGTTTTGAGAAAGGTCACCTGTAATAGTATGGTTGGGTTCACAAAAGGGGTTAATCCTAGGTAAGGTTGAGCTAATCCTTCCTTGGGATTAATATCCTCATCAAAGGTTATCCTAAGGAATGGTTGACAAACAAATCCTTTAGCATAGTATTCTTTTTGATGATGAGTTGGGTGAAGGGTCGATTGACCCTTGCTCTAGCATATGGTTCTCATTGAGGGAAAGATGAAGAAGGGTTAGCCAGTCCTTCCTATAGCATATCATTTTTGTTGATAGTAGCGCAGTGAAGGGTAGGATGAGTTTTGATCCAACATAGTATTCATATTAAGGGAAAACCTTGGGGCCCAATGAATTGTTAGTTGACACTTTCTCCAACATACTATTTTTATTGAGGGAAAACTAGAGAGGCTAGTAAAGTGTTAGTTGACCCTTGCTCCAACATAATATTTTTACTAAGGGAAAACTAGGGAAAGTGTTTTCTAACTCTTCCTCCAGCATAGCATTCATGTTGAGGGTGACATAGGGGAATGGTTTTCCTACCCTTACTACACCATATGATTTGCATACAAGGAGTCTCTTTGGAATGGTCAACTAACCCTTATTCAGCGATAGAATTCTCATCAAAGGAAAGCATGAGGAAGGGTTGGCCAACCTTTTCTCCAACACAATATTCCCATAAAGTGTGAGATAAGGTAAGAGTATATAGAATAGGATTCTCATAGAATGGGAGATAAGAAAGGGTCAATTTTCCATTCCTATAGCATAGTATTTTTGATAACATGGTTGGGGAAAGGAAGGGTCAGTCGACCCTTTATCTAGAATTGCATTCCCTTCAAGGGTGATTGTGGGGAGGGTTTATTGACTCTTCATCCATATTATTATTCTCATCAAAATGGGGTTCAATGAATGGTGTTCCACCCCTTATTATAGCATAGGATTCTTATTGAGAGGGAACTATGGAAGGGTTTACTAACTTGTCCTTAATCGTAGTATTTTCATTGAGGTAGAACTAAGGAAGGGTTGACCAACCTTTATCTAGTATTATATTGTAATTGAGAGTTATCAAGTATAAGGGTTGGTGACCCTTACTTTGTATTAATGTTCTCATTAAAAGGAAGCTTGGAAAAGATTCAATCGACCCTTCCTCTAACATAGTATTCTCATTGTGAGAAAACCAAGGGAATGGTTAGTTGTTCCTTCCTCCAACATAGAATTATCATCAAGCATGAGCAAGGGAAATGATTAATTGATCCAACAAGGGAGAATACTATGCTTGATAAAGCATTGGAAATCATTTATCTATGCACCTTGACCTATTTTACCTGCAATTAATTGATACTATTTTTTAAAAATCATCAATTATTTTCTTTTTATAGATTAATAAATGTAATAACTTACATAGAATTATATAATGTGAAGCATAAAGTTTATATGAGTTTGGAAAGGGTCAATTTATATTTCCAATGGATATCCAATAAGGATAATACCATCATAAAGGATAAAGGAAGGTTTGATTGAACCTTAAATGAGATAAATCAGGATGCAAATAACATCATTGAGGAAGGATTAGTTGAAACTTCTATGTAATCCCCTTGTGTCAGAATGTCATGCAAGAGGAAGGGTTGGTTGAAATTTTCAATGGAACTCCATATGATACAAATATTCTTGAGGAAGAGTCAACCAACCCTTATCCATCCTACACCTCCATGAGAATTCTTTGCAGGCAGAAGGTTTGGCTTATAATTCACAAGGGTAGCCCTTATGTGATAAATATGGCTTGTGGAAGGGCCATCCAACCCATAAAAATATTAGATGTTATGGGAATACATTATTTGAGAGAGGGTCTATCAAGCCTTCAATGTGGTCATCCTAAATTAAAATATCATTTAAGAGGAAGGGAAGAATGATCTACGTCTTTTACTATTTTAGTTTCCTACATCTTTTGTCATCTTAATAGCGGACTTATATAATGTGCATATTTTTAGCTATAGACAATATTTTCTTGATTTACGTCTTCTTTCGGTTGATAGTGAACTTTTGTCAACTTAATAGTGAACTTTTCTTATTTGTTTCTTTTCAACTATCATCAATCTTCACTTGATCCGAGTCTTCTTTCAAATGACAATGAAATTCTCTTATTTGTGATTTTAAGTTATCCATGATTTGCAATCTTCTATTTCCTCTGCAAATTGGATCACAATATTTGTGATTTGCATTTTTTTCCAAAATATATATGTTTTCTATCTTTCCTTATCTGTGGTATTTGTGATATTCATTTTCTGCCAAACTATAGTTGTTTGTTATCTTTGCTTATTTGCGACTATATATAGTATTTGCGGTATGCATCTTTTTCCATCTGCAATTATTTTTTTTCTGCAGTCTTCTTCAACATATGAAATCTACATCTCCTATCCTCAACAATTTGCAATCACCATTCCTTCCTTCACAAATCCCAATGATGGGAACTCTTCTTATCTCCATAGTTTTTGTTGATCTTCTTCAATGCTTTCTACGCATTCGAAACTTTTTTTCTAGTTCACCAAGTCATTCATCCCCAAAAATATGAATCTTTCTTACTCATAAAATCATATCAAATTCATATTCAAGATTACTGCACCACTTCCACTTCTTGCTTATTTATACTACTCTTGCTCAAAGAGTGTGTCCACAAGTTGGGTTCCTTTGAATTGCGACACCCATACTGTTAGATTTTTATCAATTATGACAGTATGATCTTAGGATCTTATTTGAGAGAATAACATGCATAGAAATCAATCACAAGAGACAATAGACACATATTTTCCTTGGGGAAACCATAAAGGAGAAAACCTTGCAACTTCCTCAGAGACAGAATAAAGACCAATGGCAACAGTAAAACCCAAAGACAGTAAGATGATCTTTGATAGTTGTTCTCTCTCTTATCCCATCTCCTTCTCTCTCACTCATGTGCTACAACTGAGTGTGAGTGAATGTGTGATAAATAGAGAGGCTCACTCTCTATTTATACTAATTCTCGACTTGATAATAACTCACTATGACCGACTTCTCTAGGAGAGTCTAATAACCCTAGGGCCCCACAACTGCAGAGACTTTAACCCTTGATCAATAAGGAGGGTTACCCTCTATGACTTTACATGACTTGTTTACATTATTGAATCTCCCGATAGGAACATCGGGGTATGACATGACTCAATTACATTACAGATACTTCTTGATAGAAACATTGGGGTACAATACATAAGATATACAAGTGAATACACTCTAAAGTTACAAATACATCAACACTCCCTCTTAACTAGGAAGGTATTCTCTCGACACAATTCATCAGCACAAGTATTCTTCTCTCAATCAAGCCTGGATCATCACTGGATTTTCTCTGGATCATCATCACTGGATCATCATTGGATCATAATTGGATCATTATCAAATCTGGATCATCATTGTATCATCATCATCATTACTACTTCTGCCATCATGATCAACCGGTGCTATCTCTCAATTCTTCTCATCATAGGAAGTTCTATAGAGCCAGCCTTTTTTCATGTTGGTTGTAGTCCAATCCTCCATGTAGTTCTTCATCTTCTTCAGCACTTATATCTGACCCATTCAGAAATCCCCACCCAGCGCTTATATCTGACCATGGGAGGGCCCAGCCTGCCCCCATGTCAGAATGGCCCAGCCCTTACATCTGACCATGGGAGGGCCCAACCTGCCCCCATGTCAGAATGGATCTGCCCTTACATCTGACCATGGGAGGGCCCATCCTTCCCAATGTCTGAATGGATCTGCCCTTACATCTGACCATGGGAGGGCCCAACATGCCCCCATTTCAGAATGGATCTGCCCTTACATCTGACCATGGGAGGGCCCAGCCTTCCCCCATATCAAAATGTCTCACGGACTCATTTTTTCCTCTTGGAAGGAACCTCGATCTGGAGAACACCAAGCTTCTCCCTGAAGTACTCAAACTTCACTCTGACTAATGGCTTGGTCAACACATCAGCTATCTACTCATCCGTCGCAACATATTGGAGCTTCATTGCTCCTCACTGCACCATATCCCTGATATAGTGGTATTTGATCTCGATATGCTTTGACTTGTCATGGAACACCGGGTTCTCTGACAACTTCACACAACTCTGGTTGTCGCAATATATACAAAAGTAGCATCCAACTGGAGATCAAACAAATCAGATAGTAGCTTCCTCAGCCATATTGGCCTCACAACTAGCCGAACAAGCTGCGACATACTCTACTTCGGTTATACTTAGTGCCACACAAGATTGTTTCCTGCTAAACCAAGAGATCACACATGATCCCATACTGAAGCAGCACCCTGAATTGCTCTTCCTATCAATGGCACTTCCTTCCCAATCAAAATCCACATAACCCTCTAGGTTAATCTTCTAATCCGCCTCATACTTGAGCCCATAATCAACTGTACCCTTTAGGTGCCTCAAAATATGCTTTGCATCAATTAGGTGAACATGTCTGGGATCCGTTAGGAACTAGATCAATGTGTTCACAACAAAGCAAATATCAGGTCTCGTATTCCTTAGGTACATCAAGGACCCAATCATTTGATGATACATCATATCATCAATCAACGTTGATGAAGCATCACTCAAGAGCTTCAATTTTGATGCCATAGGTGTGGTCATGGCCTTGCAGTCGATCATTCCAAACCTCTTCAGGATCTCTATTGCATACTTCCCTTGTCCCAGGGAGATTCCTTCTACATTTTTCCACACCTCCATGACTAGAAAGTAGTGCATCATACCCAAGTCCTTCATCTCGAATTCAGCAGCAAGATTCCTCTTCGTATCAGTAATCAACCCATCCTCACCTGTTACAAATAGATCATATACATACAGTAGGAGTATCACTGGGTTCCCTTCTTCAACCTTGTAGTAAAGGTTAGAATCTACTTTACTCTTGGTAAATCCCAAACTGGATAGGAAGCTGTCAATTCTTCCGTACCATGTCCTAGGTTCTTGTTTCAAACCGTACAGGGATTTCTTCAACTTACACACATGAGTCTCCCTGTCATGTGTCTCAAAACCGAGTGGCTGCTACACATACACTTCCTCTTCCACTACACCATTCAAGAAGGCAGTCTTGACATCCATCTGGTGTATCTTCCATTTCATTACTACAACCAGAGAAAGTACCGATCTGATGGAAGTGTATCTGGCTACAGGTGCAAAAGTTTCTTCATAATCTATTCCTTCTTTCTGGGAGAAGCCACAAGCCACAAATATTGCTTTATATTTCTCTATGCTACCATCTACAGCATGCTTGATCTTGTAGATCCATTTGGAAGTCACAACAGACTTCCCCTCTGGTCTTGGGACAACATCCCAGACATCATTCTTAATGATCAACTGGTACTCCTTGATCATAGCATCCTTCCACTCTTTCTTTTATGCCGCTTCTTCATAATTGGAAGGTTCCTTATCAATGATGTCACACAATAGGGCTACATAACCGAAGCAAGACCTGGTTCTTTTCCTGTCTCTATTTATCTCTTCTGGAGCCCCATATCTTTCTACACCTTGGATAGCCTCTTGTACCCATGCAGGTTTCCTCTTGTGAGGATTCTTCTCTTGGGGTGGATCTATAGGTTTCTGTGGTTCTTCTATTTCTCGATCTTCTTCTTGAGTTGCATCATTCATGGTTGTGTCTCGAATCCTGGGTAATTTTATTTCTTCAGAGTCTTCAATTGGTCTCTTTCTAGATTTGTTGTAAGCTGAGTCTTTGTCGAATGTTACGTCTTTGTTGATGTCGATCTTCTTGAATACTGGGAAGTATATCCTATAAGCTTTCGAGCTTTCACTATATCACACAAATATACCCTTCTTTCCGGAAGGATCTGACTTTGTCCTCTTTTATTTTGGAATGTGTATGTATACTAGACAGTCGAATATTCTGAGATGGCTGACCTCTGGTTTCTTGCCGGAAAATACTTCTTCCGGTGTCTTGTTCTCGAGTACTCTGTGTGGAGTACGGTTATGTACATACACTGTTGTCCTGGCAGCTTCTTCCCATAGATGCATAGGAAGATCTTGATCATGAAGCATTTCCCTTGCAGCTTCTATGATCGTTCTATTCTTCCTTTCTGCAACCCCATTCTGTTGTGGATTATATGGAGTGGTCAACTCCCTCTTAATCCCTGAATCTCTGCATAATTCTTTGAATTCATTTGATGTGAATCCTCCACCATTGTCTGATCGAAAGGTTTTGATCTTCTTTTCTGTATGGTTCTCGATCAAGGCTTTGAATTCCTTGAACTTGCTGAATACTTCATCTTTGTTCTTCAAAAAGTATATCCATGTCTTCCCAGAAAAATCATCAATGAAAGAAACATAGTATACATATGCGCTTAATGAACTGAATGACATTGGCCCACATACATCAGAGTGAATGATTTCCAAGATTCCTTTTTCCTTGCTCTCGCTACTTGGAAATGTCTTCTTTCTATTCTTTCCTTTTACACATCCTTTGCATACACCGTCATGTTTTGTCTGTATTTATGGAAGACCTTCAACAAATTTGCTTGCAAGTGGTAGTGCCCTATAGTGCACATGTGCAAGCCTTTTGTGCCAAAGTTCATTTGGCTCTACTGAGTCATGGACCAAAGCTTGTTCTGGTTGGCCCTTCAATTTGTATAGTCCTCCCTCTTGCTCTCCAATCACAACTACACCATCTATAGTCTTTCCCTTTGGCCACATAAGGACTTAGCCATATACAAATGCAACCCTCATGCCTTTTGCATCCAATGTATATATGGAGAGGATATTCTTCTTTAGTCCCAGTACAAACAAGACATCCTTCATCTTCATAGACTTTCTAGAGTCTAGTTTATAGGAGGATTCACCACTACCTTTTACTGGATACTGGTAGTCATCCCCAAGTTTCACCTTGTGAGGTGACTCATGTTCAGATAGTTTCACAAAGGATTCTTTGAATCACGTCATATGCTTGGAAGCCCCAATGTCTATAAGCCAATCATTGCTTCCACGTGTGATAGTTCTTGTGAGGGCAGAAATCAGAACATACTCTTCATCACTTGAAGAATATTCACTTTCTTATTTGACTCTTTTCCTAGGAGGATCATCATCCTCTACAGTGTGAGCATGATGTTTTCTTTTGTCCTTCTTCTTGTGGGAGTTTCTTTTGTTTCTAGGATAATTTCTGGCATAGTGTCCTATCTCATCACAAGTAAAACATCTGAGTTGAGTTTTTCTGGAGTGAGGATGCTTACCTTTAGAATGATGATAGTCCCTTCTGCTTTTCTTGGAGTGTACTGTGAGAGCTTGATATTCACTTCCCATCTTCTCTTCTCGGGTTACTATTCAAGCTTCTACTTGTGAGCATTCCTCCCACATCCTATTGAAGGTGACTAGCTTTATTCTAGCACAAATCCCTTGAAAGAAAGAGTCCCATGACCTAGGGAGACCATTCAGGGTAGTCATCACAATTTCTGCATTCTCCACTTCTTCATCCACTGCTTCAAGTTGTTCTTTGATCTGGGAGATCCTTGTAAACTATGACTGTATGGTCTCTGTATTCGGGATATTCACACTCTTCAACTGGTTCCTCAAAGTCATCTTCTGGTTTATGTTCTTTACTTCAAATAGCTTGGTCAGGGCATCAAACATTGCCTTAGGTGTCTTTAGGGAGAACACCTATGGCATGAGGTGATCCTTGATTGAATCAACAATAATCCTCTTAGACATGACCAATTTCTTTTTGTGTAAGGCCTTAGCCTCATCTCCCTCTGGAACTGGAACCTCTTCACTGATGTCAGAGTCCAACTCATTTTCTTCCAGGACTAGGGAGATCCTATACTTCCAGGCTCGGAACTTATCAACTCCCTCAAGCTTTTCATCAAGCTTGGTGTGATGAGGCATCTTAATAGAGAACCTCAAATGGAAATACAAAAGATTTAGATCTTACCAATTTGAGAAGCTAAAAATTGGATCTAGAGCTGATCTTCTGCAGTGTTAGTTTTCTGGTTCCAAGGAAAATTAGGGTTTGACTTTCCTGGAGTTCTACCCCTCCAAAAACCTTGACTCTTGTCTCTAAACTTCGATTTTGAGGAGGAGAGAAATCCTAGCCTGGGCTCACTCAAAAATTCCTCTTCAGTGAAAAACCCTAATTTCCTGATGTAGTGGTAGGTGAAAAATTGAAAATGCTTAGAATCAGATTCTGCTTCGGTAGAAAGATGTACCCTTCAATGGAGGTTCAGCCTAGCCTCCTTTTGTTGATGGATTGTGGAGAGAGACCCAAAAAGTAAGAAGCCCTATATTATGCATCTGCACAATGTATTCTTCTCAGGTTAGGTTTGATACCATGTTAGATTTTTATCAATTATGACAGTATGATCTTAGGATCTTATATGAGAGAATAACATGCACAACAATCAATCACAAGAGACAATAGACACAAAGATTTTCCTCGGGGAAACCATAAAGGATAAAACCCCACAACTTCCTCAGAGATAGAATAAGCACCAATGGCAACAGTAAAACCCGAATCCTGTAAGATGATCTCCAATAGCTATTCTCTCTCTTTTCCCATTTCCTTCTCTCTCACTCATGTGCTACCACTGAGTGTGAGTGAATGTGTGATAAATAGAGAGGCTCACTCTCTATTTATACTAATTCCTGACTTGACAATAACTCACTAGGGCCGACTTTTCTAGGAGAGTCTAATAACCCTAGGGCCCCACAACTGCGAGGACTTTAACCCTTGATCAATAAGGAGGGTTACCCTCTATGACTTTACATGAGCTGTTTACATTATTGAATCTCTCGATAGGAACATCAGGGTCTGACATAACTCAATTACATTACAGATACTTCCCAATAGAAACATCGAGGTACAATACATAAGATATACAAGTGAATACATACCAAAGTTACAAATACATCAACACATACTTCCTTACTTCTTGGATAAGTTAACCACTTGATTATATCTCTCATCGATGTTTGTCTTCTCATGATTTAACACATGGATTTTTGCATACTCTAGTCCAACACCTTGGTGGTATTTTCACATATGTGTTCGTGCTTTAGCGGATTGTTATGTATACGTGTCCCATGTATTAGTGGGATTCTCACACTTTGGAACTACTTCATGTGTGGTCTTGAACACTTGAAGTATCATTGCTTGTGGGTCTTGCACACTTCCAAAACATTCACACTTATTCCCTATGTGTCTTTGCAATTTGGACTTTGTGGTATTTGTGCACCAAGGTGCCACTACTTGGTGGGACTTTTGTATTTCAATTCAAAGACTTGTATTCTTTTATGTACTTCTTCCAACTAGCACAAGTATTCATGCTTATTTTTCACCCATTGCACTTCAAAGGTTTGTTCTATTATTTTGTATACTTCTTTAAATTGGCATAGATATTTATGTTATGTTTGTGCTGACTTCATTTATCTTTGTTTATGCAAGAACATTTACTTTGTTTGCTTTGTTTAGATACATCTAAACAGTATTAGTGGCAATATTAATAAGCATACCACAGAAACATCATGCACAACACAAGTGCATCATGCACAACATATGGCATAGTGAATCCATCTATCATTTGGCATTACTAGTGCCAAGTGGTTTAGTACAGTTTTGACATCAATGACAATAACATGGTTCACCAATATCCCCCTTTGGAATTGATGTCAACAAAATGAGTTCCTCTTGAGAATGAGTTGTATGCTTTTAGCAGGGTTTTGTGCTCCTCATTTGCATGTGTTCCCCCTGGCATCCACTCTCTTGTCTAAATCTCTCCCCTTTGAAATCAATGGCAAGGGGATAGTGATTCATTTGCTGCATCAAGGAGCAATATTGTATGTTTGATTTTTTTATTGCACTGTATTTGCCAATTTTTGAAAGGATGCTTGCATAGTTGCAACCTTTTCTTCCATTTCTTCTTCTTTGGACATAATATCTTCTTCCACTTGCTCATAGTTGGAAAGATTCATGGTTTCAATGTAATCATCAACAACTTCCTTGGATTCTCTCTATACTTTCTCAAATATCTCTGTGACACGAAGTGTTTCTTCTTGGAGTGGTTCAAGCCTATTGGTTATCTATTGTCATACTTCTTGAATCCTTATTGTTTATGACTTCTGCTCCGTGTATTCTACTATTTTATTTATATTTTAGGTAGTTGGCAGACAAGTTAAGCTATCACATAGCTTTTGTTCTGCCTTTTGTGTAGTCTACAGATTTTGGTCTGATTCTATTAATTGCTCATCTGGAACCATATTTCCCCATAGATGAGCACTTTCCTAGTGTAGTCGTTTATACTTTAGTTCTAGGGTCTTAATATGGCAAAGCACAATATTAATTCTCGCTAATCTACTTTCTTGCTCTGCTCTAACCTTGGGAGGGGTTTTTGGTGGTTGTTTTACAGCAAGCTCCTCAATTTTTGAGTGGTTGGATCAACTCACGCGGCCTACATATATCCATGTACTCCATGAGGAAACACAAAAGAGAATAGACAATGAAAATTAATGTTTGCTACTCAAATTCTTGTTGAATTTACAATATTACTTCTTCTGGTGTAAGATCCTTTCGAGCATTATGTTAATGTTTTTGCGTCGAAGAATTCAATGGTCTTAACTTGTTGATCGCAGTTGGAGTAAATCTTTAGGACCGCGACTTGGTTGGTAAGGGCTCTCCATTCTAGATCATGGAAAACCTTTTTGATAAATTAGATTAATTTATTTAAATATATTTCAATATGAATTGAACTTTGTACCTAAGTTGCTTAATAAACTTAACAATTTATGAAGCTTTCTTTTACTCTATTCATATTGTGTTTTCAGTCTTGGATTTAAATCCATAAATTTGATTTGTTAAATATTCAAAATACATTCTTCACTCATATATCAATTCATGGTTTGTAATCACACTTTGTATTAGCGACTCAATTCACCAATTCGTTTTAGCAAATCACATCTATACTCTCTCTCTCATTCACCATAATATCATCACCGTTCCTTCTTGATTTGCTATCTCATTCCATTACTCATTGATTTTATAAATTCGCTCAACTCATTTCCTTCCAAGCTAGTGTGAAGTTCTGGAAATTAATGGTGATTTTCAAGTCTCCAATGTTTCATTTTTATATTACATTATTGAAAGTTGATAACTCCGTGGAGCATTGTATCTTATTGTGAATATAATAAAGTTGACTTAAATATGGTGTTGTATTATTGAACGTTGATAACTCCGTGAAGCATTGTATCTTATTGTGAATATAATAAAGTTGACTTAAATATGATGTTCTCATTATATATATATATATATAAAAGGTTTTGTGATGTTTTATAAAGATCCATGAATTTGTTACATGTGAAGCATTGTATCTTGTTGTGAATATAATAAAGTTGACTTAAATATGATGTTGTCTCATTATAATTATATATATAATAAAGTTGTGTGATGTTATATTAGAATCCATTTCATGTTACATGTGGTGTTAGGGTAAAGTATTGATTATATATATATATATATTATGTTTGTTATATTTTAGGGAATTAATTTATATTTGTGTTTGTTTTAGATTGTGGTTTATTTTTTAATATTGAAATTGTTAATAATTTTATTGTTATGTTGTGAAGGGGAAAATTATGAAGTAGGAAAATTAGTTGTAAGATTACTAATTAATATAGTTTATATTTTAGTTTTTTTTTTTTAAGTTTAGTTTTATTTTTTGCATTTTAGTTTAGTTTATATTTATTTTTAGTTTAGTTTTATTTCTTATATAACTTTTTACATTGGTAATTTCAATCACCAATAGAATGATTGAAGGTTTAATGCATGAGATATGACTTTCCTATAACGGGGATTTTTTCGAAGGTGTTGGGTTATTCGTGTTGCTTTTATTGTATTTGAAGTGTAGATTTCCCGCATTAGGTTAGGTTAGACTTGGATCCAATCCTCCATTTTTTATGCATGTGTCTCTATGTCTATGACTCCTTGGATGACAATTTAATATGGAATTAATTGACATATAATTTTATCAACAATATTGGCGTCATTTCCGAGGAGGTGCTAAAGGGATTGGAGTTGATGTAGGTAGGTAGTTTGCCTTTAAATTACACAACTTGGTGGAAGAGATCAACGGTAAGACGCAAAGGCGACCTCACTATGGATTTTTCGTGGTGTAATAGTCTGACGCATCCACTTTAGGGGGGTTTCTCTGAAGACTTGTTGCTCCCTTTTATGTAAGTGATATTTCCTTTTACGCAACAATGTTTATTTTATGCAAGTTTGTTTACTTCCCTACATGTGTGTTTCTTTTTATACAAGTGTGGTGTGTTTTACAATTATGCAATTAGTTTTTTTGTTTGTGTATTTTTGCTTTGTGTGTGTATTTTTTTTTTGGTAGGTAGTTTTTTATTTGATTTTTCATAAAAACCAGTTAAAAAAACATAATATTTTAGGTGCTATATGAACCCCAAACACTAATCCATGTGTGAGACTCAAACGAAAAAATGAATGCAAAGATGATAAGGAAGAACTTTTTAAAATCCTAGCAGGAGTTGGGATCTCTCCTTCTCAAGAAGAACATATCTTGATAGCACACAAGAACTTATCTACCTATATGGAAATGACAAAAGAACCAAAGTTTGTTTCTCCTTTCCAAAATGCGGAGGTAGCTAAAACATTTGGGACTACATCTGATGGACCTAAGATTGAGGAGTTCTCAATCGGCATATCAACATATCCTTCATGTACTAAAAAAATCGGTCATCCAAAAGAGGTGGATATGCATAGAGATTACATTGAAAAGTTGGTTCCAAGAGGTGATCAGGCCACAATCCCATTCTCTCCTTCAACACTTCATGCTGCAAAATGAAATATGTCGATTGGTTCCTTATACCCTGGTAATCATTGACGCAACTTTTTTGTATTTGGACATGTGTATGTTCCTTATTTTTCTTCGCACATGTTACATTGGAAAAGTTCGTACACTTGAATAAAGAGTGTTTCTTCTTTTTGTGTAGAGTAGGATAATAAATACAAATAGCATGTTTTTAGTTTAGTATCAAGTTAATGCAGCATCAATTTGTGTTTTCTTTTTCAATAAAGGAATTGAGAAGAAGACAATATTGATGGTTTAATACTAGAAACCAAAACAACTTAGGATCTTTATTTTCCTTAATACATACATATTTCTAACCATTAATAATAATAGTAGCTCAAAGACCAATCTTTAAAAGCATTATGGGGATTTACTAGAACGTTAAGGTCTACATAGTGATACCCATGGGTAATTTGTACATCCTAGTTTCATATCAGAGCTTGTAATTCAAGAATCCTTATAAAATAGTAGCAAGAAAATGAAAGAAACTTCTATTTGTGAGGGAACACAACCCTAATCTTATATGGAGAAGATGAACTTAGGGACTAGAGGCACCTTTAGGCCATTCTCTCATGGCATCATCCACAATATATTAAGTAAGTTTGACCATGATATGTCTTTCGACTAATCTAAATACATAAGTATATTTTTCATGTGAACAATATTTTATGGGAAATCTATAAAATATCTTCCAACCCAATACCTTCCCATCCCATAAAAGGCTTTTCAAAACTGCTCCCCCATTCACCCATGTGAAAGCAATCTATAAATTTTATCTAAATGGTGAAGTTTGGGACATAATCCTCTGATGGAAAATAGGTGTAAGAGGCTAGCTCGTCGAGATATTGAACATGTTTACTGGTAGCGAGTACCGGCCTGTGGTATGACTAGGCAAACCCATCACAGTACTGAACATGCTTGTGGGAAATGGGGCATTCTGCATGGGGAGGATATTTCTTAGATGTCAAATTTACCTTATTGTATTACTGAAGAGGCTTGTTGGTAATGCATTTTGATTTCGAGTTCTTTCATTATGCCTTAATTATATTTGTCTGTATGAACAATATACTTGTGTAAGTCCTTAAGAAGAAGTATGCATGGTTAAACAAAAGGTTAAACGAACCCTATCTAATTCTCATTTGAGGATGAACCTAACATGATCTTAAGACCCTACCATTTAATCAATAATATATCTAGGATGTCACTGTCCTAGAAGTGGGACCCATAAGTGTAGGAGTCTAGTCAACTCAAATGCAAACTTTATCAATATAACTTGAATGTTAGTAAGCGTTTGAGAAATTAAGCAGGGATGACTCGTTTCCTATGGGATTTTTCATGTATCGAAGACCATATATAACCTCATGTTTTTTGGTTTAAGGAGAAGCGGAACAATTCCCCACCATAACTTATATGGTCTCTATGAGCATAAATTGTTACTAGTTGATGAAATTGTATGTATGAAGAAATATGAATTAGTTTGGTGTTATTTTTAATTCTAAAATTTATAAGCGTTTTGGTCATTCTCATGACATAACATTAATACTTCTTTTCTCCATTCTAGTTTTTCTTGAAATAATGATGTTGTCTTAATTTTGCTAAAGATTGGCTACAGAATATTGTTAAAGATATAAAGTGTTGAAATGAATCAAAGGTCAATTCCAATTATTCATGACATGAGGACATGCCATACCTTAAGTATGGAGGATGTTGGACCCCTAAAATTATCTAGTTCTTTCTCTACATTCCATTATTATTTTGTCATCTCATTTAACCATAAACCATTACATTTACTTTCACAAGCTTATCTTTTGTTTTAAATCTATTAACTAGGAGCATTGGAATTTTTTAAGGTATTATATATGGTTTGAAGTCTCATTTATTAATTTCGCAAGGTATTATATATGGTTTAAATCAATTTGTTGACAATTGATTGATTCTTGTACTTGGATCTAAGATAGACATTCATTGATTCCTGCACTAAGATCATTCCGGTACATAGTTCTACACTAATTTTGATGCCACTTTTTAAGGATGTTGGCCATAATTTGACACACAAAAGAAGATTGACAGTCATTGATTCCTGCACTAAGACCATTCCGGTACATTGTTCTACACTAATTTTGATGCCACTATTCAAGGATGTTGACCATAATTTGACACACACAAGAAGTTACTTCTAGATTTAATTCTCGCAAATAGGAACCTTCCAACTCAGCAAGAAATTATCCATTACGTTCGAGCTTGAAGGGAGATGGTTTCGCTTCTCCATGAGGCCCTGAAGAAGTAGAGAAATGTTAAGATTTTATTACACATAAGTTACCTCGCTATATGTACCCAAAGGGGCCGAAACCATAGATAGCCACATTAATCTGCCACCATGTTCCAGTCCATTCAGATAAAAAGAAACATGTTTTTGTTGGGTTATATAGTCAAATGAAAAATGCCACATGTTGTCTTATACAGTCACGCAATCTACTAAATACGTCGAGCCATGGATATGATAAGATTATGTGCTCGCTATTCAAACATTTTATCAATTACTTCATTCCCAACAACAATTTAAAATTGTCTCATAAAATCATTAATAAAAAAAAGTATACGAAGATTATTTGCGTCATTGAATTTAATAATCTTTGTACCAGACCACAAGAAGAATTGAATAAACAATAAGGAAGATTTGTACCAATTCACATTCATTATTCTCCAACATAATCCATTAAGGCCGCAACGGATAACTAAATTTAGTTGCGAAGATCATGAAGATGAATCGATAATAGTTGTATTTTTAAGAATATATATATTCTGCGACGAAACACAGAAGATAATAGGCAATGAAAATTATTGTTTGCTACTTAAATTATTGTTGGATTTACAATATTCTTTGTTCTATAAGATCTGCTCCAGCATTATTTTGATGTTTTTTTTGTGTCGAAAAATCCAATGGTCTTAACCTATTATTTGCAGCTGGAGTAAATCTTTAGGCTCATGACTTGGTTGGTAATTGCTGGCCATTCTAGATAGTGGAAGCCATTTTTGTTAAATTAGATTAGTTTATTTAGATAAATTTCAACATTAATTCATCTATGTACCTAAGTTGCTTTGTGTACTTAACAATTTATGGAGCTTTCTTGCACTTTGTTCAGCTTGTATTTTCAATCTTGGGTTGATTCATGATTTGTTAAACGTTTAAAATACATTCTTTACTCTTGTATCAATTCATGGTCTGTAATCACAATTTGTATTAGCAGCTTGATTCACTAATTCGTTTTAGCAAATCACATCTATATTCTCTTTCTAATTCGTATAATATTAACACCATTCCTCCATTTCATTTTTTATAGTTATTCCGTCATTCAAACTTTTTTATTGGGTTATAGCCAGTATGGGGGAGATCTTGTAACTTAATGTTCCTCATTTTTTACAGGCGAGTATGGGGAGATCTGGTAACTTAACGTTCCTCATGTAAATGTGGGCTATAAATATTATGAGGGAGATGTTGTAACATTATGTAACGTTACTCATGTAAAGGTCGGTTATAAATATTTACTTCTATTTACTTATGATTTCCGATTATGAGGGAGATGTTGTAAAGTTATGTAACATTCCTCATGTAAATGTCGGCCATAAAAATTTACTTCTATTTACTTATGATTTCCGATTATGAGGGAGGTGCTGTTCCTTATGTAAATGTTGGCTACAAATATTTACTTCTATTTACTTATGATTTTCGATTATAATAAAGATGTTATAACATTATGTAACATTCACCATAAAAATGTCAACTATAAATATTTACTTCTATTTACTTATGATGTATATTTATTTAAGTAATAAAGATTTTTCTGACAAAACCTATTCATAATGATGTGGATTATATTCATTCGTATGGGCCTGCTGTGGATGTGTATGTGTGGATTTCTCATCTCTGTTTGGAGAAATATATGGTATCTCATCATCGCCCTCGAATAAAGAAACCATTTAATACTTGCTTTGTCATTTTACAAGAAGGTTGTGTAGCTATAGAAAATGTAGTGGGATCATCAATTTAATATATCATGCACCTTTGTTTTACCAGAAATAAAATTCTGTTGAGAGTTGAATGTGTCGTGGCCTATAATGATATGGAGAGGCGAAGATCCATTGAAAGAGAAATTGAGTCGATGTCAAAGAAAATAAAGACATGGATCAAACTCCCACATAAAACTTCTTTGAATGGATATTGGATGAGGGACGTGGTCCAGTAATGTGCGTTCTGTAAATATATCCCATCACAACCTTTTGTTGGAAAGCCGACTTTACCCCGAGACGCTTCAAATGCTTGCGGGAGAATATATTAATATGGGCTCCTCACCCTTCAAAGACCCTTTGCAAGGCCTAAAACAGCTTTCAGGTAGTCGTTGTGCTGGCCGGAAACATCTACCATAGGTAAAATAGAGCAACCCAATTTGAAGTCTTACAATAATACAGTCCATTAACGACTACACAAAGAAAGCCCCATGCACAAATTACAATGGAAGGGGTAAACATAGAAATGCGATATCATATATTTGAAATATATTATATTATAAATGCCTTTATTTAGTGATCTCTTTATCTATAGATTGAAATGTTTCTCTTGTAATTGTATTGAAAAGGTTTTCCTTATCGCCAACATATGTTTATTCTCATTTATAGATTGAACGGGATATGCTTAGAAAAAGATAGATTATTCAGCCAGTTCAAAGTGAATTCATTTATGAATCATTAATGCCCAAATATTAATCAATCTTATCGGTTCAACAAACATGCATGCACCCCATAACTGTTGTAGTTGTATGAAAGTCTGCATGTTTGTATGATAGTCTGCAGCTATAAATGTTACATATATGATCATATATACACAGTACATTGATTCAGAGCTCCTGGCATATATGTGATTACAGTATAGTGATATAAAGAAAAGTCCTGAGGTTATAAGAAAGCCAGCAGTCAACCTTACACTTTATATATTCAATGCATATCCTGCTCTCCGTGCTTACGAGGAGATTCATATATCAAAATTCAATACATGAAGAAAATTTGATATGACAGATAGAGAATCAACCCAACTTACAATTACAAAATCAGAGAAGCCAACATCGTTATCGCTGCATGCAATTCATTTGATGACGGCAATTCCACGAGCAATTTATTTATATAATTGAAAAATATATGTAGTTTGTCGCCCTCCTCATATTTTTTATTATTTGAAGTAATCAAATCAATGAGATGAACCTGCAGCGTGACATAAGTAAAGTATAACTTTTAAATGAATAAGCCAAAAAAATTCATGAGATTATTTTAACATGACATTTTTAGCAAATAGTATACTTTTCACATAGACGAAAAAGAGTTTATATTGATTCAACGAGATTTGTTTTTTTTTTACCAAATTTTAATTAAAATAAATAAAATAAAAAATATTCTAAAAACTATGTGCAAGGCTTTTTAAACAACTTATGGTTTTAAAACTATGTGCAAGCCTCCTTAACTATATACAATAAAATCATGAGTTGTTTAGGAGTCCTTGCACATGATTTTAAAACCAGTTGCAAGGCCCTCCTAAACCATGTACAATAAAAACCACCATGTATTGCTAGGTTTTAAATAAAGAATTTTAAATTATTAAACTATGAAAATGAAAAGTAGACATTGCACAGTAGGTGAAGGAATTGAAAAAAAATAATTACACATTTCACTTTTCAAAATGATTGGTATAATGATATAAAAAAAGGTTGGAAGGTTATAATAAAGCCAGCAGTGAACCTTACACTATATTCAATGCATATCCTGGTCCGAGGAGATTCATAAGATTCATATATCGAAATTCAATACGAGAATAAATTTGATATGAGAAATAAAGAATCAACTTGACTTACAAAATCAGAGAAGCCAACATCATTATCGATGCATGCAATTCATTTGATGACTGCAATTTCAAGAACAATTTATTTATATAATTGAAAAACATGTGTAGTTTGTGGTCCTCCTCATATTTTTCATATTTTTAATTATTTGAAGTAATCAAATCAATGAGATGAACCTGCAACGTGAGATAAATAAAGTATAAATTTAACCATGTAGATAAAATGAATAAGCCAAAAAAAAATTTCATAAAATTATTTTAAAATGATTTTTTTTAGCAATTAATATACTCTTCACATTAAAAAGAGTTTATATTATGGTGAAAAATATATTAAATATAAATCAATCAATTTTATCATTATCATGTGTCACCTTTTCCTTATTATTATTATCATTTTTTTAAATATTGGAATCAATGAAATGAACGTGCAACCTGAAATAATTACACCATTTCAAAAATAAACCAGCGTAGATCCAAATCCTAGGCTCTATCAAGCGTCGAGAGGGATCAAATCTCTTATTAGGTATCCATTGATTTGATTCAAACCTTGCGAGCAGCCCTTCGATCAAGC
>LPNX010778433.1:262825-279087 GCA_001517045.1 Pseudotsuga menziesii | reverse complement strand
CTCATCCACTGCTACACCAACTTCACTATTAAGTGGACTGAATTCTCTTATACTGGTCAAGCCAATAGAGATATTTTCAGATCTGAAATCGAAGTTATAAGTATTGTCCTTTACATGTTGTTTGATCTCTCGCCATGTGAATCTGGAACTCCATATAATTTGAGTTTGGATGTAATGATTGGCTCGATGGCGTAAATCTTGTATGGATCGAACAACAATGATATTCTGTGGAAATCTGAAAGTTGTGCGATAGTCTTGAGGTTCCTCATCTTCACTTTCAATGGGGAATCCCTGAGCACGAACGTGTTCTCCACGCCATCAATCATCTAACTGACTTAGATCAACATTCTCCAATAGAGTCTTTAATTCCATAGGGAGTCTATGTTGAAAGCTGGTACCATTTTTATAGACGTTTTGCAGGGTTTAGGCGGGGTTTCTCTATCCTTTGTAACGTGGAATCAATCGCCATACGATACTCAATAACGCTCTTTCAATCCTTCATTATCATCCCTTGTAAAGCTCTGCAGAAACGCAAGAAAATTCATCCGGGCAGCCCTGTAGTGTTTACTTTTTAAAAGTTTTTAGCACATGGACCCTGCGACTGCTAAGCTTTCCCGTCACGAACCGGGCCCAAAGCTGACCCCATTTGCTTCCCGACGGGAAAATCATGGAGGAACTGCAGCAGATTCGAAAACTATTCCAGGCTCGATTCCCATCCGCGCTCCACTTTCGGAGGACGTAGACGATGACGAGGAACAGGAAAGTTATGGCACGGAAGAGTCCAAGGAAGAGGAGGATTTTCAAATGACTACCACCCCTTTTGCGGTAGAGAGCCTAATGGGGTCTTTTACGGCAGGAAATCCGACTTTTTTGTACGAAGCTCAGAGCGCAGTGAGGCGTGCTAACGGGAACAGTTCGTTACCTGTAGATGAAATGGAGGGTGCGGAGGCTGCAGATGAGCGGAGGATTTCAGCTAAGGACAAGGCCGTGTTGGAGGAATTCGTTCCACGGAGGGTTTATTGTTGCTGTCGCAGTGGTTGTTGCTGTTGTTGGATCAAGGTGGCTAGCTATGATGTAGTTTATGATACTTCTTGCTATTTATATAGTTGTTTTTTTTCTTCTAATTTTTTATTTTTTTTATAGTCGACATAATATTATGTAGCGTTACGTAACGTTACAACGTTACGTAACGCTTCAACGTTACGTAACGTTACAAGATCTACCCCATACTGGGCTGTAGAGCGCCTCTCGGCGCAATTATTATCGAAAAACCCTTATAAAGTTAGCTTTTGTTATGATTACATTATAAGCATGTGTTGCATCTCATTAGCAGCTTAGTGTGTTGATAATGGAAATGAATGTTTCTTCATCATCATACTTATTTGAAATTAACATTTTATGTAGCCTATTATTTTACATCATAATGATATCATATCATGATAGTGTTGAAATATGAAAATTTTTAAACATAAAATCGTTTGTCATTATAAGCATGTTAAATCACATTAGATAATGGAGATAATGGAAATGAATGTTTCATGCATCATCATACTTATTTGAAATTAATGTTTTATGTAGGTTTTTTTCATCATATATCATATCATGATAGTGTTGAAATGTGAAAAATTTTAAACATAAATCATATCATTGGTTTAATATAATTTTAATTAATAAAAAGTATATTATTTTAGAGCAATATAATATAAATATCATTTCAAAGGGATTTGATTTAAAAAATGAATTTACTATCTAATATATTTTTTATTTTATTTTATTAAGATTATGTAATGCAATATTAATATCTAAAATATTATTAATTTAATTATCCCAAAAATATGTTGGTCTTACACATAGTTTTAAAACCATGTGCAAGGCCTCCTAAACAACCATACAAGGCTTTTTAAACAACCCACGGTAAATTGCACTCAAAAATGTTAATTTTTTTTACCAAATTTCAATTAAAAATAAAAAATAAAAAATAAACTACTCCTAAAAAACATGTGCAGGGCCTCCTCAACAACCCATGGTTTTAAAACCATGTCCAAGCCTCCTAAACCATATACAATTAAACCATGGGTTGTTTAGGAGGCCTTGCACATGGTTTAAAACCATTTGCAAAGCCCTCTTAAACCATGTACAATAAAAGCTATGTATTGCAAGGTTTTAAATAAGGGATTTTAAATTATGGAACTATGAAAATGAAAAGCAGACATTGTAGCAGTAGGTGAAGGAATTGAAAAAAAATATTTACACATTTCACTCTTGAAAATGATTGGTAGACGAATCTCTCTAATTCCTTAGTGGATTTGATCCCTCTAATTCCTCTAATCCCTTTAATTCCTACACGAACATTGGAAAAAATTAATTGCACATTTCACTCTTCAGAATGATTGGTAGGCGAATCCCTCTAATCACAATAGCTTATTATTTTAATATATCATTAATTTAGTGGCATCATTAATTTAATTATGGGTCTCACACTCCAAACGACAATTCTCATTGAGTCTTTGCTACAGTGTCCATTGGACTATTCTGGTGTAATGTGAAACCAATTCTTTTACTATGTGTTTAGGATGAAAGAATTATTAACCTAGCAAGCACATACATTGTTTTCCTCCTACCCGATTTGGTTACACAAGACTTCCTGCATTCACTCAGGATTTATCACGATGAACCATATTTTCATTTATTTTATTTCATTGAGAATTGTATCTATGTTGTCAACTTAACATGTTCCTTTCAATGCTGATCAAACTCCAGTTTTGTGTTACCGCCCACGACTGGAACCAGCCTAGATCCAAATCCTAGGATCTATCAAGTGTTGAGAGGGATCAAATCTCCCAAGGTGCAAACCTCTCTTGGAATAGCTCCTTGCATCTAATACCTGAGAAGAGGTCTGCACCTCGGAAGATTTGATCCCTCTCGGTACTTGATATAGCCTAGAATTTGAATCTAGGCTGGTAAATTCACTCAACTCATCACCTTTAAAGATAGAGTGAAGTTCTAAATATCCACCATGATTTTCGAGTCTCAAATGTTTATTACATTATTTAACGTTTATAACTCCGTGAAACATTATATCTTATTGTGAATATAGTAACGTTGACTTAAATATGGTGTTCTCTCATTGTAAAAGTTTTTGGTGTTTTATATATATATATATATATTAATTATTTTATATATAATATATATAAAATAATGATGTCTCAATTTTTAGTGTTATATATAATAGTGCTATGTGATGTTTTATGATCTATAAATTTGATACATGTGGTTTTATTGTAAAGTATCGGTTTTATAATCTTATGTTTTATGTTATTGATTTATATTTTGAATTTGTTTTATATTATGTTTTATATTGTATATTTTGTAACATTTAATAATTTTATTGTTATGTTGTGAAGGGTGGATTATAAATCTAAGAAAATTAGTTGTAAGATTATTTTATATAGTTTTAATTAATTTAGTTTATTTTTGTTTTTTGTTTAGTTTATTTTTAGTTTAGTTTAGTTTATTTTTAGTTTTAGTTTTAGTTTAGTTTTATTTATTGCATTATTTTTTGTATTGATTTCTTGTATTTTAATTTTTATTGGCTTTAATCGTAAATGGAAAGATTGAAGGTCTAACTCGTGAGATGTGACTTCCCTATAACTGGGATTTTTTCTAAAATGTTCGGTTATTTTTGTTGCTTTTGATGCATTTGAAGTGTACCTTTCCAGCATTAGGTTAGGTTAGACTTGGCTCCAATCCTGCATTTTCTGCCTACCCCTCTAAGTCTATGACTCTCTGGATGACAATTTAATATTGGAATTAATTGACATATAATTTCACCAACAAATATCACGGCATACTTCATCTACAACCTTATGTAGTTTTGTATTTTTCAGTTTCATCTCTTCCATGTCCTTTTTCATCTTGTCATTCTTTGCAATTGTACCTTCAACTTTCTTTTCCAAATTAGATGATTGTTGTATTTTATTTTCCTTTTCGAAGCCAAGCTTCTAACATTCCTCATGTAGTTTCTCATTTTCTTCTATGTTATTGTACCAATCAGTTGTGGAAGCTTCATGCCAATGTCTGATCTCCTGAGCAATAGAGGTGTGCAGTAAGTGCATATGTTCCATGGGAAAGTGTGATAGAATCATTTCCACATGGCTTATCAAATCCTGTGATTCTTGAGAAGGAAATACTAGGGTTGCAGCTAAGATCTTCAAGCTCTGTAAAGTCATACCTATGATCCTTACATTTGGTTGTGTCGGCAACTCGCGCAAATGTTCTCCTGAACAAGTTTCTTTATTTCTTTGTCCTTCCTCTCGATTGGACATCTACATTATTTGCTTCAGGATTGCAAATTCTTCTTCTAGTTTTAGAAGAATTTATTCCTGCTTGGTGGTAACATACTCTAATTCCTCCTTTGTATCAATTTAATCCATTAATTCATTTATATATATTAGTTTGTTTATATATATATGAGTTTGTCTAGCTTTCAATAGGATGGAGCTTGAAGTCGGTCGGCTTATCTGCCCTAATATCATAGAAGAAATTTGGGGAGGGATATTTTATCCAGTAATTATGATTATTAAGGATCAGTTTAGTTGGGTCAGTCGTAGGCACTTGGATCACCTTGTCATGGTCATCCTCAGTAAGTAAAACCACATACTGGTGAATCAACTATGTGAAGTTAGTGAACGGTCTTATAAGAAAATGGCCTCTTTGCGCAAGTTAATTATATGTATGGGTTAGGCGAAGCTAGGGTTTGTAGTGTTGGAGATGCAAATTGTTTTCGCGGAGGGAGCATAGGGCACCCATAGGGTTTTCATGGTTTTTGTGGGTTTGCATTGTTGGAGATACAAATGGTTTTTGTGAAGGGTGCATAGGCCACGCACAAGGTTTTCATGGATTTGCAGTGTTTTCATGGTTTTCGTGGGTTTGCAAGGTTTTTAGGGTTTTTGTGGTTTTCGTGGGTTTGCAGGGCCGATTTGCTTGTTTGAATCTGACATACATTGGATTAGGGGTAATTTCCAGTGATTAGTTAAGACTGGATTTTAATCAAAAATTTGTATTAGGATTTTCCTTGTTACAATGTATGTGGGATATGCAAGCATAGAGGATGTGGGGTCATGGAACGCTATAATGTCTCCTCTGTGCATGTACCATGCCTTCAGCCTTAGAACAGGGAAAAATTATACATGACGACATCATTAAAACTGGATTTGAATTTGAATAATTTATGTGGAGCTTCTTTGTGGCTTGAGATCAATTAATGAAAAATAACCTAGTGGTCGTGCTACAGTTTTGAGGGTGTCAGTTGTAGTTGGTGGAGATTCTAATTTCATAGTGTTGCATCCATTATCAGAGTTGCTCATTCTGGAACTGCTTTCAGCGATTCGTTCTGGTGGCCAAACCCAGTATTTTTGTACGTATCTATTAGTTCATCTTACTTTATTCTTTTAAAGTAGATTTTGTTACTCATGCAATTGCTTACCACTGGTTGTATCTTTTTGTTCAACATGTTCTAGCCTTAAGTCATAAACAACAGTAGTAAGAAACCTGGGCATATTTATTTGTAATAGTAAGCAAGAGTAGGTCTGTCACGGAAATTATAGTATCTATGTTGGTTCTGGGATAAGTATCCTCCAATTCCAACCTTTTTTCAACATGTTACAGGAGGCGTCAGCCATGGTATATTTCAGTTTATTTAGGAAGCCATAAAAGCAGTCATTCCTATCATACCAGTGCAAATGATTCTTGGTAACAGCCTGTACCCTCCTAGTATGGATTGACATTTTTTTGGTTGGATTCCTTTTGCATTCATGAGGCCGCATTCCTTCGAAGCAGCACTGGACTAAATTGTGTATGATCCTTTTTTGTCATTCATTTGGACATTAATATAATTATCTCATCCCATTTATAAACACATTTTCACTTTCAACATTGTTGAGTTTCTTGAGTTCGTTTATGGTAGGTATATTTCTGGTGCTCTTTTATATGTGCATTTGGCCTTAGGGTCTATGTACAACTATGCATAGGAGTGTTATGTGTTTACACGTGGCTATTTAGGTTGACTGTTAGTTGTTTGGGGACATGTTTCTAATCCTGGTGACAAGTTGTGTTTCCGAATGGTTTCTTCTTTCTTTTATTTAGCACCAGGGTGTGTGTGCGGTTCCTGTGATAACCATAGATCTCATTAGTTCATAGCATGATTGTTATTGCCTTTCATAATGTGTGAAATTTTGTGTCTAAATCATAAATAACATTCCATTGTTATTCCTTTTATCTCTAGGAACATGTTACTAATGTTTCAAAACCACAAAAATAAAAACACCGTTTTCCAAACACACTAAGCCCATCTCCTTTCTGAAAGAAATATTTTATCAAGGGAATTATATCCTCTATTTTATTTTATTTCTCAAATTTCTATCCATAAACAACATCCATGCGTGGTATCTCTTATCTCTATCAAATATTAATATTTTAAGTTTGGTTTGCAAGCCCTGAGTGCAAGATGGTTACATTGGAGGGGGCATTGTTCCAAAGGTTTCAAAAGAGATCATCTAGCATATGGTTGTCGTTGGTTGAGTATGAACCCTATTTTGAATCTCTAGCTTAATAAATCCTAGAAGATACCCTCTAAATGTCCATCTTTCCGCTTAACCAGTTTTGGAAGATACCCTCCAAGTAGTTGACTCATTTGTTTTGGTTACAAACACTTTGGAAACCATATAACGTTGAATGATGATTTTTTTTTAATTCTTGGTCTTTGTTCATGAGTGGCCTTACTCTTGGCCAATGACTTCAATATTTGGAAGTGACCTAACCCAAGTTTTATTTTGTCATAAAGGAGAAAATTACTAAAAATTTGTTTTCATCTAACCCTTTTTCTAATTCATCTTGGGAGTGGACTTCAAGTCTATGTGGCTAATTACTTTGTACCATCGTTACCTAGAATTCTTCCCTTCTTGATGATAAACTCTTTTTGTCCATTGAGTTTCATGCAGCATGGAAATTAGTTAGAATAGATTTTTTTCCACCTGAAAAAGAAAAATGACTGTATTTAAACATGTGCAACATTGTTGCAAGTTTACTTGATATGAAGGAGCTTTGATATGTTCGAAAGTATACGTGCAGAACTAGGTGCAATATTTCAAGGTGGATCTTGAGCTAAGGCACATTTGAATGCTTCCAGAATATTGGGTGGTGGATCCTTGTAGCATGAGTTGAGCTCCTCCAAATGCTCATTCTTGACCTGGATTAATCCACTTCCATAACACTATCATTTGACCATGTCATAGGGTTGGATGCCTTAATCATGAACATAGAGAGTGTCATAGCAAGGAGTGACACAGTTGGTAATCTTCCCCTTGGTGTGATAATGGCAAGTTCCCCTAGACTTTAGTAAATCATTTCCATGGAGAAGTGGTTTGAGAAGCAAGATAAAGATAGATGGGACCCTAACCTCTCAACTTATGAGTCACTAAAATTTCATCCTATAGCATTTCTATCACCAATGTAAATGCCTATATTTCTAACACAAATATTGTCTCCCCAGGGTAATCAATTGACAAAACAAGTGTAGTAGAGGGACTCAATTCCAATAGGGCATTCACAACGTTTAATGAATCCTTGTTCTCACTTTAAGAATATACAATACACTTTCGATGTCAAACACTACCCTTGGGCTTTCGAGTTTACAGTGAGCTCAATCACTTGTAAGAATGTTAAACAACATTTGATTGGTTTAATTCAGAAATGAAACAATGATTACTACTTCCAAAATGCCAACAAAAATATTTGGGAATTGCATATTATTATTGGTTAATAAAGGAACCAAACAATGATGTCAAAAACAAATTATTTGAATAATGCATTACTTGATAATCCTGGCCATTATCTACCCACATGTTAACCAATAAATTTGTCCTGGAGTATTGGTTCAACTTGTTTCTTTGCGATCCTCTTATCCATCTTGCAAATGAATCTCATACCATCGATCTCTATCAAGCGATTGGAACCCAAATGAATCTGTTTCCCACTTGCAATGACACAGCTCTTTACAAAAATTGGATGCTTGTCGTGGTTCTCTATATAAAATACTCCACCTTCCTTCATCCTTATTATAGCCTGCCAACGAGTTATGAGATACTTTATTAGCACAAATTTCCTTGACTAGATCAATATCAATGGTGTTCTCCTATTATTCCCTTCCAATTGACACCTCATCCTTTCTAATATAATATTTTAGATGGCGCCCATATAATATTGCAAAGGCTCCTTTAGAAAGAAGAGATCCTTTCATGATCGAATTCGTACTATGTTCTAACCTGACAAGTACCCTCTTATGATGCTTGTACAAACACTTGGATTCTAACTGAGATATTATAGCTTATATTCAAACATTTTACCTTATCTAACATATGATGGACATTTCCTCACCCATATACATGGGCTCTTTCACTACTAGTAGAAAAACTATGAGAATTTGGTTATTTAAAGGATTCATGATGCAACTACTACGTCTACTAATACTACATTTCTTAGACTTTCTTTTGCTACAATGACTGTCTGTACAAACCAACATTTGGAAATTTGAACAATTATTATTCATTCTCATAACCATGTCTCTATTTATTTTGGATAACAGAGATTTCTAGACCTTTATATCCTATATGAATCAAATGGTCTATTTCACACAAAATGTTAGGCCTATGTTTTCCAACTGAAGAGCTGCATCAAACTTACTTCCCCTAGGGTCTTAATCTGAGTGGAAGGAGGTAAACTTGGTAGCTTTCCTTGCATATCTCTAGTGTAAATCCTATTTGAGACTAAATGCTTTAGGAAATAGTGATACTATTAGCATAAAATTAAGTATGTTACTTGATGGAATTGTTGGTGTTTATTGTCACTACCACGTAGAAACAAAGTATTGAAAAATATAATTCAATATCCTTGGTATAGTTGGAAATCATGCTAACCCTCCAATAACAAACTTAGTAAACAAATCAGTTAACACAAAAAATTTGGATCTGCAACTTAACCTGGAGACTAGATGCTTCCCTTCAAAGTTTAGATACTTGTCAGTAAAAGTGTAAGGTGTTGAGGGTTGTTAGGAATAATAATGGATGTGATAATAGATTTCATATTGATCCCTTTGGTAGAGATTTTAAAGATGATGGTGGAACTTCGATTGAGTGACTCCTTTCCTACCCCTTTGGTTGAGATATTTCCTTCATTGATGGGTAATTATTAAAGTTGGGATTCACCAAGATTGCAATACATCTTAATAATATGTTATTGGGACCTTACTACCTGGGATGATTGGGGACCATCTATTTGAGTTCAGGTAAGACGTAGTCAGGACTAAGTTGGACCAACCAATCATTTTTCTCAACGGTGCAAAATAACCTATCTCATATCAAACTCAATATTCAAATCACTTGAATATATTGGGCATCACCTCCCTCTCAAACTTTATCAGGTCCATACGTGCCAATCTTGGTATGTATCCTCTTTAACCTCTGAAGCTACTTAGTCTTAATGCCCTCTAAAATATTTTGACAGCTCTCTACTCTAGACAGATAGTTACTACATACATAGAATCTGAAAGATATCAGATACACCACTTTGATACCATGTTAAATTTTCGAGACCATGGTAACAGATTATGTATTAAAAAAAATCCTAAAATATAGGTAACTTTAAACATTACAACCTATAAAAAATGATTTCTTTGAATGATAGAAACTAAAGCACATATTGCTTTCTTCAAATGCTAGAAACTAAAAAACACATTGCAAAAAATATATAACAAAATTCTCAAAGGTCTATCCCAAATAACATCACTATTTATGATGGCAGAAAGTAGAATAACAATGTTGTAGCCAAACCCTTCTTCACTCTGAACTGAAGTAAGAAAACTGACTACTTTAACCTTACCCTGAGCCCATTTATATAGCGCAAAAATGTCATCTAGGGTTTAAAATAAAAGTAGATCCAACTCTTGATCTATTTCTGGCCTTGGGGTTAGTTCTCTCAATATACATGAAGGGACTGTATTTAATGGAGTGCCCAAGAAATAAGAATAAATGCCTTGGGATTTGCACCAAGCAAATAATGGAAGAATTTAGATGCACTAAAAACTTGAAATATTGAGGTTCTCCTTATATGCATTTTTTGAATATTTTTCTGAATTAGAGGGGAAAAAATGAGGCCAAATGTTGTTTTTATTTCACCTTCTGTGCAACCTTATGTAATGTTTGGCATCCTGCATTTTCGACATGACGTTGGTGCACTCATAGTCTGAGTGCCATATTCTGGACATGTGTTGCATTCTTGTTCCACACTCGAACAATGCATGTACCGTATTTCCACGTGTCCCATCAGCAACATGCAATCCTAGGATAATGTCTTGTAACCGTTACTTAGCCTACAAATGAAGGTTTATGTTACTGATTAAATTTTCATATGAGATATTGAGATAGCTCACACTATACAAATAGGTAACCTCCTACCAAGTACTAACAAAGGGCCACCTTTTCCAGAAAAAGGGACACCCCCATACTGGATCCATCTCCTCAATGGTTAAAAGATCGACAACTTTATTCCTCATTGGTTAAAAGTTATAACTGTTATAAGCCTTTGAGCTTGATCAATAAAACCAGAAAATCCATAAATTGACTCTATTCATGATTCAAAAAAGAAAAGAAAATAAACTGTAAAAATGGGGAGAGCTCTCACCCTTACTAACTTGTATTACAAAACTGTATTTAATAGTGTATTTCATCCATCATTGAGAAAGCATATCATAAATCAAGTAACTAAACTAGTTCAACTCAAAACTATTTTCATGTTGGGGAGTGTTCTCACCCTTCTTGTATCTTTCTGAGCTTTTTGAAAAGGAGACATGTAGTCTCTTACTAGTACATTTATATCCATCATCAGCAATACTAAGAGGATATCCACATGAAATTATTACCTGTCTGAGATCTCTTTGGTAGATATGTGTCCTAATTGGTCTACAAAATTATTTCTCCATCTTGAACTCCACATGCTTGTTTTTCCAGCAAATATGCCTCCTTGTTGTATTCCCTGTAATTGTGCTGATAAGTGCAACTATTGAGGTGTTCCATGAGAACCCATATCCTGCTGAGCATATGTGATAAAAAAATGTTTGTGCAGGTATTGCTTCTTGTAATCTAGTCGATAGACAGCTTGGAATCTAAGAGGATATGTAGTACTTTAAAGTTTAATGTCATAAGTACTGCAGGTATTGTTTCTTGTATATGTTATTTGCATACAACCTAAAAGGTGACCATTCCAATGTTAACAAAGTATGTTCCATCACATATCTTCCACATATCTAAAATCTTGTGTAATAGAAGAAGAGTAATTCCAGCATTGTATGTACTACTAATTGTCCTTATATGAATTCTGAATTCATTTTTTGCGATACTATATAACTTGTAAGCACATTTACAAGACCTATGTTAACCATATGTAATAGAAGAAGATGAATTCCAGCATTGTATGTACTACTAATTGTACTTATATGAAGTCTGATAATTCATTTTTTTGGCATACTATTTACCTATAAACAAATTTATAAGAGCTATGTTAAGTTAGTTTGAGAGTGAATTGTAAATAGAAAAATGTCTAAAAATTTATGATCACTACCATGGAGGCCATCTATACATATTTTCAATTATATTCTTTATGATCACTACCATGGAGCTCATATATACATATTTGAATTATATTCTTTGCTTCTGTAATATTGTAGAAAAACTAGTTTTGGTTAACGATACTATTTTGTTTCTAGTACTATTTTGTCATCGTTTGTCATGGTTTATGTCTGTTTGAGATGGTTTGCAGTTTCTTTGATGCCTATTTATGTATTTCAGGTGCAGTTGCAGTTTCCAAGCTATCTACTTTTTATGTATTTCACTTCTCTTCCTTGTATAAGTTGTTTATTTGGTTCCACTTTCTATAACTAATGAATATTATACAGTGATGGCAAAAATATATTAAACAGAGTACCTTGAGAGAGAGAAAATATTGTTGGTTTTGTTGGTCCTATATAGGAGTTGAATGTCCACCTTTTATAGTTCACTTTGAAATTTTGGGTTTGTGGTTTGTTTTGGTGTGCCCCCCTTGGTTGAATCATGATCCTTTATATTACTTGGTCCATAGGTTATGTTTATTAATGTTTTGATACCCTATCTTAAGGAGTATCTAGATTATAAATTAAAATTTTAATTTAACATGAGAGACATATCCAGTTCATGGTCTGCTGCTCAGTATGACTGAGCACTCTCCCTTTACGTGATATTTGCATGATATTTGTTGCTGCTCCATGTGATCTCTTGCTGCACCACCCCTGTGACCGGGCTTTCCTTGTTACACCTTCCACGTGGTCACTTTGCACCCGCATGACCGTGATTCTGTTGGATTGTGATTCCTTCCCCAGTGTGACCGTGGCCTGTTTCTTGGGTGGAATATGGGTTCTTCCACAGTGTAACCATGAGTCTGTTTCTTGGTGGACTATGGTTCCTTCACCAACATGACCGTGATTTGTTTCTTTGCACTTTCTTGGTGGATTCTGGGTCCTTCAACACGGCCGAAAAACCTGTGCCTTGGTGATACCTTGAGAGGTCCTTCTCCAGCATGATTGTAATATGTTCTCTTGGCTGGAATGTGGGTCCTTCACCAGCATGACCGTGATTTGTTTCTTAGTGGAATGTGGGTCCTTCACCAGCATGACTGTGATCTTTTTTCTTGAGTGGACTGTGGGTCCTTCCCCGGCGTGACCGTGATCTATTTTCTTGGTGGACTGTGTGTCCTTCTCCAGCATGACCATGATCGATTTTCTCGGGTGGACTACGGGTCCTTCCCTAGCATGACCATGAGGTGGCCATGAGCCTATTTTCTTATGTGGACTGTGGGGTCTTCCCCGTCATGACAGTGAGTTTCACTTTATGGGTGGACTGTGTTTTTTCAAGAATGACTGTGCAAAGTATGCCTGTGTGTCTCTGCAGTATGTGACTACATCCTTACCCAGCATGACTGTGTGTCCTTTGTCAGCATGATTGTACTGGGTATGAATGTGCCTGTTGACTAATAATTTTGGGTCAGTATGTGGTCAGTATGCTTACGCTTTAACCCTCTCTGGATTTCTCTCAAGGTACGTAAATTGTTTGTCTAGATTGACTTGTCCCTTCTGTGACAAGATCATATCTGGAAAATTTGAGTATATGGTTGATTCAAATATTGGTTATGATTATTTACTGTTGATATCGACTGTACATTATTTTATCATGTTGTTGTTGTACATGGCATTTGATGATTCTCGAGGACCAACTTTAACGCAGTGAATAATGGAGTGGTAAGTTGAAAAAGATGAAAATTATGTTTGTTTATTACAGTTCAAATTTTATTAGAGCAATATTGTTCTGAATATGATTTTATATGTTCATGCATTAATCTCACCAGGTATCATGTGTTTTCCAAATTTTTATATTTATTGACCCTTTAACAACAGAATATAGATTATTACCTTACTCCTATTTTATTTGTCATATAATTGTAATGTATAATTTCATAAACTAATGTACTAGAGTGAGACAAGACACAGACAAGATAATTTTAAAGCATAACTTTCATCTCTTTCAACTTAAACACTCCCGAATGTGGAATTTTGGTAGTGTTAATGTTGGAAGATATGAAAATTATGGGTTCAGACTTGTGTGGATTGTACATTATTTTATCTTGTTGTTACTATACATGGCATTTGATGATTCTCGAGGACCAACTTTAATGCAGTTTTTAGAATATAATCCGTTAGGGTTATATAATGTAAATAAATATATAAATAAATAGTCGGAAGCCAAACAGGCTGAGCGGAAGGTGAAACCCAACCGCCATGTAATTTGTATAAATATAGGCATTTGCATTGGAATAAGAATTAATTGGGAGTTATTACCAACAAGTGGTATCAGAGCAGGGCTGTCTGCCATAACTCCTGCTGCATTTCTGCCCATTACTGGCATTCTGCTTGCCAGTCCATTGCCAGACTGCTCCATCAGTCTGCCAGTGGAGTCGCATGCAATGTATGCGTTACTCCATCTGCCTGAGTTTATTCTCTGCTAGAAAGATTGTGGTATACCTAACCCTAATCCTGAGTTATTCTTCTGCTGCATTTTCATGAGGGAGTTTAGAATTTGTCTTAAACCCTATTTTTGTGGGCTCTCTTCTGGTGGGCTACGACCTGCTGCGTTGTAAAGGCTGTTGTATGAGCCTGCTCGTGTATTGTGAGCGTGAGCTGCGACCTGTTAGTTTCCTGGACGTTGTGATACCTTCGATTTTTCCTAAACAATATCTCCATGATGTGGCCTTTTACCCTGTGAGTTCAGTTGCTACTAAGAGGGATAAATTGCAATTCATTCCATTGTTGCGTTCTGGTATCACTATTGGAGACTGCGTTCTATTGAAGACTGTGCACTATTGTTGCGTTCTGGAAGACTTGAAGACCGTTGCTGGTGGTGATGGTATATAATACATGCTGTTGATCGAATCTGGACTGAAGATATATACTGCGTTGATATATAGTGAGACTGCCTGAGTGAACAAGTTCTTTGTGACTTTCAAAAGAAACCCTAATTTTTCTGAACGGACTGCCTGCGTGGTGAACCCGACATGAAGAAACTGCGTGGTGAACCTGCGTGGAGACTACCTGCCACCTGCGTGATGGACCTGGAAGAATAATGCTTGCTGGAGATATAAAGCTGTGTTGGAGATTGAATGAAGAGAGCTGCGTGAAGATCGTTGTTTTTTCCTTTTCTGCGTGAAGTCTAGTATCCTCCACCTGTGATTTTGAACTGTGCCAGGTCTGTGTCCAATCTGGGAGGGTTGTGAGCCACCCCTTTTCTAAATCTGCGAGGAATGAAGAGACTGTGGTCTTGCTACTTTGTCAAATGAAGAAGCTGTTTGTATTTGACCGTTGGGAACAAAAACCCTAAATTTACACATCGTAAATTCTGCAAACATTTTTCAAAGTGGCCCGTGAATGCTATGCATGGAGGCCTGTGAAAGCGTGTACCTTGCGTTGAAGACTGAGTGACTCCATTCAAGAGCGTGGAGAGTGAGCTTGTTATATGAGCTGCGATTTCATAGTATTTCTGCTGCGAGTTTTTGGTGAATGATGATCATTGTATGATGTGTTGGAAAGACTGGAAACCCTAATTTTTTCTGCATAGAGACTCTTTGCAATTGAAATCTAGAGCTGTGATTTCATGAAGTCACATTGAAGGCCTGTTGAAGACTGCCTGGGAGTTATACCCATGGCTACAAAGGTTTGTTGCTGTAACAATAGTCAATTTGATTTCTGCGTGGACTAAAGACTGCCTCAAAGCGTGGACTGTGTATTAAAGTCTGCTGAAGACTGAGTGGAATGCTGGTGAACCAGTGGAGCTGCCTACATATCAAGCGTTAGCTGCCCTACTTGAAGACCAAGCGTTAGAAGCCTACTATTGCCTCTGCAGTTGGAAGATTGCTACTGTGCAATCATTATGTTGACCCTTGCACAATATACAAGATTTTCATGTGTATGAATTAAGAATAATACCGTTGTATTACCCATTTTTGTATGAGCATAGTTGCTGTGTATATCCATAAATTCTAGTTTTCTGCCTATGGAGCTATGAGCTGTTTCCTCTCGATGTGAAGACCGAGTTGAAGGAAGAAGACTGCGTGGAGCTGCCAGCTGAAAGACTAATAAGTGGTGCTGCAAGATATTGTATTAATGTATTTTTTCATCTTCCATGAAGATTTGAAATGTATTGTTTATATAAACACCACTCTAGAATAAATGATATAGAGTTGCAAAATTAAATATAGCTTGCAGCTGCAAGATTGTTTTGATAGGGATGTAGAATTATTTGTATAGGCTGTAGAATCATATTGTAATTTATAAAGGAGCACGAATCTAAACCTGCATCCCATATCTTCTTCTAAGCATTCTGTAAGTTACAATTTCCAGATTAGAGATGCACTCTTTGGCATCTAGTATTGGTGATGCCCTTGCTTGCAAAGACCAATCCAAAGACCCTTCCAAGGGAGATTGCGGCAAAGAGAGAGGAAAAGGAAGAAGAAATTTCAGAGGCAGAGGGGGCAGAAGCAAAAGATCAAAGTTGCAGTGCAAGCGTTGCGGAAAGACTGGGCACACATCAAATCAGTGTTGGGCTTCATGGGAGTCCATCAAAGACAAGCAT
>LPNX010778433.1:108628-260145 GCA_001517045.1 Pseudotsuga menziesii | reverse complement strand
CAAACAGGCTGAGCGGAAGGTGAAACCCAACCGCCATGTAATTTGTATAAATATAGGCATTTGCATTGGAATAAGAATTAATTGGGAGTTATTACCAACAGCAGTGACTAATGAAGCGTTAAGTTGAAAGAGATGAAAATTATGTTTGTTTATTACAATTCAAATTTTATTACAGCAATATTGTTTTGAATATGATTTTATACATTCATGCATTAAAGTTTACTACTTAAATTAAAAACTCCTATAACCCTTATACTTCAACATCAAGTACTTTGGAGACATGTACATGGCATATTCCATGCTTGGTTGTTACGGTTTTTGTTATTTGGCTTTCCTGTTTATCCTTGTTTGGTTTTCTTGAAAAGTATATGAAGCTTACTTTATAATTTTCTCTTTTACTTTAATGAGACATCTAATTCCAATGTCCCTGATCTAAGAATTAGTGTTATTTTTCCTTTTATGTCATATATTACTTGTTTACCATATGGCACTTATGTAGGTTTTGAGTTGTAGTTACCAGAACACAAATAGGATATGGATGAGAATACGTATTCCAGTTTTTAGATTTCTTTTTGGATATGATACATCTGGTAATGGCCTGGATGTGTAGTTATTAGTCAGGTAAAAATTTGGTGGTTGCATATGCACGTTATTCAATGTATTGTCTCGGCATGCAGACAGACTTTCAAGGGCTCTGTTCACTGTGCATGGACATATGTTCCACATTATCCGAGGTATGTGATCTCCAGACTCTGTTGAATAAATAATTGAATTAAAGTTGAGGTTTGGATTGTTGAGAATCCATCTTTTAAGAATGTCACTATAATATTGTTTCATGTGGATGGTCACACTGTTAATATTGTAATCAAATATGTTTTTGGAGTTTAGATGTCTTGTTGAAAGTCTTTATTACTATTATATTGTCAGATAACAACTTTATTAATGTATTTTCTTATAAAGTGATATTTAGCAGGGCAATTGGTTTTGTTATTTGCTCAACTGAAGGACTGGCAGTAGATTTCAGAAATCCCGTCAATCCCATTGAAGAGAAGAAGGTTGCAACTAAGTACTATAGCTCAGAGGTAATATTCCTAGAGTCTTTAGACTATATCTTATTTATGACAATTTTATTTCAAAAGTAATATAAAAACTGGACTTTTCAGCGATTGGGTTGTCTACTGCTGCATACTTTTTGTGATACAGATGGCATGCATTTTCTAGAGCTAAGTTAGGCTGATTTGACATGAGTGTCACATGCTCAAATTATCTTAAATATGGATAACATACATTATGCGCTAAATAAAGGAAAATATCATCTTGGGATAAGGTCAAATATTTTAGAAGACATCAAAGAAAACTCTCAAAATCATCTTGGGGAGGATTGGTGGAATTTGAAGTGCACATCTCAAAACTAGTCCATACTTACTTTTCATAGGAAGACAACATGTTTGGAGATTGATGGCATAGATTTCGATTTGTTATAGCATGGATCAAACCTTCAAGGAAGGAAATGGTTGAAGGTTATTTATACATGTGGGTGAATTCTCACACATGGTACAAAAACGTTTATTTATGGAGGATGGCTTACACTCTGCAAGCACTAGTAAAACCCCTGAATCACGGGTAACCCTATAAATCATGGGAAGACTATTAAATATATTATAAAAGGTGACCTAGAGTATTGATATTTATTTCAAGGGATTGAAAAGTTTATTTATTAATGTAGGAGTGCATAGAGACAATAATCAACCTTTACTTCGTCTATTTGAACCATCTTGGAAGCCTTGGAGCTTGGATTTCAAGGCTTGAGCACATGAAAAAGTAGATCAGTTTTGGCTCTTGCATGGATCGTGGACCTTATTTTATTCACCTTTTATAATAAACAATGATGATAAAAATAATGATGATGATTCTCTTCTAAAACCTTACAAACTCTTCTTGGTGATTTGTCATTGTGAAGTATAGTTATGAACCTGTTGTAAAACCCCAAAACTTCATAGTGGAAACACTCTATTAAATTTACTACATGGATTCCACTCCAGGGAAAAAAAGTTTCTATTTATATAAGATAATCTATTTGGTTTTCTATGAAATCCCTTGTTGGAAACTAACTAGATCAATACTATTTTAGATCACCAAAAAATAACAAAAATATCTGAAATATCCTCGATGTATAATGTTTTTAAAGGTGTGCAAATCCCCAGAAAGTTGAGAAAATACTCTATAGAAGTAGATTATTTTACCAAAAGTTTCTCTAAGAGGTGGATGATGTGCTAAATATGTGACATATTTCCTTGGAAAATTTGATTCAACCATCCAATATACCACATTTGGATCAAGATTGCATGGTAAGTTATAACTTGAATCCTTATAAAGGTTATTTATTAACATTAAAGGGCATATCTTAACTATATTGTGGATTGGTGTTTTTTGAGCAAATTGTGTGCCGAAACATGGGCCAATTGAGGCCTTATTTGTGTTTGTAGTTTAGACTCAGACTATGAGTTTACCTCCTGCACATATATTTAGTCTATGCAAGTTCTCTATGCCAAACTTTGTCAGGATTACATCTTTGTCCTCGAGATGAGGTTTCTCAAATATATATTATAATGAAACTTTTCAAACACAAGGTCGTTGAATGTTTCTCCTTCAAATCTCCATAGTGCTATGTCAGTGTTTAATCCTCGGTCCTTGACGACTTGAGTTTTACTTTACTGAACGTTGGATCTACTGCCTAAATACGCCTAACATTGATGCCCATTTCTTTGTTTCTATTTCTTCCTTTTAACTTGTTTCTTTTAACATTTGCAAGGTTATCCAATTTTATCATTATTATAAAACATGGGTTGATAAACAATAATAAGGCAATTCATGTGTCAAGTTTGTTGATGTTTTGTAAATTGATGCAGATTCAGATGGGCTAGATGAGCCTTTGGGAATTGTAATCTATATGGATGATGAAAATATGGAAATGGAGGAAGAGGGAGAGATCATTGGGGATGAGTCCTCAACGTTGTCAACAAAAAAGAAGATGGATGTGTACTTTCTAGGAATAAATGCCCCAATGTCTGAAAATGCAGATGAACGACTCTGGACTGGTTCTTTTTCTGTCCCAAACAAGTCAGATTTTGAACATACACCTAGTTCATCATCTTCAGTGACAAGAGGGCGCCGCTTTGATCAGACAAAAGCCTAGGAATACAACAGTTCGCCAGATGAACAAACTTCAGGAAATGAACATGTAGGAAATAATGCTTTCAGTTCTGATTACACGTCATGAAGCATAAGTGGGAATCCAATTAGATACCCCTTCCTTTAGAGCCCTAGTCTAACCAGGTGTGTATCTGAAAATGGAAGGAGAACTCCTCTTCACGACAATTATCCAAGAGGTATGCATGCTACAACTACAAACTCAAGACGTGGTGAGCATGGTTGGATCCCTTATGGACAGTATTCTCCTCACACTTCATTACAGTATTCATCCCCAAGCCCTGGAAGTTATTCCCCACAAATTCAAAGCCCAGTTAGTTTAGACTATATGCCTCCAGAAAGAAGGAATGCATGGGCTGAGGCTTATGCTACACTTGATAAGACATGGAGAAAAGAGAGGTTTGAAGGTAACCATCATTATAGAAAGTGATTTCAAGTTTTGGTGATGGTTGGTTGTAGATTCCCTTTCATCCCTATTGTATTTTGGAAGTTAGTAGTTACATGTGATTAGCATAGATATTTTTGTACACTTTAATAAAATTATGCCTTGATGTATCATCCAACAAAAGGAAAAAAACTGTAATTTGAAATGCAACTGAATTAATATAAGACTTACACTTGTCTAAGCTTATTTTCTTTTTCCAAATACAACTTTGTAGATAGTGACACACCATCCAATTTCATTGGTGCAATACCCTTTATCTTCACCTTAAATTTTGATGAACCTATCACCTTTTTTTATGAAGGTTTAGTGCCATATTTTACAGGGGAAACTTGCTCATGCTTGCGAACAGAAAACTGCTTAGCTAATTTCCCTTGGTTAAACTTCTCTGAGCCAGACTGCCCATGATATTTCTTAAGGCCTCTGCTATTTTTCTTTGCAAGGGTCGCACAAGATTTATTCACCCTGATGCCCTTCTAACTGTATTCATATTGCTTAGCCTCACCCTTTTGTGCAACATCAACCTTGATAGGATGTGCGCTGATTGAATTGACTTTCCTTGAAGCTAAATTTGAAACATCTTGCTTCTTTGGAGAAGGTAGGACTGGTGCAGTCACGCTCTGTAGCTTTTGTTATTCCATTTTTGGATCGGCCAATGATTCAGTAGACATCTTAGCATGTGCACTCCTCTCATCCTTATCTCCAATCTTCCATTTATCCATATTCTTAGAGGACATTGAATCTTCAAACCATGGATCCATCTGCTTCTCCTCTACCCATTTAGCAGGTTCTGAAGAAAACCTTATAAAGGATTGGTATGAATCTGAAGATACCACATGTTTCTTACTACCTCCTGTTTTGGTTGCTTATTTTTGGATCAATGTGTCTACTTTGACACATTCCTCATTTCCCTTAACTGACTTCTTGTAATTATCAAAGCATTTAGTATAAGATTTTTCATCTGCAGAAATATTGTACGCATCATCCTGTCCAATCACATTAGTTTCCACTGGGTCCACTAAAGAAGTTGCAGCCTCTCCAACACATGCAAACATAGCTTCCCGAGCCCAGTGACGTCGTTTAGAGGGAGTCAGGGCAACTTCATCACTCGGTAGGCTACTTCAAAAACGATATTTATCAAACTTTGGTGGCAAACACATGGGGAAAATTTGAGCAATAGGTATGAGAGTTGTACTAGATATATTGCATTGGTCCTCCTGTAATAACAAGACGTTTTCTACTTTGATGTATTTCTTTTCAAAGCTAGAAAGATTTATATTGCAGATTCTATACTAAGGTTTTTGTTCTTGGGTTTTGCTTATATTCAAAGTTTTGTGGCTTTTGTAGCATTATTCAATGGCAGTTCTAACAAATAAATATATTAGAGTTAATATGAGCAGCAGACCCAAAACCTTTCCTCTTAACTTTCATTTTTGGGCCTACTTGAATTGAATACAAACTTTCCTCTTAACTGTAAAAGCAAGCATCAAGATTTCCTTTATCATTTCTCAAAAAGGCAATGCTAGAACATAGACAATTGATATCTACATATAAACATCCAAGGGGTCTAGCATCAGCTATATTGTTAAAACGAAAACATACAAAAAGAGAAAGAAGAATGAAGAGGTGTGGCAATTAAGACATACTGGCATATCACATCATGTAAATTTTTAGTTGGAGAAGCAAACATCAAATCAAAGAAAAACCAAACATGCTTGTTTTCACTGCTTATTTTTCTATACTAATTCTAATTGAACAACTAGGAAGGGGTTTTCATGTAGCATCTGTCAGCCTTGTGCTGAACTAAGAGGTAAGACTTTTCTTTTACATGCCTACTCACCTCACCCTCCAGCCCATAAGCAAGGGTGAGATTCCTCATGGCTCACAAAGAGATTCAATCAACAATTGGCTTAGATAGAGTAAACATGTCACAAGTGGGATTTGAACTCAGATGCGAAGGATAATTTTTCCTCCCAACCACGTGAGATAGATGCTCAATTGACAAATTAAAGTTTTCTTATGAACATACTACTTTATTTCTTTCCCTTGTTACTTTTTGAATTCATTCTTATTAGTCATTTAAAAAATATTTTACTCTTTGATATGTGGAAAAAATATTGACAAACTTACTGCATTTATGTTAGTTCAAAGCAGTTACATGGTTGGTAATTGTTAATGAAGTCTTTTATGGTAACATTACAGGAATTCAATCTTGTGGCTTTGGGACAAAGATGTACGTCGCATTTTTCCTCTATCAGACCGTGGACTAAGTTCTATTCCGTTGCCAGATGAATCACCACGAGATGATCTCATTCGTGATGTCTACAACTTTTTAGATTATCATGTAAGTATTATTTCTCTACAACTGGCATGCTAGATTTTTGTTTGTATTTATTGAGAGACTCGTTAGATTTTTGTTTGTATTTATTTAGAGACGCGTCATCTTTGTGAACAATTTTTTTCATCGGGCTATAGTGGAGTGAAAAATATGTTGTAATTCTCATTTGCAGTTTATTTGTTATCATGATCTACATGCAGAGTTTACATGCAGAGTTTAAGTTATCTTTTCTTCCACTTTTGTTTTTATATTTGCATGTTGGCAACTAAATAACTGTCATCTACATTTAGTTCAACTACTATTTTAAAATTTAAAATATAAGCTTCATTTGCATCCATATTCAAGTTTATGCATGAAACGTTCTTTATTTACATTTATTCAGTAGATTAATTAATCTTTAATTTCATTTATTGCCAGAGTTCATTTTTTGAAGTGTTTGATAGGGTTTAATATCTATTTCTAGAAGGGTAACTTCCTTTATTTTTTTATTTGGATTAAAAATATTGCAAAATTAACAACATTCATTAATTTTCTGGATTCTTCCTTTTTCCTTGGAAATAGTTTTTCCCTGTAAGATTGCACTGTCTTTGTTTATGTAATGTTGGTGCTTCATGTACACAGACAATATTAGTAATAGTTGGTAGTTTGTTTTAAAATATGGGATTAGTTGGTCCATTGTTTATCTGGAAGTAGGTATGTTGGGTGCTTCTCACTTGTAACTCTGTCATGTTACACTTTGCTTTTATGTATGTATGTTACCTTGAAAAAGATAAATCTATTAGAAGAAAACTTTTGGCTCACAATGTGCATTATTACTTCTTCAGGGGTATATAAACGTTGGTATTGCAGTGAAGAAACCAAAAACAAAAGATGACTTTGAACCAAAGCTGAAGCAAGTATGCAAACAGAAAACTGTGGAGACAAAGTCGCTGATGCAGAAGAGGAGGTTGCTTTCATTAATGGTAAGATTAAGGTTTCTGAGGAAAATCTTTCACCGGTACAGAATCAAATTCAGGTAGAAGGTGAAAACCAAATATCGTTGCTTGATGTGGAAGATGTGAAGAGAAACAAACTTGCAGAGAACTGTTATGGTTTAACAGAATCAGATAAAAAGGATTCTGAATATTGTGATATTGCTTTTATGGAAATAGATGTAACCCCAGTGGCTGCACCACACAAAGGAGATAATTCAACTGTGGAGGCTGAAAGAAGCTCTGTTGTGAAATCTGAGGTTGACGTTGAATCTACTGTGGCCCACAAAGACAACGAGGAGCTAGGAACAAGGGCCACTTCTGGCTCTGGTGGGACTGAAGATGTATTTTGTGGAAATGATCATGGAGTTAAAAAGGAAGTGGACCCACTAGTCAAAGTTCATTCTGCTTTAAACCGGATCAAAAATTCGTATGGTGAAGATGAGTTTAGTGATATTGACAGTGCAAAAGTTTTGCATAATCTTCATAAACATGATTTGCAAGTGGACTTGCAAACTGATAATCGGGAATCAAAGTCAAATGCAGTATCAATGCCAATGATGCAAATTATGTTTTTAGAAGGTCGGAAAAGGATAATTGTTATTGGTGGAGGTCCTGCTGGGCTAGCAGCTGCTAGGGATTTGCAACCGCTAAATTGTAATGTGACTATTTTGGAAGCACGATATAGGGTAGGTGGAAGAGTTTATACAGATCGTTCGGCACTTTCAGTGCTAGTGGATCTAGGTGCTAGCATTATTACTGGTGTTCAAGCAGATGTGGAAACAGAAGGAAGACCATATCCATCTGCATTGCTTTGTACACAGCTTGGTCTAGAGTTGACAGTGCTAAATAGTGACTATCCTTTGTAGGATTCTATGACTGGTTAGAAAGTTCCTTCCACCTTAGACGAGGTACTTGAAGCAGAGTATAACAGCCTGCTCGATGATATGCTGATGCTTGTTGCTCAGAATGGAGATGTAGCAATGCGCATGTCTTTGGAAGAAGGGTTAGAGTATACTATGAAAAAGGGACGGGTTGCTCGATCAAGCTCTACTTGTTTGGAGTTGGAAAGTATTAAAGCTCTTCTTAATGATCCTGACAGTGGAAGCATAATTCAAAATTCCGTAGTGGGAACATTCGAGGCACTGAGTGCAACAGTTGATTATAGATTAAAGGCAGTTTCTGGAAATAATGTTTCATTAGTTGCAGGTATGGAAAACGAGATTAAATTGAATCTAAATCTGATAAACTAAATTTATTGGACAATTCTTGCATGGAGAAACATAGCTTCAGTCCACTTGAGCGACGGGTTATGGATTGGCATTTTGCTAATTTGGAGTATGGTTATGCAGGAGAACTTAGTCGGGTTTCACTCCCTCACCAGAATCGGTATGATGCTTATGGATGTTTTGGAGGAGCTCATTGTATTATTAAAGGAGGTTATAGCATTGTCATGGAGGCATTAGATGAAGGTCTTAATATTCAGTTAGGTCACATTGTAACAAATATTTCATACTCTATGAAGGACCAAAAGTCAAAAGGTGGAATAAAGGCAGAGGTCAAAGTTTGGACTGAGAATAGTCAGGAGTTTGTTGGTGATAACTGTACCCCTTGGTTGTTTGAAAGCAAACACAATAAAAAAATTTCTAGAACTTCCGGATTGGAAACTATCCTCCATTCAACAACTTGGGTTTGGTGTCAGGTAATCATGTAATTCCCCAATGTTTTTTTGGAAGAGAGTGTGGATTATTTTGGGGCAACTACAAAGATCACGGAGTTACGAGGTCGGTGTTTTATGTTTTGGAATCTGAAGAAAAAAGTTGGGGCACCAGTTCTGATCGCTCTTGTTGTTGGAAAGGCTATAATAGATGGCTAGAATTTAGAAACCTCTAATAATGTCAAACATGTAGTCATGATCCTCCGAAATCTCTTCAGAGAAACTACTGTACCAGACCCTATTGCATTTGTTGCTACAAACTAGGGTGGTGACCCATTCAGTAGGGGTGCTTACTCTTATGTAGTGGTTGGTGCTTCTCGAGAGGACTATGATATTTTGGGCAGGCCTGTAGAAAACTTTTTATTCTTTGTTGGGGAGGCAACATGTAAAGAGCATCCAAATATTATTGGTGGTGCAATGATGAGTGGTCTTCGAGAAGATGTCTGAATCGTTGACATTTTGGAAAATAGAGAGAAATCCATGGCAAAGGCTGAGGCTATGGCTGCTACACAAAGGCATTTTGATAGTGAAAGAAATGAAGTGAGGGACATGGTGAAGAGACTTAATGCAAGAGAAAATTTCCAGTGTTCTTTGCAAAGGATCTCTTGACAAGGAACAGAAGCCTTTGATCAAAGATTCTTTACTTCAAGACATGCTTGGAAACGCAAAGACAACAGCTGAGTGTCTATTTTTAGCAAAAAAGATGTTGCGGCTACCTGTCGCTGTTGTGAAGGATTTTGATGGCACAAAATAAGGGCTTAGCATTCTCAACAAATGGATCCTGGAATGCAAGATCCATTTTCCTAAATTTCTTTCAATTTCATCTAATGGATTTGAAATCAGTTTGTTATCAAGAATATAGCACCTTCTGCAGATAAAAGTTGTTCCTCTGGTCTGAATGGTTCAAATCCAAAACAAATGAGTAACAACTAGGTTGAAGACTTTCCCTGAAAGCTATAGATTCATGGAATAAAAAACTGATGAAAGACCTGTAGACCTACAGAAGCACATCAAACATACAACAATACCAAAGGCACTAGAAAACTATCCATAGATCCATATTAGTGACTAAGGAATCCAATAATATATATGTGAGATTATAACACAACAGATATATGGGAAGGAAATCAACTTTGCATTAATAGATGAATGAAAGATCTTACAATCGTGTTTCCTTAGTGTCGATGCACTCCTTCACAAGACTAGCACCTCATCCCTGATAGCTCCAACTTGCTCCTCTATGCTCTCTAATGGATTAGGCCAGGATGTTAATTCAGCAGCATAACTTTACTTCTTTATTCTCCCCCCAACCATGGAGTATGAGCTTGTATTTATAGGCTCAAAGGGATATGAATGGTTGACAAATTGGTGGGTGAGGTGGCCATGAGATCCTTAAAGGAGGGATCTCGAGCTTAATTGACCCAGGTGAGTAGTGATAAGGCTAGACACGAGGCTTTAGTTCTAGAAGCTTCGTGAAACCTCCTTTTTTCACTTTTTACCGAGGGCACCGCTTATACACCTTTATGACAAAGTGGTGATGGGTGAGAACCGCGCCAACAACAAAGGTTAAAGGCTGTGGCACTGCTTGGTTTCCACATAAATTGAGCGGTGCTGCATAAGGTACCACTTATCTGTTTAAGGGTAAGAGAGGTGTTGGAGTTTTGTATGTTAAAACCAACATCTAGAGCATAATTCACTTAAAGTTTGGGATTTGAGGACAAATATCTGTGTTAGGGATTCTATCACATGTTGGTGTAACAGAATTCCCCCCAAATCATGAGGCTAGAGGGATACGATAGGAAAGAGCTTTGATAGAGCAAGTTATCACTTTGAGGTAAGATCCAGCTTGATTGAGGGGTGTCATCGAGTAGGCATTTGCAATACATAAATACTTTGACTCATGAATAAATGTAACCTCGTCATGGCTGCAGACCAATACAAGGCAAATCCATGAGAGAAATGAACAACCATGGCTACTAGAATACAGCGTAGATCCATGTGATAGAGGACTCAAACTTGGACATAGCTACCAGATATACGACATAGATCTATGTCATACATATGCAAATTTGAGCATAGCCACGACCATACAAATGTGGATCCATGCTGATACTTCATACAATATACTCCATTGCAACCTGGGAAAAAGCTATGAGTGATTTTAACAAATACCCAGGGTCTTCATCTCGTCTTTCACAAAGTACGATTCTAACCATGTGATTACAATGTTTTAAAGTCAAACACGGTAGAAACCACTTGATTACCGGCCAATGATGTGAACCGTTAACAAGTGAGAGGGAGATCACCATTGATGTCAATGATTCCCAAGGTACCCTAGTACAATCTACTGAGTGTGAATAGATGTTTTGATGTTGAACACCCAGCGAAATCTTTCGATCAAAGGTCAATGATGTGACCTTTTATCGATAGCGAGAGAATTTGTCATTGAGGCATACAAATCTAAAGGTACCAAATTTTATTTCTAGGACTAATTCCTGGATGATGAGCTGATGTCGATAGGAATAGTCTCATCAAAAGAGGGCCATGATGAATCCCACATCGATGACACGAAACTTGGAACAAAGTTCTGTAACGTTGTAGATAATGTAACCATAGGATTGACTCAAAGTACTGACACAAAGGTTGTTTTAACTGCATGGGTAAGCTTCTTTCTTTCCTTTGAACATTGGGCAGCACGACAAGAGACTTGGAAGCATGACTAGACCAGACGGACACACAATACGATCGTAGACAATGCATTCTTTTGAAATACTTAAAGGAGTGACATGACTCATGAAAGTGGATCGATTTGTAAACCAACTGAATACCCAATTGACTGAATGATATGCAAACAAGTGCCATGTTCAAAGGTGACAAAAATCTGGCTAAAGCTTGGATTCAGACAAGAGTATTTCAGAAAATGAGGAAGATCAGATCAAATTAATTCTCCCCAGCGGAGTCGCCAAATTTGTTATCAGGAATATAGCACCTTCTATGGACGGAAGTTGTTCCTCTGGTCTGAATGGTTCAGATCCAGAACAAATGACTAAAAACTAGGTTGAATACTTTTCCTGAAAGCTATAGATGCTTGGAATAAAACTCTGATGAAAGACCTGTAGACCTGTAGAAGCACATCAAACATACAACAACATCAAAGGTACCAAAAAACTATCCATAGATCCATATTAGTGACTAATAAATCCAATAATATATATGTGAGATTATAACACAACATATATATGGGAAGGAAATCAACTTTTCATTAATAAATGAATGAAAGAGCTTACAACCGTTTTGCCTTAGTGTCGATGCACTCCTTCACAAGACTAGCACCTCATCCTTGATAGCTCCAACTTGCTCCTCTATGCTCTCTAATGGATTAGGCCAGGATGTTAATTCAGCAGCATAACTTTACTTCTTTCTTCTCCCCCCAACCATGGAGTATGAGCTTGTATTTATAGGCTCAAAGAGATAGGAATGGTTGAGAAATTGTTGGGTGAGGTGGCCATGAGGAGGGATTTTGAGCTTAACTAACCTAGGTGAGTAGGGATAAGGCTAGACACGAGACTTTAGTTCTAGAAGCTTCGTGAAACCTCCTTTTTTCACTTTTTACCAAGGGCACCACTTATACTCCTTTATGACAGAGCAGTGATGGGTGAGAACCGCGCCAACAACCAAGGTTAAAGGCGATAGCTCTGCCTGGTTTCCACATAACTTGAGCGGTGCTGCATAAAATACCGCTAATCTGTTTAAGGGTAAGAGTGGTGTTGGAGTTTTGTATGTTAAAACCAACATCTAGAGCATATTTCACTTCAAGTTTGGGATTTGAGGACAAATATATGTGTTAGGGATTCTATCACATGCTGGTGACAGAATTTGAGTGTAACACAGTTATCAAGGAGTACCTCAGCATTTCATTTGAAAGAATATAGTAATAATGTAAGTTTATTTCAAATTTCATATTTCTTATACCAGAGATTATGATATGAACATTGGTGTTCCATTATTTATACATGACTAATTGGATACTTGTTTGAATTTGTATATCTTTGACTTCTCTCTAATTAACTCTGGGGGCAATGTTTCATGGTTTTTTCTTGTGGCATTAAGTTGCTCTCTTTCCCTCTTTAGAATTTCCCTATTTTCTACCTAAGAGGATTTTTTCAATGAAATATACCTCTAGTTCGTATTAAATTGGCATGGTTTGTGAACTTAGGAACTTTTGATTTATGATCTCTATATTCTTCTAGTCTAAAGTGTCATCGGAAATTAGCAGTTTTTTAATTCATGGATATATGCCTCCTGCGCCTTATTATTATAAATCCGGAGGGCATAAACTTAGCTCTGTTGTTGGTTCACATGTCCTTCCTTTGATTTTGGCATGTCTTGCGTCGGATAATTTTAGCAACATGTCCTACATGTCCTGCTTCTGAGAATCACGTGACTTGGCTCAAAAGATTATTAATTGGACTTTTTTTCACAATCTATTGATTGTATAACTTGATAATTTAATTTTATATATGAAAACATCTCTATACCTTAGTATTCTCAGGCAATGTCCTTGTTCATGATGAAACCTGTTTTGGTCTAATAATGTAAAATTTCATGTCAAAAGTAAGAAAACTTACAAGTTACAAGTAGATAGAATCAGTTATGAAGATGGGAGGATTGTTTAGTTTTCTGGGGAGATGCATAGTGTCATAAACATAAGTTGCAGCATACAATTTTAATTTTCAAGTCGATCAAAATTCCAAAGTTATTATTTGTAAACATAGTCTTCTGGTATCCAATTATTTTTTGGGATAGATAATAAGAGAATATAATTTATCAATGTTCAGTGTACCAACCACTGTAAATGAGGAGTCTTTGAAATCTTTACTGTAAAGTTGGATTGTTTTGTCACTATGATCAATAATAACCCTGTATTGGGAGATAGGTTGCAAAATGGAATGAGAGGAGCATTTGGAAAACCTCAGGGAACCTGTGCACGTGTGTCCATAGGCCAAGTCCTTCTTTCAGTACAATGCAGGGAAAATGACTCAAATAATTCCTAAGAAGCTCTATGTCGGGCCAAGTTCAAGTTTCCTAGGAGACAAAAAATCATTGTCAGCAGAAAATAGTATTTGTTTCCTTAGTCTGTTTTTTTTTTCCCGTCCATCATGAGAGAACCCTTCATCCTATGGAGAAGGATCAGCCTTTGTTATCCCACCTGATAACCAGAATATTGGAAGCTTTGTTGGTGGCCTTGTGATTGTGTTGCACTCCAAGGAATGCATCATGGATCTGGTTTAGATGATTGTTGGAAATAGTGGCTGTCAAGCCCTAGGAGTTTTCAGTAGAACCATCGTCCAACTAATCTAAGAGCTCTTCGATCATGTCAAGCAAATTAATTCTAGGCTCACACACCCAAATATTTGAGTATTATGCCAACCATAGAATCATTAGGGATCTTGCAGCAAGGATCAAGTTAAGCAGTTTAATTCTGCACTCAGACGCTCAAATATTTGAGTGAAACTTCCATTCAAAGAGTTATAGGTCTCTTGCAGCAACCTTTGGCTCCTATTGTTTTTTATGACTCCAGCCCCGAGAAATGGCGGAAATTCTTCTCACATCATTTAAATTTTAAATGCCTTGAGATAGTAGTTACTATTAGTATAAATTTTTGAAGAGAAATGTTTGTGCGTTGATTAGATTCTCTTCAATAAGATTGATGTTTTCTGATATTTTGTTATTGAATATGGGGAGTGGCATGAACATTTGTTTCCTTGTTCAAAGGAAAAAACATGGCTATGTGCCTCAATGTCACATAGGAGACAAAAATATCCTTACTCCAAAGACCAGCTAGAACAAACAGAAATCCTCATTTCTCAAAATAGATCATGAATTTCTTCTACAGAAGAACATTATCCTATTTCTGAAGTAACCAACACAACTTTGGAATGGGAAAAGACTCCTTTCCCTGTAGACATGTTGAAATTAAGCACATAGAACATGCCTTGATTTCGATTTGATCCATGATTGGAAGCGTGAGTCTCCATGAACATACCATTTACATATTTTCTTATAATGTGATTTGTTTTATCTAAATGGGTTGCAAAATGATTATTTTGAAATTCATCTAAACAAGTGATTATCTTGGGAGATGGAGTTTGTGTCAAGTGTCAATAGGTTTATATTTTACAGTCGTATGATTGAGATGTATGAAGCCTTCTTTTTGTTAAACGTTGTTGTTAGATCATGCTTGAAATTCTCATAGTACTTGCAATTTTTGGTTGTAACCTTTGCACAACATAGCGGTATAAATGTTTCTCATTTCATTAACATTGAAATGGCTTCAGGTATGCTAATCAAATATTATAAAAATAAAAATATATATCTATATATATTAGATGTCTCCAAAATTATAAGTTAATAAAATATTATAGAAGTGAAAATATATATATATATATATATATATATATATATATATGATATTACTTACAAGAAATTGGAGTGATATTATATGTTATATACGATATTTATTTATAGTAAATTGGAGTGATATTATATGTTGTCATATATACATGTATAGAAATGAAAATATCTCTATGTATGTGAAGATACATAGAGACACATTGGTCAGGAGCTTCCTTTGTCGTGTGTGTGAATGAAAATATCTGTCTTCTGCCCCTACTGTAACTTATCTTGCCAGTAAAGGCCAAGGAAAGGGAGAGGATATCAATTCCTCTCAGGAGAATGAGAATTCAGTGGTGATTCCACAACTAGCACTTGTTACACTCCCCTTGTAGTGCAGGGTCCAACATCCACAACAAAGAGAGAGGCCCTTGTTGTGTGTACTGAAGGAAAAGACCTGCCATATTCAAATAAAGTTATGTTTTTCATGGGAGAATCTACTTCCCAAAATGTTGTAGATGCCACAAACAATGATTCTGCAATTGAATACAGAGAAATTGGAGGTAAAGGTGAAACCCTTGTGAAAAATGAATAAATTGATTTGGGAATTGGAGAGCTAGAGAAGGAAATATCCCGTCTTACACAAAAACTAGCAGAATTAAAATTGCAAAATGCTTGTGAGACACCATCCCAAGTAATAGGTATTCAACACAAATCCAGTGACAAAAACACACCAATGAGAATTGCAAATAAGATAAAGACAAGGAATGGTCCTCGAGAAGGGAGTTATGAGAAGAGAAAAAAAAGGAATGGTTGTCTCTGCTAAATTTATTCAATATAGTTCGAAATCCCAACCAATATTTAAGAAAAAGAATGAAAAAATGACGACAAAAAACATTGCCAGTGGAACAAGCCCTCAGATTCAAAATAAATCTGGGTCATTTCGGTCTCATTTAAGAAGCACTCCTAACTTGGTAGGTTGTCTCAAAGAAGACAAGTTTGAAGGGCAGAAAGATAACATTGGCAATTGATTGAACCAAAAGAAAATAGACGTGTCTAAGGATTGAAAAGGACATGGATATTCTCCTAAAAAAATTTATGGAAAGGAGAACATATCTCCATGCTTAACACTTTTAGAGAAGAATCACAGTTTTTGCCCAGGTTCAAATTCTAAAGAAGTTCCAAAGGATGAAAGAAAGATAGGAAAAGGCTTGCTTGAGAATTTCAAGAAGCTTTGTGACATACAATGAGTGATCTCCCATCTCTTCATCATACCATTAGATGCCGCAAATCATAATTATATGTGGTTGAGTAATTGCATTGTGGGTGAAGTAATGTGCATCCACAATATACATTGAAAGAAGCAAGGTGCATTGTAGAATGCATGTGGGGTCATAAGAGGGTTATCATGTCAATATACTAGGTAGATATATAAAGGCGTATAAAAAATGTAAATGAAAAAATGGATACATACAATACATAGTGAAAATAGGGTTTTTTTTTAATTTCGGAAGGCATAATGGGAGGGGGTTAAAAAAACTATTTTGGGAGGTATTTTCCAATATTTATTGCAATTAGAAGTATTGTTTCATATTCCACAAACAAATGTGATATGGCATGGTTTCACTAAGTGAATACCCCATGGGTCAAATTTCATTGAGCCTTTCCCAACATCTGGGATTTGAGAGTCATCTCCCATGTGTATGCTAGGACCACTAGAGAGATCCAAACAAGAGAATGATTCTTTGGAGGAAACCATGTGGTTGGAGGCTCCGGAATGAATGAGAAAAGCTTGTGACTGAGAGAATACTGCTTTTGGTGCATGAAATATATCATGTCTTCGGTCTTATTTCCAAGATCATGCTTCCTTGCACTTTCAGGAAGGGAAATATTGTTCTATTAAAGGAGTATAGACATGTGGTATATTATTTTCTTCATACATAGGTTCTCTGGATGATTCCCTATCTTGCAGTATGAGCACTTGGCATTGTCAAACCTTGTGTGCTTTACCTTCTTGTAATCTGAGGCTCCTTCTAAAGGATTCTGCTTCTCCTTAGGCTTGAAATCGGTGTTCTTCTTTTCCTTACATTTTTTATTCCCCTTTTCTTGCGCATTATTTGTCTCCCCAACCAAGAGAGCCTAATTTTGGGAGGCTTTGAGGGATCCCATCTGTATCAACTTATTTTGTTCCTGAATAAGAGATTTTGTGAAGGCATCAGGGATGGCATTCACCAATTTGGAGTTTCCAGACTCCCAGATTGAAAGGTGGATACAAACATTGAGAATTCTAGGCCAAGTTTTCTCAAGATAGATAGCACCAATTGCTCATCCTTCTTGTCAATCCCACACTTCCTGCACTGTATCACCAAGGATTTGAACTTGATGAAGAATTCATGGATGGTTTCGAATTTGTTGGCATGAATAACAATCAAATCATTCTCCAAAATAAGACCTCTCATCTCATCATTCTTTCCAAACAGTGATTCGATCTTTTTCCATACTTCTTTTGGATTTTTTAGTCCATCTAGGTGGAAGAGTGACTCCCTAGAGATATGAATGCACATGAAACCAAATGCCTCATCCAATTTTTTCATATACTTTGACTTCTTAGGAGGATGTTGGGGGACCTCCCTGCCCATAGTGACCTTGTACAAACCTTTTTTGTGCAACACAATATGCATGTCAACCCTCCAATCAAGATAGTTAAGGGTGTGAGGATCCTGGGTGTCAAGGTTGTTGAATTCTCCATCTTACAGCTTTAGGGGCAGCACAATTCTTCTGAATTCTTCAATTTGTTGGCAAAAAAAACTTCAATTCGAAAGAAAACCAATTCAATCACTCTCTAGTTCGACATGGGCACATTATCAGGGTGATTCACACCTGGTTAGACTTCTCTAGATAAATATAGAGGGAGTAAGGCACAAATACCATGAATTATGTGGAACCCAGTTGCTTCAGGTGCATCAATGGAAGTTTTTGAGGATTGAAGTTAGCCTGATTCTCTACTCCGATACCATGTTTAATTTAGTAAATCTTAAGGATCTTCAGGGTGGATTGAACTTCAGTGTGAAAGAAGATTGAACAATGAAGAAGAAATTCAGTGTACAATGATCAAACAATCATGGTCAAATTAAACAAACAAGAGGAAAAAATGTGTTAGCATAACATTACTCTCATAATAATTAATTTGTTTGTGATACAACCATGATACAATGAATAGGATTCTAATCCACTAGGTGTGATTCGAATTCCATGACTTGGATTGACTCATGATCTCACTAACTGTGTCAAATCACCACTAGAAGATCACTAGTTTAACTCAGAACAACCAAATCAGTTCATAATCAGTAAATTGATCAAGGTAGGTAGGAAAAGGTACCTAACCTCCTTAAATCATCCAAATGTGGCGATAGGCTAACTAGAGATGAACTAATTGATTCCCATCATAGTATAAATCAACCCAGACTAGGGTGAACTGGTGGTGGGTCTCCCATGACTCAGTGTGGGTTCCTAAATTATAGGGATTTGCCTCTAGATCTCTTAAACTCACACAAACTGGTGCATCAAGTGGTATGTGGGACCCAGATGACTTCCCCATGGAACAAGTGAAATGGAAACATACTCCTAAGCTAGGAAATGACATTTAGAATATGGTGGTCAAGGGAGGATTATAATTAATCCTAACATTTCAAACACTCTTAAATTCAATGATGTTGATGGTGTTATTCTTAGCTAGGAGATGTGAAGAAAAAGCACATGTGAGACATCAGGTAATGTGTTAACCATGGAGAGTAGGGGAAGACAATGGGAGAGAGGAAAGAGTTCAGGTAATCACAAAAATTCTAAAGGGAAGATCCCAAGTCTAGACTGATAAAGATAGAATGTTGGAACTGTGGTAAGAGAGGGAATCTGAAAAAAGACTTCAAAGCTTCAAACAAGAAAGAAGACTGGCAATAATATACTACTCATGAAGCTAATGTACCAGGTGATGTGTTACAAGATGCTTTGATTCTTGCATTGGATAATACTATTTATTATTGAGTAGTATATTCAGGGGCTTCATGTCATGCTACACCCCATGAAAAAATCTTTCATGATTATGTTCTGGGTGATTTTGGACATGTTTTATTGGGGGATGATGAACCATGTAAAATTGTTGGAATGGGTAAGGTACGGATTAAGTTAAATAATGGAAATGAATAGCTTCTAAAAGATGTAAGGCATATTCCTACTATGAAAATAAATCTGATATGAAGGAGGCAGCTGGGAGATAGTGGTTGTTTGTCTGCGCTTGGAAAAACACGGTGGAAGATCACTTAAGGAGCACTGGTAATAACAAAAGGAGATAGTATATGTACATTGTATTTATGTCCTCATAATATTTATTATTATATCTCTATAGATTCCACAGATTTAGGTGCAGCGTTGTGGCATCATAGGCTTGGCCACATGAGTGAAAAGGGGATACACATTCTTCACTCAAGGAAAATCCTTCTAGATATGAAGCAAGTAAGCTTAAAATTCTCTGAGATTTGTGTTTATGGAAAACAGGAGAGAGTTATATTTCTCAGGGTTGGGAAACAGAAGAAGAGTGAAAATTTAGAGCTTGTGCATATATATGTATGGGGACTAGCTCAGGTACAATCTCTTGGTGTCTCTCATTATTATGTTACTTTTATTGCTAATGCAACTAGAAAAACTTGGGTTCATTGCATTAGACGGAAATATTATGTGTTTTCTACTTTTAAGAAGTGGAAATATTTGGTTGAGAATGAGGCAGGGAAAAGATTAAAGTGTCTCATATATGATAATGGAGGTGAATATTGTATCAAGGAGTTTAATAGTTATTGTTCATACCATGGGATTCTTAGAGAGAATAGAGACCTAGGAACACCACAAGAAAATGGTGTCTCAGAAAGGATGAATAGGACGATCATAGAGCGTGTAAGGTATATAGGATTTCATGTAGGGTTTCCCTTACAGTTTTGGGATAATGTTGTAGATATTTCTATTTATTTAATAAACAGAGGGCCTTCAAGGGATTTTGATGGTGGGATTCTAGAGGAGGAAGGGATAGGTAAAAAGGTAAACTACTCATTTCTGAGAACTTTTGAATTGGAATCATTTGTCCATATTGATATTGAAAATAGAACAAATCTTGAAGCTAAATCCAAGAAATGTACCTTTATTAGATATGGGGTTCATTATTTTGGTTATCTCTTATGGGATTATGAAAATAACAACATCATTAAAAGTAGAGATGTTGATTTCAACGAAAAGGTTATGTACAAAGATCAATTGCAAGGAAATAAATAGGAAAAGGAAAACACATACACAGTGCTTAATGAAATCAAAGAAAATGAAGTTCTAAAGGTACCAGAAAATCAAGAGCAACATTAGGTACCTAAAAATCCTGCAAATGTAAGAATATCTACCAGGTTAAGTAGACCCCCTGAACGATTCTCTCCTTCACTATATTATTTATTGATGACTAATTCTAGTGAAATAGAATGTTGTGAAGAAGCAATGTAGGTGGAAACTAAAAATAAGTGGTAGCAAGACATGAATGAGGAGATAGACTCATTGGTAAGGAACCAAAATTGGGATTTGCTTGAGTTTCCTGTAGGTGAAAGATAATTCCAGAATAAATGGGTTTACAGGTTGAAGGAAGAAGGAGGCAAGAAGTGGTACAAGGCTATACTTTTGGTAAAGTGGTTTGCACAAAAGAAAGGTATAGATTTTGATGAAATATTTTCTCTTGTTGATAAAATGACTTCAATTATGACTAATTTAAGTCTAGTGGTGGTAGAAAAATTGCATCTTAAATAGTTAGATGTGAAAACAACCTTTCTCCATGGGAATTTGGTGAAAGAGATTTATATGCAGTAGCCATATGGGTATGAGGTAAAAGGGAAGGAGAATTTGGTTTGCATGTAGAATTTGAGCTTGTATGGCCTGAAAAAAGCTCTAAGATGGTCGTATTTGAAATTTGATAAGTTTATGACAGAACATGTTTATAATAGATGTCCTTTTAACCACTGTGTTTATTTTAAGAGGATAGATAATGGAATATATATTATCCTGTTATTGTATGTGGATTACATGCTTGTTGCAGGGCCCAAAATCTAGGATATAAATGTGCTCAAAAGGAAACTAGCTAAACCATTTGCGATGAAGGATTTGGGTGCTGCAAAGCAAATCCTTGGGATGAGAATAACAAGAGACATGAACAATCACAAATTGGCATTGTCTTGGGGTGAGTACATATTTAAGGTGTTGGAGAGGTTTAGAATGTAGAATGAAAAACCAATTAGGACACCTTTGTCCAACCATTTCAAACTAAGTAATGAGATATGTCCCAAGACACAAGAGGAGATAGAATACATGTCCAAGGTTCCCTATTCTACAACAGTTGGCGACTTGATGTATTCCATGGTGTGTGCAAGACTAGATATTGTACATGCAGTGGGAGTTGTGAGAATGTATATGAATAATCCATGTAAAGAGAATTAGAGGGAAATACAGTGGATTCTCAAGTATTTGAGAAGTACCACTTCTCATGCATTAAGTTTTGGAGGTTCGGGCATTGTTCTACATGGATATGTTGAGGAAAATATAGCAGGTGATAAAGACAGCAAGAGGATCACCACAAGGTATGATTTTATTATAGATGGAACTGCAGTAAGTTGGATTTTGAAACTGCAAAAGGTTGTTTCACTTTCAACAATGGAAGTAGAGTATGTTGCTTCTGCATAGGCTAGTAAGGAGAAGATTTGGTTGCAGAGGTTCATGGAGGATTTGGGTAAGAAGCATGAGAATAGAAGGTTGTACAATGATAGTCAGAGCTCCATTCATCTTTCAAAGAACTCAACATTCCATTCAAAGACTAAACATATACAACTCAAGTACCATTTCATACGATCTATTCTAGAAGAAGAAATGTTGAACTTGGAAAAGATACATACTAGCCAGAATATTGCATACATGTTGACAAAGGTAGTAAACAGAGAGAAACTAAGTTTTTTATTAGTTTAAGTTTGCCTTCAAGCATGAAGGTGAAGATGAGAAATTTTCCAGGTCTAACGTTTAGAGCATAGTCCAGCAAGTGCAGCAACAGTGGAATTTTTGTGATCAGTATCCAAGTGGGATATTTTTTGTTGTGGAGCATGATATTGCTAATTCAGAGTTGTTATTGTTTATCTGTGTTGGTAGCCTAGTTTTATTTTACACTCGTCCCAATAGGGGGGGTGTGGGGGGACATCATCCCCTCATAAGGGTATGGGGATTTCAAGGCAAATCCCCCAAAAGAATTTTTTTTGGGGATGTTTGTTGGCCAATAGTTTACAGGCCCATGGTATTGGGTGACCCGTGGTATTTTTCCATGGTAATTCCCCTATTAAAGGAAAGCATTGTAATGTAGTTGTGTATTGTATTGTATTGTATTGTAGCATTTTAAAACGATATCTATGATTATGTGAGAGATAATGTGAGAGAGTGAAGAGGAAGTGCAATGGGTTTGTTGCAGGTTGTATCCATTCATTTTTCTTGGATGGTATAATAATAAAGGATTGGTAATTTATGTATGGGCATAGACCATCTTGGGTGAAACACTTTATATTAGTGGATCTCTTGTAATGCGTTAGTGTGTTTTATATTTGCATCTTGTTTAATTTTATTGTTTTGTGATCTTATTTTTCTAACAGGTAATGGCATGGTTGGTGGACAATTATTTTTTGTTATGGTGATGCATTGTTCCTCACCTCTTATTTATGATATACCTTTAAACAAGTGTTAGTAATGAATGGTGTGTAAATGCCTATGTTAAAGCTATATTGTAGATTGTAAGAGCCCAGAGCATGAGAGATTACAAGCTTATATTCATTAATAAACCTGATGGAGTCTCGGAATTTCCTCAATTACTAGCACAACTGGCAATAGTGCCAACTGTATACTTTGTTAATAAAGGGTAGCATGGTGGTTCCATTTGCAAATATATTTGGCAATTAAAATACATGAAAAAAGTGTGTAATATATCTTGCAATACACCACATTAACACTTGAATTAAAATCCATTTCTAGAATTTTTTTGTGGAGAAATCACAAACCTTCATTCAAATTGAATGGTGGAGATTCGATGTCATTCTCACATATGCATTTGAACTAGATTTTTGTTCATTTTGATCTCTATTTGGGTCTTTTATTTAGCTTTTCCTAGGTTGAGATCGAGCTCCTTTCCTTGGAATTTTGTGCATGGTTTCAAGGTCAAAATAGGGTGCAACCCTGCTCATCTAGCTCTTGGTTGGAGGCTTAGATCATTTGCTTGAGTTTGGACCTCCTCTCTTCAGTTCACAAAGTGGTGAGTGAGATCCAATCTCTACTTAATAATAATAGCTTGTATGGTATGTGGTGACTTAGTTGAATGTGTTCTCGACCTGGTTAACTGTTAGTTCTTTCAATTGGACATGGAGAGCATACTCATAACCAAGTTGGATTCAAACTCCAGCACTAAACAAGAGGTGGGATCTTTATCTATGGTTTAACTAGCATGTAAGTACCATTATGTTTTATGCATGGTAGTCTGTTAAGGTGCAGTTAATGTTATTGTTTTCCATGGCCACCCTTTTTATAAAAATATATCTTGTATTCTTGACCTAGTTTTGAGTCATTCTCACCATTATTTATCATAGCATCCTTTATAACATGTTGGTGGTTTTCCATAATGATTTGTTCATTGTTCTAGAACTCTCATACTTGTTTATGGTTTATTAAAGATGGTAAAGACTTGAGGCTTGAATCTAACCCTTGGTTTTCATACATTCTTTGAATGCATGCATTGGGTCAAACCCCAACTCGTTTGGACACATGTGAGTCTAGTAAATCAACCCACGAGCCTCCTTTCTCTTAGAATACCCTTTTGAAAACCAAAACAAATTAAAGCTCCTATTGGAAGCCCATTTGAGTTGGATATCACTCCTTGAGACTTACAACATCGCTGTACTTTTATTTTTGTAATTATATATATGATTTTGTCCAACTTTCAATATGAGTATTAAGTTAAGGGTAATGTAGAAACAATGGAAGTGACTCACTTTATTTGTATTCATGTTACAAGCATCCAAAAAGTCTTAACCCAGACATCTTGGTTAGAACAACGATAGGTATATGTACATTTAGCTTGTGTATATATATATGAGTTTTCCTAGCTTTCAATATGAGTACTGGTAGAAGTTAAAGGTAATGTAGAAACAATGGAAGTGACTCACTTTATCTGTATTCATGTTACAAGCATTCAACAAGTCTTAACCCAAACAGCTTAGTCAGAATAGTGATAGGTATATATACATTTTAGTTTGATGTTTATAGCAAAGGTTGGAGGCCATGACAGGTGGATGATAGTTATTATCTGCTTGGGTGTAATGGAAGTCTCAACTTGCCCAGCATTGGAAGATTTGTACAACAATACTTTTAGTTTTAACACATGCATATGTGCTTAGAAATAGTGAAGAGTTTGGTTGCAAAATTGTCTTATTTGGATTATATACATGCATTATATGGGATGTTTACATACAAATAATATAGAATCCCATGATAGTTAATGAGTTATATGCACAAGTCCTTTAATGTGTGAATTGTTGGACTTCAATAAATAAGGAAGAAGTTGTTTAGGAACTTTGCTAAGATTTTGAGAAAAGATTTCCTCAACAAAATGGGAATTTTGATGAACAATTTTAGACATTCATGAATAAAAATCATCATTGGTGGAAAAGATAGGAGTAACTCAATTCTATCTCCCAAACATTGAGAGGATTTGATGAAAAGTATGCACTCTAAACTGTATTTATCAAAGAGTATCAAAGGAAAAAGAGCAAGAAACAGTGTGAAAGTTGCATATACTTTTGGTCAAGGTGGCCTTTAGGCCAAAAAAGGGAAAGTTGCAGTAAGCAGTTGGATTTTTGGTGGAATTTAACTTGTCTTATTTGTTTCAATTTATATGTTCAAGTTTGACATTGACTTTTAGGTGGTAAACAATAATAAATATCTAGTTGTGAAAGATATCATGAAATATATAGCAATATTAGAATCTAGTAGAGACAGTATGTTCAAGGAGAAATTCCATTGTAAGAGATTTCAGAGCCATCTATTGAAGTTAAGAAAGGCCAATAACAACCACTTCAAATGTTGACAACAGAAATGATGAATGGTATGAAAATGTGATGAATTGCATATATGGGTTGAAAGATGCAGTTTCGAAGTTGGTTGCCTCCATCAAACCTATTGATTTTGTGTGGATTGAGAATGAAGTAATCATAAGTGATTCAGATCAGGTATTAGAGGCCTAACATTGATCTGCATATAGTATAATGTTCCTTAAAAATATGCACTTTTAGTTTTTTTTTTAAACTTGATTTTGGAATCCTGAAATTGATTTGAAGGATGGATTTAACGATGGATTTAATGGTCCATTTCACAAAATAAATCCATTTCACAGATTTTTTCCTATTGGCTCACCATATGTACATAAACCTTCATGTCGCTTGTCACTTGAACTAGTTTCCAAGACTTAAAATTTCCTTTGATACATGTTATGTTACAGTTAAGGAATTATTCATACATGTAATGTTTATATTAGTCCAGTTTAGATATGGGTATGAGTATGAGTATGAGTTTAATTTTTGTTTGAGTATCAACAGACTTCCCAAAGCGTCACCTCAAACAAATTATTGGTTATCAATTTAATGTAATTTATGCAAGGACTAAATGACTAACTCCTTGGAACTTCATCGTCGCCTCTATCATTGCCTTTATCTCCATCCCCGTCATCCTTACCTTCATCCCTATCCTCATCAAATCCATCATTCATCCCTACCATTGATCATTACAAAGGATTTCAATATTGCTTTAGGGTCATATCCTCTTATCCTCTTTCATCTTTGGCTTCTTTCAAATCCAAATCTTGAAAACTTTGAGATATCTATGACATACAAACCATGCTTTTCACAGAAATAATTGAAAATATGAATGGGGTTGTAATAGTTTTTCTTAGCTTCAAAGAAAGAAAACCATATTTGGTACTGGAGGAAAAATTTACTTATAAATATTATATCACAAACCAATTTAGGAAATAGGTATGGTTTTCCTTCTTAACCATACAGTTGAATGTATGTATATTTTTCTTCATAAAAATAATTCCCTTTCCCTCTGATCAATATATAATCCCACGGAGATAGAAGATATAGTGGGAGCATAATTGGGAGAGAACTTGTAGATTTGAAGTATATTCACAACTTTCTTGGACTTTGGATATTGCCGACAAATAGGTTGATGTTGTTAACCATATATACTACTACTTGCTTCACTATCTTCATTTTGTAGATGCTTATAAAATTGTGCACAAGAATATATGTCATGTTTTCCTGGAATTGATCAGTAGGCCGAGGTTGGTGGAGATAATAAAATATTGGCTTAGGGATAAAAGGAACTAGTACACCTAAAGAGGAAAACTTGTCTCGAGGTGACTTACAAACCTTAGTCAATTCAAAGACCAGCTCCAAGAAAAAGATACTATGACAAGTGATCCCAAGTTTTGTTGAATATCTGACCCCAACAACTAAGCAAAGAGAGAAGTCGTCATCAATTGGAAGAGGTGGCTCTATGTTATACTCGGGTACAAAAACTCTATACTACTGAAAAATTCACGTCTATTTCCCCTGCATAACAAGATAAAGAGAATGATGGGTGCTAATGGTGATAGATATGACCAAAACCTAGACAAATCCAAGATAGAAAGGGAAAATCATTTCAATATAGAAAGTGGCTAATCCTGAAATTACACTAATACAATCATTCAGTCCCTTAATGTAGCCACTCCTGGCCTTACTAAAGCCTTCGAAGATCATTATTTCCACCCTTATTAATGCATTTTAGCCCTTATTTATTTGAGGGGTGCCACTTCTCATGCATTATGGTTTGGAGGTTCAGACAATGTTCTACAAGGATATGTTGACACAGATATGGCAGGTGATAAGGAAAATAGGAAGAGCACCACAATGTATTTTTTTACTGTAGGTGGAACAGTAGTAAGCTGGATTTCGAAACTGCAAAAGGTTGTTTCACTTTCAACAATGGAAGAAGAGTATGTTGCTTCTACATAGGCTAGTAAGGAGATGATTTGGTTGCAGAGGTTCATGGAGAAAATGGGTAAGAAGCATGAGAATAGCAGGCTATATAGAGACATTCATAGTGCCATTCATCTTGCAAATAATTCACCCTTCTATTCAAAGACTAAACATATACATCTCAAGTACTATTTCATACGATATGTTCTAGAAGAAGAACTGTTGAACTTGAAAAAGATACATACTGGCCAGAATCTTGCATATATGTTGACAAAGGTAGTAACCAGAGAGAAACTAAGTTCTTGCTCAGTTTCAGTTTCCCTTCAAGAATGAAGGTGAAGATGAGAAATTTTCCAAGTCCAAGGTTTAGAGCATACTCCGGCAAGTGCAGCAGTGGTGGAGTTGTTGTGATCAGTCTCCAAGTGTGATATTTTTTGTTGTGGATCCTGATCTTACCAATTAAGAGATGTTATTGTTTATCCATGTTTGTACCCTATTTTTATTGTATACTCATCCCAGCAAGTGGATGCAGAGGTACATCATCCCCTCATGGGGTTACGAGGGTTCGAGGGTGAATCCCCTAGAACAATATTTTTTGGGATGTTTGTTGGCCAACAATTTACGAGCACATGGTATTGGGTGACTCGTGGTATTTTCCCATGGTAATTCCCCTATAAAATGAAATAATTGTAACACATCTGTGTGTTGTATTGTATTGTATTGTATTGTAGAATTTTAAAACGATCTATGTGATTGTGTTAGAGAGACTGTGAGAGACTGAAGAGGAAGTGCAGTGGGTTTGTTGCAGGTTGTATCCCTTCATTTTTGTTGGATGGTATAATAATAAAGGACTAGTAATTTATGTGTGGAGGTATCCCATCTTGGGTGAACCACGTTATATTGGTGTCTCTCTTGTAATGTGTTAGTGTATTTTATATTTACATCTTGTTTAATTGTTATTGCTCTGCGATCTTATTTTTCTAAGAGGGTAATGGCATGGTTGGTGGAAAATTATTTTTTGTTATGGTGATGTGGAGTTCCTCACCTATTATTTATGATATACCTTTAAATAAATGTTAGTAATGAATGGTGTGCTAATTCCTATGTTAAATCTATATTGTAGAATGTAAGAGTCGAGAGCATAAGAAATTACAAGCTTATATTCATTAATAAAACTAAGAGATTACAAGTTTCACATGTAGAATGACACAAAAGCAGCAAAAGACCATGTCATCAGTGTTGTTGAGGCACAAAAAGATCACTACATTGAAAATTTTGATACGGATATGGATCTACAAGTTGTGGAAGTTGGCAATGTGGAACTTGAGGCTATCGAGTCAGCATTGGGGATTAAATGGGATGATGACAATGTGAATGTTCCTGGTTTGGTAAGTTACATGTTTATTAAATTTATTTCAATAATATGCAATTTACAATATTATTTGTGTTTTATCATTTTTCATAACTCTAAATAATCATGTTACTTTTTTGTTTTTACAAGATTCTGAAGATGATAAACTCCAAGACTGTTACAGAGTGAGAGTATTGGATCAGTACACTGGTGCTTAAGTCAAAATTGGACGAATTCATTCACTCTCTATCCGGCATGGAGTTAAATTGGTTGAAGGTATTGCAAACATAAATATTATAATGGTAATCGGTAACGTACTGCTTCCATATTATGACAAAGTTGATGAATGACTATGTATGGAAGAGAAGAAAGGAAGCATTATAGGATGGCTTTTAAAATATTTGAAAAAAATGGCATAGTTGCAGCTTTTTGGACCACTGCATATTCCAGTTTCATTGCATGAATATTAGTTTATGAAACTTAGTGCAATTTCATTCTTGAAAGTTCAATTAGGGATTTGGTATTTGAGTTGGATATTACTCTATAAATATTTACAGTAACAATGTACTTTGATTTTGATATAATATTTGATCAGTTGGATGTTACACTATGAAACTTATAGTAACATTGTACTTTGATTTTCATCTGGTAATTGAGTTGGATATTACTCCATAATACTTATAGGGGCATTCTACTTTGATTTTGATATGGTATTTGAGTTGGACATTACTCTATAAAACTTATAGCAACATTGTACCTTGAATTTTGTGATTATATATATATATATATGAGTTTATTCATCTTATATGTTGCATTATAATTTTTATGAATTATGTATACCTATTTTAGTTTGATATTTGTGTTTATGATTATTGTATGTTTTAATTTGATGTTATGTATGTTAATTATGAATATTGTATATTGTTGATTTTTTTAATAATTACATTCATGCTATGTTTATGAAAGTTAATGTATATTGATGAATTTATTTTTTTCTTATATGTTCTAATATTTTAATGTTATGATTATATGTTTTTAATTTTATGTTTATGTATTTTGTGCATGTGTTTTAATTTAATATTATGTTCATGAATATTGTATATTGTTGATTGCATTTTTTTAATAACATGGTAACTAATAAATTATAAATGTCATATAAATGAATGTGAAAACCAATAACTAATATATCAATATATTAGTGGTAATTAATGATTAAATAAATTACCAAATTACTGTAAATTAGTGACTAAATGTACTATTAATTGATGATATATTGATGACTAAATATGCTACTAATTAACAGAAATTTATTGTCTAAATATGCTACATGTTACCACCTAAGTTGTACTTAGTGGTTTTTTATCAAGTGAGCCTAGTGAACCGGACAAGGATAACTTGTTCGGACTTCAAAAGACCTATGGAAGTACTTCTGGGAAGTGCTTGTTGCACTATATCACATGTTCATACCCCATGGGGGAGTTGTAATAAATGTTCTAGCATGATAGTGTCTGTAAAAGACTCGGTCTCTTAGACTTTATTTGTCAATCCGATCAGCCCAGGGTGTTTTTTCCCTTGGTTATTATTGGTTGTTGAATAAATGACTGATAATTTCTGAGTTTTTCACTCCATACCTCCAAAGTTGGGGTGGTCGGCTTGGCATTTAGGCCTATTGAGGTTATTAGAGTCTATGTGTCAATGTATAAGCATGCTAGACATAATTTTTGATTCATATGAACATGTCTAAGTCCCCCTAGGTGTTTTTCAATTTTTCATTTTTTTAGTTTTTTCAATGTTTTTTATTAAATTTTATTTTTTCCAAAACTTAGGCTATTTTTTAATAGTTTAATTGGAAAATTTGATTTTGTAATAAAAGTGGGCCAAATAATCGGTTTCAGTCATGTAGGTGCTCATTTTCAAACTAAGAGCACCATGTAAACCCATGGACCCACTATTTCCTAGTTTTGAGTGATTTTCCATCACTCAGGTCAGAAAGCCCCAAAAATCAATTATTGATTATTTTAATTAATAAATTGATGAATAATGGAGCAAATCCAAAATCAATAAATCAATGGATTCTGAAGCAGATTGACTGGATCTGACAAATCCTTGACTGAAGGAGGTGATCAAATCAGATCCAGAGTTGATCTTCAGCATCCTTTATGAGGAATTTCGCCCTCCATCTCTCCTCAACACGTTTTGGCTCATCTGGATGAGTTTTGGTGGATGTTTCAGTCAACAGGTTGAGGTGTCAGTCAGATCATCTCTCTGATCGACAATTGCACTCAGTGAGACTCAGATCTGGCTCAGTTAGACACAGATCAGGCATTGATGGACTCTCCATCAGCATATTTGGTCTATCTCCTTGGTATTTGCACCCCCCTGGGTTGGATCTCCTGTATTTTGTATATATCCAGGCACAACCTCCTCTTCCAAGCCAGTTAGAACTGGGATTGAGGTGTTGTTGCTATTGTATTGTTGTAATTCTTCATTTGAAATAAAGAAAAGCTTTGGAGGAAATATGGTGTGGTGCCATTACATGTGTGGATGATTATTGCCATTGTTTTACTGAGGTAACCTGTATCTGTGGTCATTTTTTGCTAATTTCTTGTAGATCTGTGCTTAAGATTGGTAATTAGCTTATTACAATCGTGATAGGAAAGGTGTTGTTCAATAAGTTTGTTGACTGTCACTCTCCTTTGATGCATGTTTATAGATATATATCTAGGATGTCCTATAAGCTTATATGCATGTTATCTTGAATCTCTTTGTATGTACTAATCGGATCTCACAAGTTTCTTGGCAAGTTCTTTGATTTCAACTGAGTTGCAGGTTCATACTTTGGAGAGGATGCTGATATAGTTTGTTTCTTCATTCTCTTCAAAACCTTCCAAAATGCATAGTCCCTCGACATTCCACCTGAAAGCTCCACAGTGGATCTTCAAGGAAAACAACACTTTTCTCCTCTTCTTCCTCCCTCAAAATCAACACTTTACCCGGTTACTTTTTCAATTCATAGCTGTGATTTCATTTGGATCTGTTTCATCAAAGTAAAATATACATAGATCTGATATTTCATAGCTCATATCCTAGATCTTTCACTTAAAAAAATTTCATAAGCATCCTAGATCTAGTTGTAGGGAAATCGTATTTTCTGCATGAAAATTCAAAGGAAATTTGTAGATCGCATGCATTAGATTTCCTTTAGATTTTATAAAATTCAATATTCTGAAATATCAGTGCATATTTGTTGGCTGCACAAACAGCAAGCCAAGATCCCAAGGAAAGCTTGCTTTCCTTGGTTCCTTTTCTGCCTGTTTAGCTAGTTTTAACTTCATTTTTTGTGAGATAAAGTAGGTTGATCCAAAGGTACTCTTAAAGTAATTTTGGTTGTATGTTATTCTAATATGCTCACTGTATTTTATCAGGACTGACATAAATGAAAATAAGTTGCTGTCCGAAGTGGTCTCAGGAGCGTTCAAATCCCCCCAGGGGTCTCCCTTTTCATTAAAAACTCAAAAAAATTTCAAAGTTGTAAAATCTTGGTTTCATCCTGTATAAGGACCAAGAAGTTTCTAATAATTTCAGTGTGCTGATTCTGTAACCAATAATAAATAAAATCATTTTTTGGAATAGGCTCTTTCGAGCCCATTCCCTATCCCCCCTGGGGGGATTTGCGTCGGTGTCATTTTCGTCGCTTTCTGTTTATTTATTTTTTAACTAGAATTGATCTAATTTACAGGGTAGTATAATATATTTCATTATTAATTCCATACTCCATATCTTACATTTTGAAGTAATCATAATACTTACCCCACGATTTCCCGATTGACCCGAAAGGGGAAAGAGATTCGTGGTAGGATTTATTAAGAAACAAGAATTTTGTATCTATTTGCTTTTTTCTATCACTTGTTTATCAGAAATTATAAAATTAACTCCTCCTCGATTCCTTGATTGAGATCCACTTGGATCGAAAGAGGTTCTTTGAGGGTTTTCTTTTAAACAAGAACACTCAGTTTAAAACTTATTAAAATTTACAAGACTCCAGTGTGTATGCTCTACACTTGGCTGTGGTTCGTTCGATCAGTCATGATGTATCAAAAGCACTTGGGTGACTAGCATAATTAGGACTCACTCTCCCCAATTGAAAAACCATCAGGTGAAAATCCAACACCTAGATCAAACCTCTACGGTGGAAAAATACCCAAAGGAAGCGGGAACTTCTGAAAAGTGACCTCGGGGCGCCGATCTCTGTCACACCCTAACGGGTGCGTTACGAACAATAGCCCCAGAGACTCCATTTCAGCCCACATATTCCTTGCAGGTAGCCGTGAAGGTTTAGTTTTGGACATACTCCAAGCACTCTCGGGTATATCTGGAGTCCCCCCTGTGCCTAATTTAATCAACTCATACTTCAATTTTAACTTAAAACATACCAAGATGCAATCTCAAAACATTCACTCCAAGCACATGCAAGCACATTGATCTTATTGATTTGACTCCATTTTAAGGCACTGGTCATTTTTGCTTCATATATATATATTGTGTATTAGCTTTGTGCTTTCGTGTGTTTATTTTCGTATCTCATCATCTTTAATTGTCTATAGTTAAAATATTCAAACTCCTAAGTAACTAATTCAGTTTAACATCATCACACTAAGAAATCATCCTTAGTAACTTAATAGGGTCTACCCCCTTGGCTTCGTTAGGAGTTGAGCCTAAACTGAGGAGTCAAGAACAAGGTGACAGCCTTGACTCAAGACTTGCCCCCAAGGACACACCGAGTGGCTTGAAGATTTTTGCCACGTGATCCAGGTGTGTGAAAGGCGGCAACACTACCAACTCATGACAAATTAATGACTAAATATATTACCAATAGACAATAATTAATGACTAAAGAAATGACTAAATTGAATACCAACTAATGGAAAACATACGACTATTTGATGACAATTAATGGTTAAAATTACTGAAATAAATGACTACAATGACTACATATATGACTAAATGAACTACCAAACATGTGTGCCCTAGGAAAAGATAGGCAGAATTTAGTTATAATTCTGCCCAAGAAGGTAAAGAGTTTGGTCACAAGATGGAAGAGAAGTTGTGACAGAAGAAGAGAAGGAACAATAAAAGCAGATAAGGAAGAAAGAGTTAAGGCAAGAAGTAGTCGTGAAATAAGTTGCGACAAAAGGAAGAATTAGCAATAGAAGAGAGAAGCAACGACAGAAGAGAAGCCATGATAGGAGGAAATTATTCCATGAGAGAATTTGCGACAGAAGGAACCGTGATAGAGAAGACGTGCAGTGGTGTAACGGTTGAAAATGCCAGTTCAAGGAAGATCGTGGGTACGAGGTAGGCTAGAATGAACAAAAGCCACACGTGTTATAAGGAATAAAAGGATATTTGTAATTTGGGTTGTTAGTGCCTACTGACAAATGTCACTAGAATAGGAATGGCAGCCTGTCAGCTAACTGAATGAAGTCGGATGAGAGCAACATGTAAGAGTCTATCAGAAGGAAGAACACATGCTGTGTGCAGTTTACTTCCTGATCAGTTGCTTAGTGCTTGTGTTTGCTAGGTTTTTTGGTTGTATACTTTCTTTACCTGTTTAGATACTTACTCAGTCAGTTGGTAAGGTTGTGTCTGTAAGAAGAGTTGAGTAATCTGCATCTGAGTGCACAAAACTATAGAGAATAATAGTTGATCCAGGATGTGTATGGATCAACAATAGAGTCAAGTAGGAGAAGATTGAGCAACAGGATAGCAAAGAGCATGAGAAGAGAGATAATTCTGTATAGATAAGAGAAGAATATCTAAAGAGGAATCTACAACTAAGTGCACATACCAAAGGTGCCATATATTTCTCATGCCAGATGAAGAGCGCCTTTGTGGTTTTTCCCCGATGGGTTTCCATGTTAAAGACTATTCCATTGAGTAGATGATGAATGTATTTATGTCGCATGAATGTATGTGAATCTATGTGAATGTATATGATGAATATGATGAAGATGCTTAAGTCGCATGAATGTATATTTTGATTAAGTGTTTATGTATTTGCTTCTAAATGAGTTTTCTAATACATGAGTCACACTATTGATAGATAACCTATGTATTAAGCATACATTATTTTTACAATCACTGTGACAAATAGGCTAAGTAATGTCTTATCCACACACAGTAGGATTAAGTAGTACACCCACCGGCTTTGGTCGAGTGATTTGGTAAGGTGCCAAAAGAGAATAAACCCCCAACCAACTGCGAAAACCTTGTTTTGGAAGCTACCTATAAGAGATATCTCAGGTGAGACTGCATCTCCGTCACAGGTACTACCGACTGAGCCTTACTATGTCGAGTTGATATCTTGGGATTTGTTGCGCATGACAAAAGGTCCAAACCTGAGTCAAAGAGGAAGGAAATGCCAACAAATGGTTTTGTTGTCAGGACCGTGAATCATTTTGGTGAGGGACGTGTTTTGGCATTCGACGAAGCTTGAAATCCACGATTGGGTGTATTTTAAAGCGTTAGAGTTTGCACAAGAATAAAGTAAAGGGTCACGGTTAAATCTGACAAGGAGGTTGGAACAATAACTTTATACTAATATTCACAATATTTTATTTTCTGAGTTCGTTGTTGTGTTATATGAATGGTTATCGAAGTTATCAACCCAAAGAAAGAATTTCCAAGAAGGAGAACCAACAAAGTGGAATCCTCAATTGATTCAACGACTAAAAAGTACTAGCAACCTTAAGTCGAGGACTGTCAATTTTTGGGTAGACAGTATTCTGGAGGGATACATTACTGAGTTTGTAGTTGACACAATAACCTCATACGGTGAGGTGGAAATAAAAATTTTCCAAGGACCACAAGGAAGATACTTAACATCTTTGAAAACTTGGATAAAGATGCTTGTATGCAAAAAAGGAATCCTAAGAATGGAGTCTAACAGTTAGAAGGACTTTGTGCAAGAAGCTTGTGATATGTCGCAGAAGAAGTACATGAAAAATGGAGAAAATTAAGCTAAGATGTTCCCTATTGATATTGGTACTGAACTAGAAAGTGGACATTTAAGGAGTGGAATAATATTTTGGTCGGTAAAGAGAAGAAAATTTGTGACAAGGAGAGGAAGATGGAGTATGACCAGAGGAAAATAATACGAGCTAGCGTCGCATATTGACAAATTTCTTACGATGAAGAAGAAAAATAGCAGTCGACATCCGATAGAGAGGAAGAGGAATCACAAGATCCAGATAGATAGCACGAGTACGACCCCTACAACCCTTCGCACATCACCGAAGGTAAGATCTAGAAACCTGTCTCCTAGTGGCTTTGTAACTACAAGTAATACTAATGTTGTAAATAGTGAACAAGAGAGTCTGACTAGTCAAAAATTGTATCTGAGTGTAATAGTAGCCAATATAATGGCTGGAAATGATATTAAGTTTCCTATATTTAATGGAAATGGTTTAGAAGACCCGGAAGAACACTGTTTTCTATGTGAAGCCATATGGACCGTACGACATGTCCAAGATGAACCGATAAAGCAAGAACAGATGATCACAACCCTGAGAGGTCGTGCACTATACTAGTACATGAAGTTTTCTATAGTTCCAGTGGGAGTTGCGCCAAAAACACTCGACCAAATTCGAGTGGGATTAATAGACGAGTTTAAAAAGATGAAATATGAGTTGTAGTGCATCACAAAAATTAAAGAAATCAAGCAGTTACCTACAGTGACGGTATGGTATTATGACCAAGATTTAAAACATTAATGGCCAAAGTAAGCTTTAAGATGTTAGACATGCAACACAAGGAATGGTTCATTGCAGCATCATTGCCACACATCCAAATCACGTTGATGCAATAGAATATTGTGTCACGAACATAATCTATGGAGATAGAAATGAAATTAGAGTCCTCGCCGATTGGAGAGATTGGTGAAGGAATGATGCAATTTCACTCGTATCTATCTAACCTTATGTTGCAACTATATGACATTAAGAAAGGAAAATAAATCCAAGAAGAAATATGGTGTAACTGATGCAGAATGGAGGGACACCATAAAGACAACTGCCTGGTTCTCATGAACAATTTCGTAGTAAGAGAGTTGAACCCAACATATACACAAGGGGTTCCTTGGTGTAGAATATGTCAGACCCAAGGTCATCGGTCGAAAGAGTGCTTGTACTTGCAGAAGATGGTAAGAGGCCAAATCATATGCTACAATTGTGGACAACCAATACATTTCACTCAATATTGTGTGAGTTCTACAAAGGCATGTTCATTTTGTAAATATATTGACCACATCGTTGAGGATTACCCTCAATTGATTGCTAAGTGGCATGCCAAGAATACAGGAAATCCAGTTCCCCTGTAAAATCCTAACTAGAACATCGAGATGATTTTTTTTTTATCTAAGAGAAGCAAACATTGTTGTCATAACAAGAGGAGGTGTTGCGACTGGAGCAGACAAAAATGCACAGCATGACCAACCACAGGTGCAACCGGAAGAACAAAAGAAAGTATCATTCGACGTCCAGAGAGAAAATGAAATATTCTTGGATGCTCGACTAGAATTTGTCGACAGGAATCAAGCGTCAAAGTCTGCTCCCACATTACCAAGATGACAAGTAAGGGAGATGCCTAAAATATTTGAGCAACTATTTCGAAAAAAACTGACCAGAAAGGTTAGTAAATTTAAAGAAATTTTCAAAATTTGCTTATCGTTCATCCACGATAAAGATGTTGTCGCAAAATTGAAAGTTTTAGTAGAAGAAACTCAAGACGAGTTGCGACCAGACAGAAGACTTCACCCTGTGGAAAAGAGATTAAAAATTGGTCGTGAGGTAAGAATGACTGCACAAATAAGTGATTATGATATGGATTATATCATTTTAGACCTGGGCTCTGATGTCAATATTTTGACAAGACAGGAATGGCAAAACTACGACTTAATTGGTCTCCCATTCATCTCAGACTAGAAAATTAGTCGAAGGTCCTACCTATTGGTCGACTAAGTCTAGTACCTTTTGAAGTAGAGGGCCTAAGAAAATATGTAGATTTCAAAGTGATCGACATTGTCGATGATATAAATCCATATCTTTCACTTTTTGGGATTGATTGGGCGATAGAAAACTAGACCATCATAAATATTTTAAGAGAAGAATCTTATCATTTGAAGACTCAGAGATATGGGTGGTCATGCCAATTGATCCACTAGAAGTACAGAGATATGTCAAACCAGTGCACAGTGAAGGAAAAGGTGACTATCTTGACCATATTTATAATATCACATCTGCAGGAGATTATTATATAAATCTAACATCTGATGGAAAGCTTAGTTGGTGGAGTGTTAGCTCCTATACATCTGATTTGGCTGAAGCATTATGAATTGGTAGAATCAGATGCACTAAGTATCTATGAGGAAATTCACAAGAATCACAAGGTCTGTGTGACGGGTAGGATTTGAGGCAAGTGACCTACCTACATACGAAGCTTTACCTAACCTTGCACCTCTTCTAACAGAGTTTGAAGAAACGATTACAAAATCACAGTGATTGTTTGCCTTAGACTTTGTGCTAAAGGCTACATCTTCCAGATGGTGGGGCACACATAAATAGTATATGTCCGAATGGATGCAATGAAAAAGACTATTGGAGATCAAATTTGGAGAAGAGATCAATTATATTGGTCAAAAGTATACAACACTCACTGATCGCGTCAAGCATATTGATTATTGTCGCACGACATGGTAGGTATACCCACGACAAGAATGGGTTCATCACTTCATACATACATTGGACATGATACCAAGGAATTGGTATACATAATTTGATTTGTGATGATAAACTCTCGAATGGGAGGATTTAGTTACCAGATTCACACATACATTTGAGTTCACATATGACCACCCTTCCATTGACGTTGCATTACAAGTGATGAAAGTGAATATATTCAAAGATATCCATGTTGTGATGACAAATTTCAACCACAATAGCGCGACAATACACCATTGGATGGAATGCTACAACATGACGAGAGAACCTAATGATGATGAACCGCTCGACGTAAACATTCCAGAATCTGAAGGTACGCATGGTGTGGAAGGACTTGGTATTTCTAGAGACCAATTCTTGAGTCCGCTCAAAATCAAGAAAGTTAATATTGGCTCACCAGAAAACCCAAAGTTCGCCAATATCAGAGATTATTGGGATGATGAGACTGTAGGAAAGATCATGGAATTATTGCATGAATTCCAAGATATTTTCCCTACAAAATTTTCAAATATGAAGGGGATCGTCGAAGATTTGGGAGAGATGAAAATACCTTTGAGTCCTGATGCAAAATCAGTCAAACAGCACCCATGAAGATTGAATCCATGGTATAAAGAGAAATTTAAAGTAGATTTGGACCACATGCTAGACACGAGAATTATAGATCTTATCAAAGAATTAGAATGGATCATCCTGATATTAGTACAAGACAAAAAGGATACGGGTGAAGTAATAATTTGTGTCGACTTGAGAAAATTGAACGACGTATGTTTGCATGACCCTTTTCTGACTCCATTTATAGATAGGGTACTGGAAAGCATTAGGGGTCAGGAGATTTATTCATTCACTAATGGTTTATCTGGATACCATCATATTCGCATCATAAAGGCATATCGGCACAATACCACCATTGCAACAGAGTGGGGATGTTTCCAGTATATGGTAATTCCCTTTGTACTTAAGAATTCTCTTGCTATTTTTTCTAGAATAGTAGTTACTGATTTTAAATATTTTATTCACAAATTTCTTGATGTCTGCTTCAATGATTCAACAGTATTTTGGATCATTAAGAACTATATTAAGACCCTTAGAATGATGTTATAATTATGTCTCCAGTATCAAATTTCATTGAATTTGAAGAAATGCATCTTTTGCGACCCATTTGGATTTTGTTCGGCCATGTGGTCTGTTACAATAGAATGTTGGTCAATCCTACTAAAATTGCGATCATCCTCGACCTACCACCTTCGACCATAGTTAAATAATTGTGTGCAACATTGGGACACACAGGATACTACAAAAAATTTATCAAAGGATATGCAGAGGTGATTGCTCCGATGGAAAAGTTACTAAATAAAGATATTAAGTTCCAATGGATAGAAAGTTTCCAAGAGAGTCTGGACCCGTTGAAGAACAATATGGTTACAACACCCATACTTGTATTTCCATACTAGAAGAAATAATTCCATGTACATGTCGATGTGTCATCTTTCGCACTAGGTGTGGTACTAACACAGCCTGGCGAAGGGTCAGTTGACCATCCTATAGCCTTCAGAAGCAGGAAAATATCTATAGTAGATAATAATTATACCATGATAGAAAGATAAGGGTTAGTGATGGTATATGCTCTGCACAAATTTAAACACTACTGATTAGGTGGACATTTTAAAATGTATACAAACCATTCTACATTGATTAAATACCTAGTCAATATGAAAATGTTAGGGGGGGAGATCTATCGGTGGCTACTCCTCTTCCAGGAATTAGATTTTTAATTAATTGTTAAACCCAGCCGATTAAACATGGGACCATACCATCTTTCAAGTCTTGAAAGTGGTAAAGAACCTGCTAACCTAGATGTTAGTCTCCCTGATACACAATTGTTTTTTATAACCATGTTTGATGACGAGTATAGAGATATCATACATTTTTTTAGCACAGGTTATGTACCAATTGAATTTACCATTGTGTAGAAGAAACAGTTGGTTGTGCGAGTTGTGGACTTCCATTTAATCACGGGACAACTGTATAAGATGGGTCCTAATGAGATTCTTTGTCACTACGTCTTAGAAAATGAGCGGCCGTCGATATTAAATGAAGTTGATGTTGGTGTTGCAGGAGTCCATTATGCTGGAAAAACTATGGTGTGCAAGATTTTGCAAGAATAATTATGGTGGCCCACCATGCATGCGGATGCCTATGATTATTATCGTAGCTGTGATATCTTCCAAAGAACTAGAAATTTGTCATGAAGGGATGAAATTCCACTGGTACCTCAAGTAACATTGTAGGAATTTGATAAATGTGCCATTGATTTTGTGGGCCCTATCAGTCCCATAGGGAAGCGCACAAGTGCGCGCTATATTATCACTATGGCCAACTACCTCACAAGATGGGTTGAGGCAGCAGTAGTAAAGGATTGTACTGTTGCGACTACTGTGAATTTTATGTTTGAAAATTTAGATGCCCAAATATTTTAATAAACGATCAAGGTACGCAGTTTGTCAACCAGTTGATTGAAGAAATGACGGAGGAATTCCAAATTCAACATAAAAAGGCAACGCCATATCACCCTCAAGCGAATGGTGATGTCGAAGCATTTAATAAGATTCTGGAAAATGCATTGAAAAAAAATTGTAATGCCCAAAGAGATGACTGGGATCATAAAATTTCCGTAGTATTATGGTCATATTGCATGACTTGTAAAAAATTGACAGGCCACACTCTATTTCGCTAAGTGTATGGACAAGAAGTTGTGAAATCAATGGAGTATATTGTACCGAACCTAAGAATTTTTGTGATCACAGAGATTATATATATGTTGATTATGTCGAGGACATATTGCTGCAACTGGTGCAGATGGAAGAAGAACGTTTTGTTGCAGGGTATCACCAAAACATTGAAAAAGAAAGACAGAAGGTATGGCACGATCAACACATTCAGAATAAACAGTTTTGGGTCAAGGACTTGTTCTTATGTATGACAACAAATTATTTAAGCATCATGGTAAGTTAAAGACACATTGGATTGGACCATACATTGAACTCATATCGCTAGTGGAGGTGTAGTGCGGTTACAAAAGCTAGAATGAACACCAGTCAGAGGACTGATAAATGGAAGTTGGTTGAAGTCATATCACTATAGGTGTGACTTGGTCACATAAAAAAAAACACGAGGAGAGAAAAGGAGAGAAAGAAAAGAAATAAGAAAAAGAAAAGAAAGAAAGAAGGGAAAAAAAATTTAAAAAAACACTGGAGGAAATTCGTTGTCGTGAAAAAAAATCTTGTCACAGACGAACAATCTGCCACAATAAGAAGAAAAGTGTGCATACCCTGACTTCATCCAAGCTATAAAGAGAATGGTGAATACACTTAGTCTGTCGCACAAAAGGAACTCTATCGAAGGATGACTGCAGGTCGTAGGAAGTGCGACGTTATTGCAAGCACTATAAAAATCGTAGAATTAACAATTGGCCATCATTAAGATAGTTGGGCATAATTAATATAGTTGGCCATCAGTAATTTGAAAAGACCGAAAGATATTGGCAGTGTACTTTTAAGTCACTTATGTCTTGATTGCATAATGATGACAATGATGTCATAAGGGAAGTGACGGGTCACATAGTTGTTTTCGTATAATGATTCGGACAGGTGGTCCACGTGATGGATCATGTTGTCACCACTTCACTAAATGATTGCACGTGTGAAGGCCTGACTGATCAAATGAGTGGTTATTATTAGCATTCACCCTTCACCTTCAGTTCATTTTTTTTTCTACACTTCAATGAGGAACTTCTCTCTACAACTCCTAGTGTCAAAGTAAGTTATTTGTTAATGGTGTATGGTCATGTCAACTCCCATTGGTAGTTTAGTCACAGACTTTGTTGTTGAAACTGCATCGCCCACGACGATCATGGAAGACACTACTGGGTATGTTCCACTATAGGAAGGGATTGGATTGAAAACTGAGCAAGTTCCAGACATATCTAAAGTAAGGTTGCCACCAGATCTACCTGGTCCAACAACAAAGAAGTATTTTGGTTACCACAAGAGAAAATTTGTCTCGACACTACTAAGGAAGGAAGAAGGAGCAGCAGTCCAATTTCAGCTGCTAGATGGACTTCCACCTAAACCGTCAGATAGACTTGTGAAAGGATTCACCAGAATGCACAATATCCATTGGTAAAAGACGTTGGTTCAAACCAGAGGTCGAATAATGGAAAACAGAGAAAAATTCCATCATCATTGCCGTCATTTGTACAAGAAGCTCAAGATATATTTAGCGATGGTGTTTAAACGAAGAAGATGAGATGGATGATTTCCGCACAGAAAAGGAAGACATCGATGAGATGGAATATTTGATCATCAAAGAAAAACAAGACGTCAATGAGATGACAAATTTCATCATCAAACAAAAACAAGGCATCGATGAGATGGTAGATTTCATCGTCAAAAAAACATAGAAGACGATCAAATGACAAATTTCATTACTAGAGAAGAATAAGTTGATGAAAATATTATTCCTGTGACAACAAAGAAACCAAAGAAAAGAATGTCTGGGAAACTACTTGGGACTTCATCTTCAGCCTTACATGAAGCTCAATATATATTGTTGATTGTCGATAAATTGCTTCGACTCAGCAGCCCTAATATTCCAACAAATGACTTATCAACCCAAGAAATAGCTAAGAAAAATTGAGATAAGAGTAACTCAACTGAATAATGAGATGAAAAATTTATCCTTAGTAGATAAAATGGCTAAGGTAGTAGAAATGAAGAAGTTGCAACAACAAGTTACGGTGTTGCACACGCAACAGTAGCAGAGGACAGATAAAGTCGTAGAGTTACATGCTAAAGTAGAAAGAGTTACAAGAATTATTCAACCTGTACATCAGAGGGTGCGATGAGCAGTGAAAGTTGCAGGGCTCATAACGACAAAACACCTCAATTTTGACCTTGTGGAAAACTTGCAGAAGGCAGAAGAAGATGTGCGATGTGTTATCACTCCAGGAAACTCCTCTAGGTTATAGCTCGAGGATGCCTGGTAACTTAAATGTTTTATGGTTTTTCTAACTGGATCAAGTCAGGTGACCTACGGGACCTCACACTCTCAAGACATGCATGAAACTCAATCAAGGATAAGGCTTCTAACTACCACTGTTTAGAGGTTTGATAATATGGTGCAAAGATGGAGAACTTATCATGCTGGCAGACTCATACATAAAACAGTTATATATAAATGGCTAATCATAACAAGGAAAGTACTTGCAATTCAAATCATCGACATGCAGATAGGATGATAGCTATCAGACATCAAATAACACAACTAAACCTGAATAACACATTCAAGCATAAGCACAGAATAAACAAGAAATGGAAGTTGAACATATGATAGCAAAAGAGCTTATATTAGGTCATGAGCAATATGAGAAGCTTGATAATAGTAATGGTCTACAAGTCCCCGAATTCAAAACCTTGCTTCAAAAAATGTCTTAGGCTTTATAGCCTTTACAAAAATATTCAGATCCTAAAAAGTTNAAATAGATAAAATAAATGTTTTTTGCAAAATTAGGTCAAAAACCCTAATTTAAGTACTAGTCTATCTAACTCTAACACTTGTTCACTCATTGAACTCCTTGATGACTGCAGTGAGCACTAAAGTAGAGTTGTAACCTTTTATCTGATAGATAAGCCACGGTTGGTCAAAAACTTGTAGGGTTTGTGACCCATTTCTCCTTGATTGTATCCTCAAAACTGAAACGGACCTCCTCTAATGGTGCTTTTCAACAAATTTCAGCTTTATATTTCATCCCTGAGATAGTTGTATTCGCAAAAACTGGTTCGGTGTGTCAAAATATCTTTCTATACCCTTTTTTTCTTTTGGTGGTTAAGGAAGCAAAATCCTGGGTCCGTTAGCTACCAAAAGATCTACTTTCGGTGGCTAATGAATCGCTACTGCAATCACCTAAGCCACCGAAAGCTCTGTTTTCTGTAAAAAAAAATATTAGCCTTTAAATCAACCTTTTACAGCTTTTCCCTCTGTCCTTCCGGTATTTCTTCCATTTGCATAGGGTTTGACAGAGCAACAGCGTCATGAGCTGCCTCAAGATCCTAAAAACTTGTAGATGCCTCTACTAGGGTTTCAAGCGCAAGGTGTGCTTGAGATTTAGGGTTTGGATTCTTTGCCTTGTTGTTTTAGAGGTTTTGGTGTTTTCCATTTGATGTCTTTGTAGCCTACCTAGGTTTTGTATTGGTAGCAGTCTCACATGCTGCTTCTAGGCTAAAGATGCTTATTGCCACTTCTGCTAGGGTTTCCAGCTTCCTGTTCTTCTTGATATTTATAGAGTCTAAGTAAGGTAGGTTGACTATGTTTATGTCTGGTGCTGAAACTTCTTCTACATCTGCAAAAAATCTTCATGGACAGATAGATGAGGTCAAAAATGCCACCTGGTGGACTGAAAGGTCATCTTTTGCCCTAAAAATTTGGCTAAACTGCTGAAAACTAGGGCTTAGATATGGATTTGGTCCTTCAAATATGTGACACCTGTGTATAACAAAAACACATGTCAAACAGGGAAATTTTGAGATCCAAAAATTAGGGATCATATATGGATTTGATTCTCCCCATATGAAATACCTGAAGGAAAACTAAGAGAGGTTGTTGTTCTTTGAGATGTTAGGAACAAAAACCTTCGATGGTTTTTCAAAATGATTCTCCAGTTGCTCAGAATCGTCATTTTAAAATATTCCTTTTCAAAGTAAAATGCCAATTTCGGTTGCTTAGAGCGCCCTAAAATTTCGGTCTTATCTGCCAAAAGTCTGCTTTCAATGGCTTAGAGATTGTTTTGAAACCATGCTTAGCCACAGAAACCTGTGTTTTGATTTTTTTGAGCGGGTCCTACTCCCTGCGCCTGCAAAATTGAAATTCAAATCCTGTGGAGGAGGTTAGCGGACTGGTTTTCAGAGATGACCTCGAGTAGTAAGGATGCATGCAACAAATGATGAGTGTACTAAAGGTATGGTGCTGATTCTGAGAGGTTAACTATTTGATTGGTACTTGAATGAGATGATGGTGAATTCTGGTCATATCCACGAGATAGACAGCCTAGCAATCATTTTAATGTGAACTTTGTGTTTCGTGGAGGTTTACTGCAGTCGTGAGATAGATGGAGGGCAGGCTAGGGTATATATTTTCATCAATCTTTTGAGATCAATAATGACTTCTTAGCCATCAAATCATGCTTTACTGGAGTTACCTAACCTTTTAGGTGGTTAATCATGTTAAATTATGACACGCCTCATGCTAATGAATTTGATTTTGATGGGCACACAATCGTTTTCACTTTTCATCCTTTTCGGTGGTTAAGAGACTTTAGGGTTTAGTTCACTAGCTATTGAAAGCTGGGATTTCGGTGGCTAATGAACTGTTGGTCCATTCTCCTAAGCCACCGAAAGTCTCATTCCCATAATTTATTAAAATGAAGTTCAACGCGCTTTTGGTGGCTTACTGTTTTCTTGGATCCATTGCTAAACCACCGAAACCAAGGCTTTTCGATGGCTAATGAACTATTGGTAAGTTTTCCTAAGCCACTGAAAGTCCCTTTTTCCCAAAACTATAAAAAACATGATCAATAGGATTTTGGTGGTTAACATGTTCCTGATTCAAAACTGTTAGCTGCTGAAATCTCAGCTTTTCGATGGCTAATGAGCTGTTTGAAAGCTCGCCTCAGCCACCGAAATTTCTTTTTCCAAATTTTTATAAAAAACGCGATCAGCAGGCTTTCGGTGGTTAACATGGTCCTGCGTTAAAAACTGTGCGGCTGCCAAAAGGTGAGCTTTTTGGTGGCTAATGAGTTGTTGAAAAACTTGCCTAAGCCACTAAAAGCTAAAACTTTCAAATTTTCTTTAAAAACAGAACATCAGATATCCCAACCTTGTTAGTCATCCCAATATCTTTCATAATATGACCTGAAACCTTCATCACTGATCAAAAAATAAATTGTTCTGAGTGAACTTATTGAAAATTGTATTTAGGAGATAACATTTGGCTCCTACTCGGGGATGGGAACCTCCCTGTGAGGTCCCAAGAACCCCAAACCAAAATGCCTTTCCTGAAAAAGAATAATCAAAGCTATCTTCTAGTGTTCCATTGGGCATGGAGTCATTTGTCTTTTATAACTGATCCGCTGCAACCTGCATGTAGCCCACTTTGCTTATTCATGAAAACAACTGAAAATGACCTAGCTGCTCATATTAAGAGCTTATTTTCCTATCCATTCCTACTCCTAATTCTAATCAGTAGAGTCTCATTATCAAGTGACATCATGCTTCCAATGAAGCCATGTCAGAAGCTGATCTGCTGAACTTATCCTTGATCTTGACCCTAAAAATAAATGAAACCCTAGCATGCAGCAATGTAGTTTTGAAGGGTGACAGAACCAGCTATCATCTAAAAAAAATATTTTGATATCTATGCTACTCATAAGTTCTAGATAGTTAGCAATATGGTCATAAAAGCCAACAGGAAATACCTTTTTATGTTGCTGATCTTTTCCTCACTAATGTCAATGTTGAATGTGGACTGCTCAACCTTTGTCTGATCAAAATGAAAGCTCAATAGTTGATCTGAATCTTTCTACTCCCCTTCACGTAATCTGAATTCATCATGATGATATGTTGGTTTATCACAGCTAACCATTTCCTCTTCCACAATAATATCTTTGCAGGATATATCAAAACTAAAAAGATCTTTATTGGTCTTTTGAGCAGCAGATTCGTAACAAGCGTCTAGTTCCTTGTCATAATTTGAAGCAACATATTCATAAGGAGAAGGAAGATCTTCCTGATGTTCTAGCTAGAGATTAGACAGTCACTGAAAATCTTGTTCCTCATCCTTACTGCAGCTTCCCTTGATCTACAAATCTGGAAACTATGAGCTAGCCTTACTGATTTCAATGGTCATTTGATCAGCAGAAAGCTTATCATTTCCATGTGTAGTTAAAGAAATCAATTCCTCGGATTCACAACAATCAAATTTAATGATGGTAGGAAAACATTCAACTCCTTTATAATTCATTTCTAGTTCATGTTGACTAAAAAGTGAAACATCTTGAAGATTCTTGAAGGGCTGCTGCATATTGTGAGGGAGAGATACGTCTCTATTTACATCTCCATCCTTATGATGTAATTCATATTCATCACAGCAATTACCAAATACAAACTCATCTGGAAAATACCTTTTGCAATGCTCGGTGAAAATCCTTCAATGATGAAATGCTAGAAGGAGGTAAAGAAAAATACCACTGGCATGCATCACCATATAATGAATACATGAAAATCTTCATGCTGTTGATCTAATATATCCATGCATTTGTGAAACTTGGGGAAGTGTTCTGTAGGATTGTCTTCTTTCTCCTCCTTGAAGACAGGTAAAAAATATCCCCATTCGGACATATCAGGTACTGGATGTGGGAAACCAGGAATGGAAGAGAAGTCAAGAGGTGCAAACCTCCATGCCAAAAGAGCAGAAAATTCTTTTGAAATCTTAATATTGTGGAGTTGCCATTGAATTCATATTTCATGGAGTTTCTAGGGATGAGATCTTCACAAGCAGCAGTGCTTGAAGATTCCTCAACCCTAAAATTTTCTAATTTACTGATAAACTTTTGAGAACTAGATGTTTCGGTAGAAGAAGATTGAAATGGAGGTCTATTTGATATAATAACATAAATACCTTTGGAAATACCTGATGTAGCTCCCATTGCATCTCTGGAGGTCTGTCTTAGTGAAGCCCTAGCTCTTCTTAGAATCTCTTCTGGATCTGAAACAGGTGTTACTTGTGGCCCTTTAGGGTTTGCTCTGGTACTTGGTCTTCTTGAAGCCACCTTATTCCAATGGAGTCACTAGATAGATTATTACAACCAGAATAGTGTCAAAAATTTGTCTATCATCAAAGCCAGATCTATGTTGTCTCCCAAAGAAGTTGAGCTTCAGTCTCCTCTCCTCGGCAACGGCGCCAATTTGTTATCACTCCAGGAAACTCCTCTAGGTTGCAGCTCGAGGATGCCTGGTAACTTAAATGTTTTTATGGTTTTTCTAACTGGATCAAGTCAAGTGACCTACAGGACCTCACACTCTCAAGACATGAATGAAACTCAATCAAGGATAAGGCTTCTAACTACCACTGTTCAGAGGTTTGATAATATGGTGCAGAGATGGAGAACTTATCATGCTGGCAGATTCATACATAAAACAGTTATATATAAATGGCTAATAATAACAAGCAAAGTACTTGCAATTCAAATCATCGACATGTAGATAGGATGACAGCTATCAAACATCAAATAACATGAATAAACCTGAATAACGCATTCAAGCGTAAGCACAGAATAGACAAGAAATGGAAGCTAAACATATGATAGCAAAAGAGCTTATATTAGGTCATGAGCAATACGAGAAGCTTGATAATAGTAATGGTCTACGGGTCCCCGAAGTAGAACCCTTGCTTCAAAATAAGTCTTAGGCTTTATAGCCTTTACAAAGATATTCAGATCCTAAAACGTTGGATCTGATTTACTAAAAATAGATAAAATAAATGTTTTTTGTAAAATTAGGTCAAAAACCCTAATTTAAGTACTAGTCTATCTAACTCTAACACTTGTTCACTCATTGAACTCCTTGATGACTGTAGTGAGCACTGAAGTAGAGCTGTAACCTATTATCTGATAGATAAGCCACGGTTGGTCAAAAATAGGTAGGGTTTGTGACCCATTTCTCCTTGATTGTATCCTCAAAACTAGAACAGACCTCCTCCAATGGTGCTTTTCAGCAAATTTCAGCTTTATATTTCATCCCTGAGATAGTTGTATTTGCCAAAACTGGATGGGTGTGTCAAAATATATTTTTACACCCTTTTTTTCTTTCAATGGTTAAGGAAACAGAATCCTGGGTCTATTAGTTGTCGAAAGCTCTGCTTTCAGTGGCTAATGAACAGCTGCTGCATTCGCCTAAGCCACCGAAAGCTCTATTTTTTGCAAAAAAATTATCAGCCTTTAATCAACCTTTTCCAAGTTTTACCTCTGTCCTTTCATTATTTCTTCCATTTGCATAGGGTTTGACAGAGCAGCAGCATCATGAGCTGCCTCAAGATCCTAAAAACTTGATGCTGCCTTTGCTAGGGTTTCAAGCATAAGGTGTGCTTGAGATTTAGGGTTTGGATTATTTGCCTTGTTGTTTTAGAGGTTTTGGTGTTGTCCCTTTGATTTATTTGTAGCCTACCTAGGTTTGTATTGGTAGCAGTCTCACATGATACTTCTGGGCTAAAGATGCTTATTGCCACTTTTGCTAGGGTTTCTAGCTTCCTGTTCTTCTTGATCTTCAGAGTCTGAGTAAGGTTGGTTGAGTATGTTTTTGTCTAGTGCTGAAACTTCTTCTACATCTGCAGCAAATCTTCATGGACTGATAGATGAGGTCAAGAATGCCACCTGGAGGACTGATAGGTCATCTTTTGCCCTAACAATTTGGCTAAACTGCTGAAAACTGGGGCTTAGATATGGATTTGGTCCTTCAAATATGTGACACCTGTGTATAAACCAAAAGAGGTTTTTGTATATTGGTTTGCTGTGAAAAAAAAACCTTTCTCTGTTTTTTGAAATTATTTTCCATTTTCCAGATATCTGTATTTCAAAAACACGTGTCAAACAGGGAAGTTCTAAGATCCAAAAAATAGTGGTCAGAGATGGATTTGATTCTCCCAATATGAAATACCTGAAGGAAAACTGAGAGATTTTATTGTTCTCTGACATGTTAGGAACAAAAACCTCTGATATTTTTGCAAAATGATTCTCCAGTCGCTCAGAATCATCGTTTTAAAATGATTCCTTTTCATAGTAAAACGCCAATTTTGGTGGCTTAGAGCGCCCCAAAATTTTGTTCTTAGCTGCCGAAAGTCTACTTTTGATGGCTTAGAGACAGTTTTGAAACCACGCTTAGCCACAGAAACCTTTGTTTTGAGTTTTTTGAGTGGGTCCTCCTCCCTAGGCTTGAAATTCAAATCCTGTGGAGGAGGTTAGCGAACTAGTTTTCAGAGATGACCTCAAGTAATAAGGATGCATGCAGCAAATGAGGAGTATACTGAAGGTATGGCGCTGATTCTAAGGTGTTAACTATTTGATTGGTGCTTGAATGAGATGATGGTGAATTCTGGTGATATCCACAAGATAGACAACCTAGCAATCATTTTAAAGTGAACTTGGTGTTTCATGGAGCTTTACTGCAGTCACGGGATAGTGGAGGGCGGGCTAGGGTTTAGATTTCCTTCATTCTTTTGAGATCAATAACGACTTATTAGCCATCAACTCATGCTTTACTGCATTTCCCTGACCTTTTAGGTGGTTAATCATGCTAAATTATGACACGCCTCATGCTGATGAATTTGATTTTGGTGGGCAGACATCCGTTTTCACTTTTCATCCTTTTCGGTGGTTAAGAGACTTTAGGGTTTAGTTCACTAGCTACCGAAAGCTAGGATTTCGGTGGCTAATGAACCATTGGTCCATTCTCCTAAGCCACTGAAAGTCTCATTCCCATAATTTATTAAAACAAAGTTCAACGTGCTTTTGGTGGTTTACTGTGTTCTTGGATCCATTGCTAAACCGCCGAAACCAAGGCTTTTCGGTGGCTAATGAACTATTGGTAAGTTCGCCTAAGCCACCAAAAGTCCCTTTTTCCCAAAATTATAAAAAACATGATCAACAAGCTTTCAATGGTTAACATTTTCCCAAGTCAAAACCATTAGCTAGAGAAAGCTCGGCTTTTCAGTGGCTAATGAGTTGTTTGAAAGCTCGCCTTAGCCACCAAAAGTCCTTTTTCCAAACTTTCATAAAAAAATGCAATCAGCAGGCTTTCGGTGGTTTACATGGTCCTGCGTTAAAATCTATTAGCTGCTGAAAGGTGAGCTTTTCAGTGGCTAAAGAGTTGTTGAAAAACTCACCTAAGCCACCGAAAGCTAAAACTTTCAAATTTTCTTAAAAAATAGAACATCAGATATCCCAACCTTGTTAGTCATCCCAATATCTTTCATAATATGACCTGAAACCTTCATCACTAATCAAAAAATAAATTGTTCCGAGTGAACTTATTGAAAATTTTATTTAGGATATAACACGATGATAAACGGAAAAGGTAATGAAAATATTCCAATATTTTCAAGGTAAAGTAGTCACATATACATAAGTTGTTGAATAGATTTGTGTGGCTTGGGACAAGCCACATGTGAGTGTTTGGGGCTTGTTGGACCTAGGAAAAGATAGGCATAATTCAGTTAGACTTATGTCCAAGAAGGTAAATATTTCAGTCGTAGGAAGGAAGAGACATTGTGATAGAATAAGAGAAGCAAGAGTAGAAGTAGAAAAGGAAGAAAGAGTTAAGGAAAGAATAAGTCGCTGGAGAAGTTGCGACAGAAGGAAGAATTAGAAACATAAGAGAGAATCAATGACAGAATAGAAGTCGTGACAGGAGGAAAGGATGCAACAAGAGAAGTTGTGACAAAAGGAACCATGCTAGAGAAGATGAGCAGCAGTGCAACAACTGAAAATGATAGTTTAAGGAAGATTGTGGATATTTGGTTTGCTAGAATCGGCAGAATCCACACATGTTGTAAGCAATAAAAGCTTCTTTGTAATTTGGGTCGTTAGTGCCTACTGAAAAATGTCAGTAGAATAGGAATGACAGCATGTCGGCTAACTGAATGAAGTCGACTTAGAGCGACATGTAAGAGTCTATAAGAAGGAAGAACCCAGGCTGTGTGTTGGTTACTTCCTAATTAGTTTCTCATTAGTTGTGTTTACTAGGGTTCTTGGTTATATAATTGACTTACCTATTTAGCTACTTAATCAGTTAGTTAGTAAGGTTGTGTTTGTAAGAAGAGTTTAGTAATCTGCAGCTACGTGCACAAAAATATAGAGAAGAGTAGTTGATCTAAGCTATGTGTGGATCAATAGTAGAGTCAAGTAGGAGAAGATTGAGAAATAGGAGACCAAAGAGCATGAGAGGAGAGAGAAGTCTATATAGATAAGATAAGAAGATATAGATTAGAGTCTACAACTAAGTTCCCAGAATAAAGGTGCCATATATTTCTCATCCCAGATGAAGAGCGCCTTTATCGTTTTTCCCAGATGGGTTTCCATGCTAAAGATTGTGTCATTGAGCAGATGATGAATGTGTTTATGTCAAATGAATGTATGGAATTTATGTGAATTTATTTGAATGCATATGATTGTGTATGATGAATATGCTTAAGTCACAGGAATGTATATTGTGATTAAGTGTTTATGTATTTTCTTATGAATGATTTTTCTTATGTATGAGTCGCACTATTGATAGATAAGTTGTGTGTTAAGATACATTACTATTATAATCACTATGATGGATAGGATAAGTAGTGTCTTATCCACATACAGAAGGATTAATCATTACACCCACTGGCTTCGGTCGAGTAAGTTAGTAAGGTGCCAAAAGAGAAGGAACCCCCACCTAACTACAGAAACCTGAATCTAGAAGTTACCCATAAGAGATATCTCCGGCAATACTACATATGCGTCGCAGGTACTGCTGACCGAGCCTTTCTTTGTCAAGTCAATATATTGGACTCTATTGCGTGGGAAAAAAGGTATGAACCTGGGTCGAAGAGGCAGGAAACGCCAACAAAATATATAACCAATTGATCAATTCGAAGCAAGCAATAAATTACTAAATATTTTAGTCATTAATTTAGTGGTGATTTATATGATATCAAATATAACACCAACAGTCGTCTAACCAAAATTAGTAATTTATATGTTGAATTTAGTAGTTCTTTTAGTTGTGAATTTCTCTTATTCTACTAGTGACCTTATCCTCTATATTTGTATCCGAGTAGTTTTAGTGTTAGGGGGGTCTATTACCCATTCAACCCGTTTTTAGGAATAAAAACCAATTGTACAGGTATTCAAAATTATCGTGCACGTCTGCACGAGAGAATCCATTATGCACTACCCTTATGCATGATAATGGACATAAATGTGTGACTATGCAGGATGAAGTTGCACTTACTACGCGGTCAAATTGTGCACATACCATGTGAAATGGGTCACATGGTTGGTCTTGGGGAAGTTGCACGGAGCACAGCTTAGGTGTAGGTTAAGTTCACTATTTGCACAGGTATTTGATGGAAACCTGCACGAGAGAGGGTCTATATACCTTGCCTAGGTTTAGGTTAAAATATCCATGCAAATGTATGGATTTATGTGAGTTCATGTGCTAGTCATTGCCAAAATATGGCATACATCCAGTTCCATGAGAATCATTATGATGATTTAGTGAAGTAGGTGGAGGATGATTTAGTGCCTACACAAACACTATGTGATGCAAGGATCCTAAATTTTTTCAAGCACCCCTTTCTCTGATTGGTGTATCAATTGCTGCATAAGATTATCTAGATGTGGGACCCAAACAAGTCATTGTTTCAAGTAGGTAGTGAGGACTTGAGCATTACTGCTCAGTATATCTATTTCCTTACTTGTTTATCTGGTCATGGGATATATGAGATGATCAAATTAATTATGGGAGGGAATCACCCGATCGAGGGGCTTGTGGACCAATACTAGAGTGGTGATGAGGGTGTCGTGAGCTCGAGGCATATTTTAATGAGACACGTTACGAGACTATTGTCTGAGCAATAGAGACCATGGTGTTGATGGTGCTCGGATAGGTTTTTCCCTATCCAGCAACACCTGCAAAGGAGGTACAGTCTCACTCAATATGTCTAAGGGAGGGCTGCAGGAACCAAGTTTCCGCAGAGGGAAGAGGAATTTATTCCTACTGGTTATTCTATATCAACATTGACTAGAAATCACAACATTCATATCATTACTCATATCAACACATTTGCACTTACTCAGAATAATATCGGTAAAGACACATTATCATCATCATTCATATTCATATTCATAATACAAAGACATCGACATATAGAAAACCAATAGATCCTGCAAGGCTTCTCATCATTCAAATTTAATCATGAAAACATAGAGGTAGTATCATTAACAAATTCGCATCATTAACCATATCATACATAAATGCAAACAAGAGACAAAATTATGTCACCAACAGAATATTCATATCATGAATCCAAGAAATACATCACAAAAAGACAAAACATCTCTTGGTCGATTAGCCTCGTACCAAAAAACACATTCGTTCCTCCGAACTAAATCTGTAGATAAGAATTGATCATAAAAGTTGATGATTAGATTGTTTAATGACTATACTTCTAACTCTACTTATAGGCTTACTAAGTTATTACAAAATGATCCACTTGACCAATATCCTAACTAATTTAACTAAAACTTCCTAACTTATCGGTTTCTCCTTTTGTGCGGTCAAATATTCCTTATGTCAATGTCCTTCTTATTGATGGAGGAAGTGTGCTTTGCACCTTCTAATCCCTTTCCATATGCCCCTAACTCAAAATTGTGGCTCGCCCTCGAGCCACTTCAGCTGGAAATTATTGGTTCATTCAACTTGGTATTGAAGATGTCATATTCGATTTTAATTTTCTCGACTGCTTCATTGACCTTGTTTCTGAGTGTTGCACAATGCTACACTTCCTGCTCCATTGGGTGGTATTCATTCATTTGTTGCACTGTGTTTGAGTCTTCCTTCATCCTGGTGGTTTCCTCCATGGATTTGAGTTCCATTTCCTCTGTTGCACCCTGCAATTCATTCAACTATGTTGACCTCTTCTTGTGTGCCTTGTAAATGCATTATTGATGCGCTACTGCAATTCTTTGAGTTCCACATATTTGGTCACCTACACAAGTGGGGAAATCGCTTTGAGTGATGCCTGCATTGCTGTCATTTTCTCCTCTACTTCACTAAGTTGTGCCTCCAATTGGTGCAGATGCTCATCTTGCACCAAACTGCCCCAAAACTTAGTGATTTCTTCAACTATCGCTTGAACTTCATTTTTATATTCCGTAATTTTGGTTGTAGTGTCTTCAATTGCTCCTCTTATTTCTGCTAGCTACTATGATGGTGTTCTTGGTACCGCTTGATCCTCCAACTCATTGTTTTCTTTCCTTAGGTCATCGACATTTTTTCCCATTCGTAAGACTTTCACCTCTGAAAACATTTTTGGAGTAATGTCCAGAGTTTCTTCACAGGCCATAGAGATTGATCTATGTAGTCTCTTCCTATAATCAAATGTTGTTGTTTTTTCCTACATGAATGCTTCCTTTTCCATATTGAGATGTTGAAGTTCCTCTTCCTACTTTCTACCTGCTGCCTCGACCAGACCAATTGATCATGGACTGTCGCCTCTCGGTCCCTAATTTTCGGCTTGATTCTAGCTAAACTCATGTCAGCATGTGCATTGGGATTTCATTGAGGTCGAGACAAATCAAATCGAACCCCTTTAACATTGCGTCAGCATCCTCATTCCCTATTGTTATTTATTTTGGTACAACATGTACTAACTGCACTTTCTTTCCTAGGTGTACCTCAGCTTCTCTTTGCGGCACATCCTCCTATGGTACTCTTGTCTCTAGTACTCCATTTGTCAGCATTTACAACAACCCTGTAACCTGATGGAAGTACCCTGTTGTATGTTACATTATCTTGGTAGTATCCTCATTGGTTTTTGTGGTGATTGCATCCACTACCTTGTTTACTTGTTCATTAGAGAGTCTCGTGGTACTTCTCCCTTCACCCTGCTCGAATTGGTGCTTCATCTATGCCTCTTCCTATTGTTTTTCCAAGTCTAATTTTGTTATAGTTTTGGATGATTCCTGTTGTGAGTCCTCTTCTGACTCCTTTGACTTATCCTACTCAATCAAGATATCTGGTGGTGGTCCATTTTCTGTGTCCGTCAGGTCCTCATCACTAACCAAAACTTTCCACTCAAGTGGTCATTCGTCGATGATGCCAATCCAGATTTGCATCAGTTAACTTAAATTGGTTTGTGAGACACGAGTTCTCTACATTGTTTCATGCCTACATGTGGATGGCATGCTATCCTATTACTAATCATACAATCCTCCTATACTTCTTCATGGCCTCGTCTGTGAGTTATGGCATATTTATTGTTGCATCTCGCAGTGCATCCAAGTACAAGTTAAAATAAATGTTTTTTATTTGCCTTTCCTTGTTGTTGAGCACCGATAGCTTCTTGTGTAGGTTCTCTGGTGATTGGAACCTTGTCATCATGTGTTCTCTTCTCGTATGTGTCCTTTGTGCATTCTAGCTATGCCAAAATGTTGTGGTCACTATATTGGATTTTATGCAACTTCAGCACAATATCCATCATCACATGGAATCCCTTGGTTGTCGTCAGCATCTTGATTGTATACTTTTTATTTTTACTTATGCGTACCATTGGTGCTCCTACCTTCCTCGATGGTACATACCCTTGTATATCATCAATCATCAACCCTTTCCGCATTGTTGACTCCTCCATTTTGATTGACAATGGCAAAATTCTGCTTCTATTGTGCCTTCCCTTTATTGAGCTCTATCTTATCTTAATCCTTCGATCTGTGGTGATGGGGTGATTCACACTCCTTTTATTTTTTATTGGTCGCACTGATACAGACTGAACCTATGGTTTCTCTTCTATGATCAGTACTCTTTCTAGTGGCGATCCTTGCATATTGGTGCTTGAAATGAATTACTCCATGATTTATATATTCCTTTGCTTCTTCCTCACTCGTCACTTTTCTCTTATGCTACTTCTCTACTCTGGCTCATCTTCTTCGCTAGAACAATGAATCAACACATGCCCTTTGGTTTTTTTTTATAGCATATTATCCTCCCATGCAAGCGATTTGGAGCATCAATTCCAAATCCCTCGAATATTGACCAAATATCGCATTGATTCTGCAAATCTAACGGCCTCCTTCTTCCATAAATGTGTGTCTTTCCCACTTGTGTCGCCGCCCACTTGGTTTAATTACTACATTTATTTTTTGACTTGACAATTTCGCACCTCGTTCGATATCTCCAAGCTTCAAACTTTACTACGGTTCCCATTTTCTTATTCCTCTATCATATGTTGACAAACTTCCCTTCTAAACTTTTCCTTTTTTTCTTTTTTTTTCACAGTATTCGTCAATGGTGTCATGCCTAGATAGCCTGATAAGGATTTAGCTGGATTCCATTCACTAGTTTTGGTAACAATTCTTCGTCTAACTGTTGTAATTGTACCACACCACCATCGGTAATGAATTGAATAACATAGGGACCTAACCAGTGTATCTACAACTTACCTAGGTGCTTTGCAAAACTACTATCGTAGAGGATAACCATATCTCTGCGCTAGAAGTGTTTCACCTTTACATGGATATTGGGCCATGCTTTTTGTTGATCCTTCTCTACTTTCTCGTGAAAACCTACAATGAACCGATCCCCTTCCAGCTGTGATAGTTGTGCCAATCTTTCCTCAACTGCTCCTTCATCTGTTGTGTCGGTTGTTTCGGCTATGCGTAGACTAGGAACAATATATTCCATTGGCATTACTGCTTATTACCCATAAACTAACTTGAATGGCATTTGTCCCATCAATCTTTAACATGTCATTCTGTAAGCCCATAATATCGCAGGGATTTTCAAATCCCAATCATCGTGATTTGTGTTCCATACCTTTGTCAGAGCATTTTCTACTATCTTGTTGAGCAAATCGACTGCTCCATTCACTTATGGGTGATATGCAGTACTTTTCTTGTGTTGAATATGAAATTCCTCAATCATTTCTTTAATCATCTCATTGACAAAGTGATCTCCTTGGTCACTTATTAATATCTTGGGACATCCAAATCTAGTGACCACATTATCGAATAAGAACCTTGTTGTTGTCGCAACTGAACAATATTTCACTGGTGTTTCCTTATCCCATCTTGTCAAGTATTCTATTGCATTAATGATATACCGAGCACTTTTTCTCTTCCCTCGAGAACTAATGGGTCCTGCAAAATCCATGTCCCACTTATCGAATGGTTCTAGCGTTATCTGAGGTACTAACGACATCTCATCTCTGCGTGATGGTTTCCATGTTCATTGACATACATCGGAACATTTAGTGTAGTCTGTGGCATCACCATACATTGTCGACCACCATAAGATAGCTCGGAGTATCTTCCTACTGGTGGCATGACCTCCATAATTTCCTCCTACAACCTCATCGTGCACCTCTTCCAATACTCTTTCCTGCTCATGCGGAAGAACATATCGACATAGAATTTCATGATGCCCCATCTTGTATAAATGTTCTGCGATTAGTTGGAAGTCCGCAGCTCTGAAAACCAGTTGCTTCTTCTGACTCATTGTGAGATCCTCCGGGGATTTTCCTATCGCACAAAATTAAATGATATGTTCATAATGGTCGTCCACCATCCTGACTTTAAACAATTGCACATCAGGAAACCCATCCTCGATGTTGCTTGGTTCTTCACCTTACTCTATCCTTGATAGATGGTCGGGTCCTGCATTAAACCTTCTTGATTTCACAATGATATTGAAATAAAACTCTTGGAATAGTAGCAACCATTGACATATCTTCCCCCCCAAAATATTCCTGTTGACCAGGTATTTCAATGCTGAGTGATTTGTAAACATTTTAAAATGTCCTCCTAACAAGTAGTGCCAGAATTTTTGTAATACATACACCATCACCAATCCTTCTCTTTCTGTCGTTATGTAGTTGCTCTCTGTTGTAGACATATTACGACTCACAAACAAAATTGGGTGGTTGATTTATCCTTCCCTTGGTTGAGCCAAGATTACCCCTAATGCGACTGATGAAGCATCAACATGAACATGAAACTCCTTCGTCCAATCTGGAAAAAAATAATATCCGTGATGCAACCATCTTCTCCTTTAAGGCATCAAGGCTTCTCTAGAACTCATCGGTCCATTCGAACTTTTCATATTTCTTCAATAGCTTCTCCATTAGCGCAGTGATCTTTGTGTATCCTCTTATGAACTTTCGGTAGTACCCTCTGTAACCCAATGTCGCCCTTAGTTTTTTATTGTTGTAGGTGCTGGTAAGTCGACAATTACCGTGATCTTGGTAGGGCCAACCAATATGTCATCCTTACATACAATGTGTCCCAATAGAATCCCAAATGGAGCGCAGAATACACACTTCTTCATATTTAATGAATTCTAATGTTTTCGACACCTTTTGAGCATCAGTCAAAGATTCGTAGTGTCGTCATTTGTTAAGATTCCATATGCTTAGCTAGATATCATTAGTATTCAATTCAATTTCACAACAATAGCATATGCAAGATCACTGAAAGAAAAACAATCACAAGATAGACACATATTTATCTTGGGAAACCCTCTAGGGGAAGAAAACTGAACAAAACTTCCTCTATATAGATGTATTAAAATTACAAAGTTAAAACCCCAAATAGGTGCTCTCTCTCTCTCTCTCTCTCTCTCTCTCTCTTGCTTCTATGCGATATACACAAGTGAGTGTGTGTGTTTAAATGAGGAACACACCTCCTCTATTTTTACTTTATCTTCAACTTGAATTTTTCCCTAACAGGTCGGCCCCAACAAACTTACTGGTCAACTTCACCTAGGAAGACACAAAACAATATAATATTAAATTCAAGAGGGTTCTATTGACCCAATTTACAATGGAGGTTTTAACTCATGACTCTATGATGACCAAATACAATAATAACATCTCGACAGAGAAATAAAACATCTCTGATAGATTACAATAGTAAAATACATATAGAATATTCTTCGAAGTTACAATATTTCAACACTCCCTCTTAACGAGAAGGCTATTCTACTTACAACAAAAACCTCAACTGTAGGAGCAAGGAGAGAGAGCATATTCAACAACATCAAGGTGATACATCTATATGTCATTGGAAGTTTTCAAGAATCATCAACAACTAGAACAGTTACTGGGACATCTTCAACATCTTCAATACTAGAGCATCATCTTCTATAGCACTGAGTCTTCATCTTTGATCTTCATCTTCGGCATCACTTGATCACTCGATCATCTGCAGCAACACTTGATATTTCGATCAGCAACAACACTTGATATTTAGATCAGCAACATCAATAGCAGCAAGAACATGACCTACGACACACATTATCCAATTACATGATGATCAACCCCTATCACTTTAGAACATAATTCCAAGGATGATGCAATCATATCCATAACACAGAGACAAAATTCTGTAGATCCAATTACGAGATGATAAATCTCTATCACTTTAGGACATGAGTCCAAGGATGATGCAATCCTATCACCTCACGGAGACAAAATTCTATGGATCCAATTACTGGATGATAAATCCCTATCACTTTAGGACATAAGTCCAAGGATGATGCAATCCTACTACCTCACGGAGACAAAAGTTTGCGGATCCAAATACGAGATTATCAATCCTTATCACTTTAGTACATAATTCCAAGGATGATGCAATCCTACTACCTCATGGATGCAAAAGTATGTGGACCCATTTATGGGATGATCAATCCTTATCACTTTAGGAAATAAGTCCAAGGATGATGCAATCCTACCACAACACGAAGACAGAAGTTTGCAGGTCACTTTAGGACTAATGTATAGGGATGATACAATCCCACTACAACACAGAGACAGAAGTATGTGGAACACTTTAGGACAGCTGTCTAGGGATGATACAATCCAACAACATCATCATCAACTTGTTCCCCCTTTCGAGAAGGATCTGCAACATCATCAACCTGCTCCCCGTTTCAAGGAGGGTATGCAACATCATCAACATGCTCCTCCTTACGAGGAAGTTCCTTTCGAACCACACCAAGCTTGTAACTGAAGTATTCAAACTTTACTTGAAGCGGAGGCTTGGTTAACACATCAACAACTTTCTCAGTGATACTCACATATTGGATCTTTATAGATCCCTTCTGTACCATATATCGTATGTAAAAATACAGGATTTCTATGTGCTTTGATTTGTCATGGAGAATTGGGTTCTCTGTCATCTTTATACAACTCTGGTTGTCACATAAAATCATTGTGGTATCCAATTGCAGGTCAAATAGACCTGACATCAACTTCCAAAGCCATATGGCTTCACAAGTAGTAGAACTAGCTGATGTATACTCTGCTTCAGTTGTGTTGAGAGAAACACTAGATTGCTTCTTGCTAAACCATGAGATCATGGTGGATCCCAGATAATAACATCCACCTGAGGTGCTCTTCCTTTCTAAGGCACTTTTAGCCCAATATGCATATGTATAACCATACAATTAGTATTCATTATCTCCAACATAGTATAGACCAAAGTCTATTGTACCTTTCATGTACCTCATCACATGCTTTGCATCTATCATGTGAATACGTCTAGGTTTAACTAGATACCGACTCAGGGTGTTCACAGCAAACCATATATTTGGCTTGGTATTCATCAAATACATTAATGACCCAATCATTTTTCTATACCGACTCACATCCACTAACTCTGATGATTCATCAGATAACAACTTTAGGTTGGTATCCATGGGTGTTCCCATAGCTTTACAATCCAACATATCAAATCTTTTTAATATTTCCACAGCATACTTTCCCTAGTTGAGAAACATTCCTTCTGGGATATTCCATACTTCTAAACCTAGAAAATAGTGCATCAATCCAAGGTCTTTCAACTCAAATTATTCAGCGAGCTTCTTCTCGCACTCTACAATATGTTTCTCATTTTATGTTAGAAATAAGTCATCCACATACAACAATAATATGATAGGTTCATCATCCATAAACTTAAAGTAAAGGTTAGGGTCTAATTTACTTTTGTTAAAGCCCAAGCTCATCAAAAAGATACCTATTCTTCCATACCAAGCTCTAGGAGCTTGCTTCATTCCATACAGAGCCTTCTTCAACTTACATTCTTGAGTCTATATGTCTTCAACTTCAAATCCTTGTGGTTGTTATATGTACACTTCTTACTCAACAACACCATGTTACACACATTTCTCATCAACATCTTGTAATGGGATTAAAATGTCAATGTTTCCCTTAAATACTCATGTTTCTAAAGTTAAAATTGGACAAGGATAAGTGATTTTACAATTTTTCCCACCATCGCACTTTCCCCATGGTAAAGGTGTGGTTTGTATGCCAGTAACGTTATTTTTCTTCGAGCAATAAGCGATGCCACTACTAGTTTCCTTTATGCAATGAGCGGTTCTCCCCTAGTAATGCTTTGTCCCCTTGGACAAAGAGTGGTGCTTGATTTTTAAAGGAAAAAAGAGAAGGTTTGAGAGGCTTCTCGAAGCTTGACTTCGTGGATCCTCATCCCTAAGGTTCAGTACCACCTAGATATTGAGGTCCATCATTGTAGGATCCTCCCTCCACCTCACCCATGAGATCCTCAACCTATTATATCCTCCCATGAATTTAAATATTGGCTCACCCCCCATGGGTAAATGGAGGAAGATTATGTTATTGCATCTAAACTCTGGCTGAATTGATCCAAGACTAGTGAGCAATTGGTAGGAAAGATTGAGGCTTTGAGGCAAGGTTCATTTGAGAAGGGTTTCTCAACACCAAGGATTAGGTTGTATGATCTATCTCCATTTTATTAATTCAAACTAAGTTTTATTTCCCATATATATCATTGTGTTTATTATTGAATTCCTTGGTCATTAACATAATATTATAGACTAGCTTTATACTCGGATCTAACGGTACGTGTTGTTTGTTGTATATCTTGCAGGATACCTGTGGAGATAAAACACTCTAAAGATCATCCTTTTACACATGTGAGAGGTAAAAGAGTATTTCATTCAAGAAGTTTATATCGTCTTAGGGAAATTTCTTTTATGTTGTGACTGCTTTGCTCTAGTACTGAGTGTTTCATGCTAGGGAAAAAACTTCTATCTGTATAAGGTGAGTATTTCCGAAAACACACCATTCAGGAAGTTTGTCTCCACATCTATCTAGTGTAAACTCCACTTCATCATGGATGCAAGTGCCATGATGATTCTAATGGAAGTGTACCTTGCTACTAGCGCAAATGTCTATTCATAATCAATTCCCTCTTTCTGAGAGAATCCTCTAGCCACAAACCTTTCCTTGTATTTCTCAATACTTCCATTAGCTGCATGCTTTATCTTGTACTACCACTTGGAAGATACCACACTCTTTCCTTATGGTTTGGGAACTATATCCTAGACATCATTCTTCATTATAGATTGGTATTCTTACGTCATTGATTCTACCCATTCTTTCTTCTGCATAGCTTCTTCATAATTGGTAGGGTCTTGATATACAACATCACACATCAAAGCTACATAACTGCAAAATAGCTTTGATCTCTTGCTTACTCTTGTGGATCCTTCTGGGGCTCCATAATTCTCTGCTTCTTGTATAATTTCTCTTACCCAAGCAGGATTTCTATTTCGTGATATATTCATAGTAGGAGGTTCTTGAGGTTATAGCATGTCATGGTACTTTGATGTTTCATTTTTAGGGGAGGGTGCAGCTTCTACATTTATGGAAGGTACATCTTCTTCATATACTTCTTCATTCTAACACTTTCTAAATCTCTTGATAGTTGCTTCTTCATCAAATGTTACATCCCTACTAATCTCCATGTGATGGAATCTTGGAATGTATATTCTGGAGGCTTTGGAGACTTCGCAGTATCCAACAAATATTCCCTTCTTTCTAGAAGGGTCCAAATTGGTTCTCTTTTCTTTTGGAATGTGAACATCTACTGAGAAACCAAATATATTGAGATGGCTCACTTCAGGCCTCTTTCCTATGAACATTTCTTCTGGAGTCTTGAATCCAGGGGCACTATCGGATAATCTATTATGTACATAATTGTTGTTCTTGTTTATTCATCCCATAGATGCATTGGAAGATCTTGATCATGTATCATTGTCTTAATTTCTTCCATAATGGTCCTATTCTTTATTTCTGCAACACCATTATGTTGAGGATTGTAGGGAGTAGTTAGTTCCCTCTTGATTCAGACTTCTTTACAAAAAGCTTCAAACTCTTTTGAAGTATATTCTCCACCATTGTATGTTCTGAGTGTCTTGATTCTTTTTTCTGAATGATTCTCTATCAAGGCTTTGAATTCCTTGAATTTTCCAAATACTTCATCCTTTGTTTTCAAGAAATATATCCATGTCTTTCTTGAATATTCATCAATAAATGTGACATATTATTCATAACCCCTCAAAGATGTGGAGGGAATTGGACCACATACATCTGAATGAAATAATTCCAACATACCTTTAGTCTTTGTTTCACTCTTCGGAAATGGATTCTTGATATTCTTTCCTATTGCACATCCTTTGCAAGTTCCTTCATGATCGATCTTCAAATCTAGTAAACCTGTTACTACTTTGCTCAGATGGGGTAGTGCTTTATAGTTGATGTGAGAAAGCCTCATATGCCATAATTCACTTGGGCTAGTGGTCTCATGAACAAGGGTTGTTTCTGAATGTCCCTTGAGTTTATATAATCCTCCTTCTTCTTCACCAATGAAAACTGCATCTTCAATTGATTTTCCTTTGGGCCACATAAGTACTTGTCCATCTATAAATGCAACCCTATATCCTTTCTTATCTAATGCTGATATACAAAGTAAGTTCTTCTTCAAACCTGGTACATATAATACTTCCTTCATCTTCATGGGGGTTCCAGAATCAAGCTTGTAGCTTGCTTCACCAATACCTTCGATAGGATATTGATAGTCATCTCCTAATGATACTTTCTGAGGAGAGTTCTTCTCTTCAATTTTTTATAGAGTTTTCTTTTTCCCTATCATGTGCTTTGAAGCACCACTATCAATAATCCATGTATCTTCTCTAGGTGTCACATACCCAGAGAGTGCAGAGAATAATAAATACTCTTCTGCATCTTCTTCTTTTGCTTTTTTTATTTGAGGTCCTTCTTCCTCTTATTCTTCATCTTCATCTAGATGTGCATGATGTCTTTTTTTGTTCTTCTTGTATTCTTCTTTATTCAATGGACAATTCCTAGAAATGTGCCATATCTTGTGACAATGGAAACATTGAAATTTAGAGTAGTCTTTCCTCTAATTGTTTCCTCTTGTCCTTTGGAACCTCTTGGGAGGTCAAGACTCCTTGTGGCTTTCCTTCTTGAAGTTATATTAACTTATTACTCTTTTGGTATGGGTGGCTAGGTCTTGATCATCTTCTTTAAGTAGTAGAGCTTCTCTGTTTCCTACTCTAGCCTCCTCTTGGTTGCAATCTTCCCATACAATGTCAAACATCATGCTTTCATTTCTAGCACACATAGTCTGTATGAATGAATCCCAAGGTCTAGCGATACCATTGATAGCAGTCATAACTAGTTCATCTTCATCAAGGGATTCTCCAATGGCTTCTATTTTCTCCTTAAAGTGGGAGACCCTTGTGAAGTAGTCTTCAATGGATTCTCCTTAGCTCATCTTGGTACTCTTCAATTGATCTCTCAAATTCATCTTTCTATTGATGTTCCTTTCTTCATACATTATGGATAGGTAATCATACATCTCCTTCAGGGTTTCTTTGGATGATACTTGAGGAATCAAGTGATCTTTGATTAAATCAGCATGATCCTCATTTCCCTAATCAGGTCCTTCTTGTGCTTCTCCTTAGCTTCATCCTCTTCAGGTTCTGCAACTTCTCCTTTGATGTATTGTCAATATCATTCTCTCTAAGAATGGGACCAATCCTATATTTCCATAGTCGAAAATTCTCTATGCCTTCTAGCTTGTCCTCAAGCTTAGTACTTGGGGCCATCTTAGGAGGTCACCAAAAATGAAATTTCTCAAAATGTAGAATTGACCTTACCAGGAGATGCGCTTGACTAAGGCAAGTTGAATGGTACACTTGGTTTCTGGAGATTCCAAATCTTTACCTCTCAAAATTGACTACAGAAATTTTGGTCTGTAGTTTCTGTAGTTTTCTGGTTTTCTACATTTTTTTGGTCCAAAGGAAAACTAGGGTTTGAATTTCTTGAAGATCTACCCACTCAAAAATTTTGATTCAAGGCTCAATAGATGCGCTCTAGGAGGCGCAACTTTCTATGCAACCATATCTCCAAAATTCCAACTTTGATAGAAACCCTAATTTCTTGCCAGAGGGAGAGGAAAGAGAGTTTCACCTTGTGAAAGTTGTTCTATTTAGGCTAGCTCTGGTACCATGTTAATATTCCATATGCTTAGCTAGATATCATTAGTATTCAATTCAATTTCAAAACAATAGCATATACAGGATCACTGAAAGAAACACAATCACAAGATAGACACAGATTTATCCTAGGAAATCCTCTAGCAAAAGAAAACTCAGAAAACCTTCTCTATATAGATGTATCAAAAGTACAAAGATAAAACAACAAACATGTGCTCCTTCTCCTTAAATATATGTCTCTCTCTCTCTCCTATGCGCTATACATAAGTGAGTGTGTCTATTTAAATGAGGAACATGCCTGCTATATTTATACTTTATCTTCCACTTGACCTTTTCCCTAACATATCGTCCCCAACAAAATTATTGGGCCGACTTCACCTAGGAAGACACAAAACAATATAATATTATATTCTATAGGGTTCTATTGACCCGACTTACAACAAAGGTTTTACCTCATGACTCTATGATGACCAATATAATAGTAGCATCCCAATAGAGGAATAAAACATCTCTGATAGATTAGAATAGTAAAATACATTTAGAATATTCTTCGAAGTTACAATATTTCAACTTCTTTTACCATACCATAAACGATCCAATCATCCATGTAAACTGCCAAGAATTTGTGAATGAATTCCTTGAACGTGGTGACAACTAGCCTTGAAAATATCACATTCACATTCTTGAGAGAAAATGGCATCACTTTGTACTGAAAACACCCCCATTATGTTACAAAAGTGGTTTTGTGTCTATCTTCCTTCACAATCCTTATTTGGTGATAACCCGAAAATCCATCCATAAATGAATAAATTTTCTGACCTCCAACTCCTTCTAGTACTTCGTCAATAAATGGCATCGGAAATGGATCATGAAGACTTGCGTTATTTATCTTCCTTATATCAATGCATATCCTAATTTTGCTGGTCATTTTATCCTACACAACCATTAGACTAGTCCATTTAGACTCTTTGATTGGTTCGATAATGCCAGCACCCATCATTCGTTCTAAATCTGCTTGGAGACAGTCTTTGTATCTTGGATTCAATCTGTATGGTCACTGCTTGAATGGTTTCACGTCAAGTTTAAGCGGAATCTTCATTCTTCCCAGCTCGCCTGAAATAGCTTTCATCTTGGAAAACATGGTAGGGAATAAGTCTTGAAACTCATGTAGAAAATCTATGATTCTCCCCATCACTGACTTGTCTTAGTAATATCCAATGCTAGCAAAATTCAAGTCCTATGTTGTCCCAATATTAACCTTCTTCAGTTCAAGTGGTTGCTTGAATTTGTCGCCTGATACTTCTGGTGCTATGATGTCACGACTTCCCTCCGATTCGAGAATGTAGAAAATTATTGGATCATCTTCATCATCGGGTTTTCCTGACATGTTCTAACATGTCATCATCATTTGTGATGTGATCATCCCCTGTGGTTCCATTGGTAACTCACTCTGAACTATTGTCAACACTGTCGTGGATGTCCTGTAGTGCATTATGGATGAACAGATTGTCATTCACAAAGTTGAAAGTATGATTGAAGCTGACAGTCATCTATTCCCATGTTGTAGTTTCCCTTTGCAGTTATGCATAAACATACCAAATCCATGGTATCGCATCTAGTGTATGGACAAATGCATAGACCCATTCTTCCTTAGGCCTCAGTGCCCATGCAGTTTGACATGCGACCAGATGATCATTGGGATCGTTCCTTCCATCAAATTTATTCCCTTGGTATGATTCATCTTCTCCGAATCAAACTTCCATATTTCGCTGACATACTTTCCAGTCTCCCATCGAGGCCTTGTGCATATCCCATAATTTTGTCGAAGTGGCCTTCAAATCTTATTCCAACGCCAACAGGCGATGAGGCTCTGATACTATGTCTTCGAATTCACTAATAAAAACTAACAAGTTAGGTATTCCTTAATATGTTGGTAAGTCGATGAATTTTTTTGCTACCCATCTCAACGACTGAGTAACTCGTGCACATTTCCTGGTCGATACTTCATGTAACCGGTTCTACCAATTCCCTAGCACATCATCAAAATCCGATGATGTGGAACTAGTACTTCTCCAACCCAACTCTCCATCCACAATGTGATTGATATAGTCTTCATAGATGTTGTAGGAATTATCCAATCCTCCTGCAACATCATCTTTGATTGGTTAGACATATCTTTGTCCTTCTAGGGGATCCAATGGGGCAATGATCTATATGTCGTGGTTCTCAAAGGTCATTACCCTTTTCTTGAAGTTGATAACCTCCAATTTTTCATTTGCCCAATTGAATCCTAATAATGTGTTATATTTTTATCATTTAAGCAATATGATCTTAGGATATTATATGAGAGAATAAAATGCACATCAATAAACACAAGAGACAAGAGACACAAATAATTTTCCTCAGGGAAACCATAAAGGAGAAAACTCTGCAACTTCCTCAGAGATAGAATGAGCACCAATGGTAGCAGTAAAAACCTGAAAAAATAAAGATGATCTCCACAGTTGTGCTCTCTCTCTTACTTGAGAGAGCTTCTCCTCTCTCACTCATGCACCCCAGTGAGTGAGTGTGTGTGTAATAAATAGAGAGGCTCACTCTCTATTTATATTCTTTCATTCACTTAATGTCCACTTTAACATGTCGGCCCCACTTAACAATTACTTACTAGGGTCGACATCTCTAGGAGAGTCCAATAACCCTAGTGCCCCACAACTGTGGGGACTTTTCCCTCCAATCAACAAGGAGAGTTAACCTTGACACAATTATGGGGAATATTTCCCTGACTTACAATGGAGGGTTAACCTCAATGACTTTACATGTTGTTTACATTATTGAATATCCCGATCGGAACATCGGGGCATGACATGACTCAATTACATGATAGATACTTCCTGGAATAAACATCGGGGTACAATACATAAGATATACAAGTGAATACATTTCAAAGTTACAAATACATCAACACTCCCTCTTAACTATGAAGGTATTCTTTCGACACAATTTATCAGCACAAGTCTTCTTCTCTGTATCATCTGGATCATCATCAAGTCCTCTTTATCTTCAATTCATATTCATCGTCAAGTCATCTTCATCAAGTCTGGATCATCACTGGATCTAGATCATAAAAGCTGGATCATCACTAGATCATCATCATCATCACTACTTCCACTATCTCAATCAAATGGTGCTATCTCTTCATTCTTCTCATCACAGGAAGTTCTACAAATCCAGCCCTTTTTCATGCTGGTTGTAGGCCTAGCCTCCATGTATGTCTTCTTCAGTGCTTATATCTGACCCTATGTCAGAATAGCCCACCCAGCACTTACATCTGACCATGATAGGAACACATCCAACACCATGTCAGAAAGGCACATCCAACACTCACATCTGACATGGGAGGAACACATTTAAGAACCATGTCAGAAAGGCCCAGCACTTACATTCACTAGAATGATAGGACACGCCTACTATCATCTCTGAAAAGGCATAGCACTTACAATCACCAGCATGGTAGGACACACCTACTACCATCTGTGAAAAGGAACAGCACTCACAACCACTAGCATGATAGGACACACCTATTATCATCTGTGGAAAGGCTCTACACTTACATCTGATCATGTGGGAACCGATCCCATAGTCACATCAGAATGGCTCTCAGTCCCAGACTAAAATTCCTGGTAACTGACCAGGTGCCTCCATTCTCCCAAAGAATGGCATCTCAGCACTTAAGCTGAGCTTCAGTCCCAGAATGAAATTCCTGGTAATTGACTAGGTGCCTCCATTCTCCCAGAGAATGGAATCTCAGCACTTAAGCTGAGCTTCAGTCCTAGACTGAAATTCCTGGTAACTGACCAAGTGCCTCCATTCTCCCATAGAATATCCTTCAACGCTTATATCTGATCATGTGGGAACACATCCCACAGTCGCCTCAGAATGGCTTAGCACTCACATTTGACATGGAAGGAACCAATCCTCCCACCATGATAGAATGGCTCAGCCCTTACATATGACCATGGAAGGAACCAATCCTCTCACCATTTCATAATGGCTCTCAACTATAGGCTAAGTATTCCTGGTAACTAAACAGGTGCCTCCATTCAGAGAATGGCATTCAACACTTATATCTGATCATGTAGGAACCAACCCTACAATCACCTCAGAATGGCTCAGCACTTATATATGACATGTGAGGAACCAATCCTCTCATCATGAAAGAATGGCTCATCCCTTACATCTGACCATGGAAGGAACCAATCCTCTCACCATGTCAGAATGGCTCACGAACTCATCACTTCCCCTTGGAGGGAACCTTGATCTGGAGAACACCAAGCTTCTCCCTAAAGTACTCAAACTTCACTCTGGCCAATGGCTTAGTCAACACATCAGCTATATGTTTGTCCGTCGCAACATACTAGAGCTTCACTACTCCTCTCTATACCATATCCTTGATATAGTGATATTTGATTTCGATATGCTTCGACTTGTCATGGAACACCAGGTTCTCCGACAACTTCACACAACTCTAGTTGATGCAATATATACAAGTAGCATCTAACTGGAGATCAAATAAATCAGACAATAGATTCCTTATCCATACTGCCTCACAACTAGTTGAACAAGCTGCGACATACTCTGCTTCAGCTGTACTCAGTGCCATGCAAGATTATTTCCTCCTAAACCAAGAGATCACACCTAATCCCATACTGAAGCAACACCCTGAAGTGCTCTTCCTATCAATGGCACTGCCTGCCCAATCTGAATCAACATAACCTTCTAGGTTAATCTTTTGATTCACCTCATACTTGAGCCCATAATTAACTGTACCCTTTAGGAACCTCAGAATATGCTTTGCAACAATCAAGTGAACATGTCTCAGATCTATCAGGAATTGACTCAAGGTGTTCACAACAAAACAAATATTTGGTCTCATATTTGTCAGGTACATCAAGGACCCAATCATCTGACGATACATCATGGAATCAATCGAATCTGATGAAGCAACACTCAGTAGCTTCAGGTTTGATGCCATAAATGTGGTCATGGCCTTCCAGTCCATCATCTTGAACCTCTTTAGGATCTCTACTACATACTTCCCTTGTCCTAGGCAGATTCTGCCACACCTCCATGCCTAGAAAGTAGTGCATTGTATCCAAGTCCTTCATCTCGAACTCGGTAGCAATTTTCCTTCTTGCAACTTCTGTCAGGAACAAGTCATCAACATATAACAGGATCATCACTAGTCTTCCACCTTCAACCTTGAGGAAAAGGTTGGAATCCTCTTTCCTCTCAGTAAATCCTAGAGTCACCAATAAACTATCCATCCTATCATACCATCTCGAAACTCCGGATCTTCTGTAATCAACCCCTCTGAAGTGAAGCATCATACTCCCTCTGTCTTTCATACTCTATGCACTATTTTCATGAGAAGCCTCATGCTATGAATCTTTCCTTGTATCCCACGATGTTTCCATCTACTACCTGATGGAACTACAAACTTCCCTTCCCTTCATGTATCGATATTTCATCCTAGACATCATTCTTCTTGAATTGGTCTTCCCTTTCTTCTTGGTTACTTCTTCATAGTAGGAAGGTTCTGTATCAATGATGTCGCTGCATTCATCATTTTATTCTTTATCTGTCGTCACTTGTTCTTTGGAACAAGTCTCATCCTTTTTTTCTTGTAGGTGATTATGTACGCGATCTTTCCTACAAGTAGAATGCATTAGTTGTATGGTTAGAAACATTTCATTAGGCATATTCATAATGGAAAATTCTTATGCATAAATATATGATCATGTAACTATTTTAGCCAATACAACATTCATCGATATCTCGCAGATATTTTTCTAGATGCCTTCCATCTCCACCAGGACAACATTGAGATTGTGCACTAATCCAATATGTCAACAAAGAGGTTTCATTCTAGATAAGTAGCAATGGAGAGTTGTATAGCACCATGAGCTACTTACCCATCACATGCATATTAGTAGTATATTTTCATTAATGAAAACATTCTATCATGCATAATACATCAACTGAATATAAACAAATGCATAACAAAACAATATCATGAAATGACAATTGAATACTTATCTTTATTCGTTTCGTGGGTAGACTCCTTCTTTAGCCTTCAGCTTTATCATCTTCCTCATTCATAATAGCATCGTTTCTTATCCAAATGCTAAAATGGATAAGGGGTTCTTCAAGATTTGATTCCTTCGTATTCCTCGTCGCTTGAGGGATCTTCTTTGGATGGTGAGAGCTTGATCTTCAGTTGCTCCCATCTTCTCTTCTCTTATTATGAGTCAAGCTTCTTCTTCTTCTCAGAGTCTTCTGAAAGTAATCACTTCCTTCTGGCACACATTCCTCGCATGAATGAATCCCATGATCTTGGGATGTCATTCCAGGTGGCTATCACTACTTTTGCATTCTCCACTTCTTCTTCTACTGCTACAAGTTGTTCTTTGATTCGAGAGACCCGTGTAAAGTATGACTGTATGGTCTCTGTATTCTGGATCTTCACATTCTTCAATTGGTTTGTTAAGTTCATCTTCTTATTTATGTTCTTCCCTTGAAATAGCTTGGTCAAGGAATCAAACATCTCTTTCAGTGTCTTTAGGGAATACACTTGTGGTACAAGGTGATCCATTATTGAATCAACAATGATCTTCTTGGCCATGACCAAGTTCTTCTTGTGTAAGGATTTTAGCCCCATCTCCCTTTGGAACTAGAACCTCTCTACTTATGTGGGTGTCCAATTCATTTCTTTCAAGGACTAGTGAGATCCTATACTTCCATGCTTGGAAGTTTTCAACTTCACCAAGCTTATCATCAATTTGATGTGATAGATCACTTTGAAATGAGAACCTCAAATGAAAATAGCAAAAAATTAGATCTTATCGATTTGAGGTGTCTGTCCTCATTCCGGAGTTGGCTCATCTAGGGTTTCTCATAGAAACCCTAATTTTCAAAACTTAGAATTTTTTAGATATGATTGGCAAGGAATATAGAAATATTCAAGGTGAGTTTTCCAAAATACTCCTTTTCTAAAAACAGTGGAGGGAAGCTCCCGAAACAAGAAGCCCTAGTTTTCCAATTTCTTCTACAAAAATTCCTGATACTGTTTCTATGATATATTTGAAATTATGGCTCCTATATGTCTAAAAATTAACACTAAGGTATCCTTCCCTATCCCTGTTCCAACACCATAGGTTTCATTGGAATTCGTTTCACCAATTGGGACTTATGATCGTTTTACCAAGGTGACCTGTTTCAGGATTCTTCAGCATAGCGAAGTTGTAAGGACTTCCATGTGTCACTATTTAATTTTCAGGGTCTAAAACTTCTACCACAACAAGTATAGTCCCTGCCCTTTCTGTAACAGCTTCATAAATTTCATTTTGACCTTTTTAGCCTGAGATATAGCAATTCTCCCCAAGTGTCCTGTTTAGGCTGAATCCTGGAAGAGGATGGAACCCTAAATTGGAGGGAACATATCTCCTATAATATAGACAATATAAGGATGAAATTTGGACACAATATAAATAATGATTTTATATTCAACCTATGAAATTTTCAGCTCCTGATCCTTCTCCAATCACTAGATATAGAGAATTTACCAAAACTTATCAGTTTTAGTATTTAGGGTTTTTCTGGCTCGTGGTCAAACTAGGGTTTGAGTTTCCCAAAGTTACACCCAACCAAAAATATCGACCCAGGTCTCTAAAATTATATTTTGATGAGGAGAGAAGTCCTATGCTAGGCTCACTCAAAAATTATTCTTCTGTAGAAAGCCCTAATTTCCCGCACCAAAAACTGAAAATGCCTGGAATTGAATTCTGCTTTGATAGAAAGATTCTCACTTCAATGGAGAGTTAGCCTAGCATACTTTTGTTGATGGATTGTGGAGAGAGACCCAAAAAGTAACAAGCCCTATATTTTCTAGCTGCACAATGTCTTCTTCTTAGGTTAGCTCTGATAACATGTTAGATTTTTATCATTTAAGCAATATGATCTTAGGATCTTATGTGAGAGAATAACATGCACATCAATAATCACAAGAGACAAGAGACACAAAGAATTTTCCTCGGGGAAACCATAAAGGAGAAAACCCGCAACTTCCTCAGAGATAGAATGACCACCAATGGCAGCAATAAAAACCCAAAAACATAAAGATGGTCTCCACAGTTGTTCTCTCTCTATTACTTGAGAGAGCTTCTCCTCTCTCAATCATGCACCCCAGTGAGTGAGTGTGTGTGTAATAAATAGATAGGCTCACTCTCTATTTATATTCTTTCATTCACTTAATGTCCACTTTAACATGTCGGCCCCACTTAATAATTACTTACTACGGATAACATCTCTAGGAGAGTCTAATAACCCTAGTGCCCCACAACTGTGGGGACTTTTCCCTCCGATCAACAAGGAGAGTTAACCTTGACACAATTATGGGGACTATTTCCCTGACTTACAATGGATGGTTAACCTCAATGACTTTACATGACTTGTTTACATTATTTAATCTCTCGATCGGAACATCAGGGCATGACATGACTCAATTACATGATAGATACTTCCTATAATAAACATCGGGGTACAATACATAAGATATACAACTGAATACATTCCGAAGTTACAAATACACCAACATAACACAAGGTATGAGTTGACCTTGTTAACTATCTCGGTAACATCAAAGTCTATGTATGTGTTTTGTCCTTCCAATTCAACAGGTAGAAACGGTACTCTACCAATTAGAGACACCTTGGCTTGATTTTCCAGTCGCAGTTGTACTGGGGACCAGACCAACTACGGTTTTCCCATCATTTCCCTTGTTTTCTTTGTTAGGATATTTACATCCGATCCTAGATCCAAAATTAATGAATCCACATCATAGTCATTGATATAGACATTCATCCTCATTTCCCGTCCTGATTTCTTCTTGTGTAATGAATTTAGTGGGTGGTCCTATCGACCTTCCTCCTGTCGATATAAAAATATTGATATTTTTGCTAAATGGGATGGATATTTTTCTAACGTCACACAACTTTCTAGAAAAAAAATTAAAGTACTAACCTTTCTTGAGGATCTTGACAATTCTGTCGAATCGAAGACCAGTGGCATTTCATATACAAGTAACTTACATGTGTTCCTCTTCAACATGTCTCTTGTATCAAAGAAGTTTTTTTCTCCGTGTTGACATCAAATTTCACCTTCTTTCAAGTTTTTGGTCGAATATTTATGAGTGGTCCATCAACTGTTGTCATAGCTCCTCCTTGGGTTACTACTCCCACATTCATTGGCTAAGTTCTCAGTTCCACTGAGATATTCCCTACCTTTGGTCCTGGACCTTGGTTCTGAGTTTCATTCAGGTTCTATTGCGGTTGCAGTGCATTCTTTGCTTGTCACTTCACAATCAGTTGTGGGAATTCCTCGATGGGATGGTCTACGGTGCTACAATAAGTACACTAAGACTGTATATTCAGATAGTCCCTATAATAATGTCCCAATACTCCATAATTGTAGCATGTTACTAGTCTGTGGCATCGTCTCATAACTCCTCTATGTCCAAAGCCTCCGTTACGACCTCCACAAAATCCTCCTCATAATCCTCCCTACTGCTGGTATGGTTGTCGGTTGAACTGTTGTTGTTGATTAGGTTGCAGCTGAGTATACTACGGTTTTGGATGTTATACTGTGGTTGTGGATGTTATACTATGGTTGTGGTTGGTTATACTACGGTTGTGATTGATTATACTGTGACTGGGACTGTGGTATTTCTATTGGTCATTGCTCCTCTCCCTTCATAAAATATGTATACATGGTTCTTTCTTATAGAAAATCATATGCTCTATGGTCCTTTTCTTAATGGACAACCGATCGACCAAAATTACAGAAAAGGTTCCTTGGTTTCGACATAACCTTTTGAAGGTATACACACTCCTCAACTCGATGTTCATTCTTTATATCTTATTCATGTACTTGCTTTAATGTCCATATTGCTTCGCATAAGAACCAATACTATTTGGGATCCTCAATCCCATTACCCTAGAAGAGTGGAATTTTCACATCGTCACGAACCATTTTGGGTATTCTCCCAGTGTTCGTTGATCCGCTACTATTACTATTGTGTTGACATGCAGGACAACCCTGTTATCAGCCAAAATGGCACTTCTCCGTCTGAGTGTGGCATTCATCATGTCGGTACACAAAATGACAATTTGGATTGAAGTAGCCAAAAACACTATAGATGTGCATCAAATTTGATGCATTATCTTTAGACCATCCTTATATATTTTTATAAGTTTTGGGTTGCATACATGACTATGTGCATTGCAACTCGTGTGTCATACTCGACTATGTACATAGCAACCCGCGTATACCTTGCATATGTGAGTTCCCTTTTAGCAACCCGTGTGTCATACGCGCCTTGCCTATATTAATACTCGCGTATACCCTAATATGACATTAAAAAATATAAATTGAGATTAGATGAGATTATTTGGGCCCTAATCCATAACTATCCCAAGTGTCTCAACCATCCTAATTTTCGAAACCTCTCTATTTCCCAAAGTATAAATAGAGGCCTTGGGATGGGGCTAATCAATCAATTTTGGAAGAGAAAAGTTATGCTGGTGGTATACCTTCAAAGTCTTGGAGTAGAAGAACTCAGATTCCTCGGTTGAAGAGGAGTCCTTGTGTTAGAAGCTGGGTTGTATTCTTACCTATTCACTGTTTGTTAATAAAGACAATTCCTCTTCCAATCTTGTATTGTGCTTGTGTCATGTATATTGCTTTAATTTATATGTTCAATTATATTATTAATATACTTTTCATCTAACCTTTGATTTATATATATATGAGATATTGCTTGAATAATTGGCTCTTTGGAAGTGAAGAGAAGCATCCCTAGAATCTTTGGAGGAGATTGGAGCGAGGGAAGACCAAGCTTGGATCAACCGTCATAAACCAGGTAAGCCAATATATCTTCCTATTCTCATTCCATATTCTGTAAAAGTTGATTGTCTACAAGTCTAATAGTAAGTTGGTAACCCCAAACCCTATGTTACAAGGGTGTAATGTCCAGAACAACAGAACTAGTGACTCCACTTGGGAGAAATCCAACCTACTATGGGTTTATCTTGTAGGTTGTTTACCAGTCTTTGTTCTGTTTTTTATTTTGAGTGTGGTCTTTCTTATCTTGGTTTTGATTTACAGTGTAGTGTGCCCAGAAACCTTTACTATTCTTTTTCTTTGAAAAAAAATTAGTTGTATACGTGGGTTGCTGTTATACACAGTCGCGTATAAGACCTTGTATACACAAGTTTCTCTATAAGATAGTCGTGTATGGTACACGGGTTTCCTACATAAACACTCGTGTATATCCTGTAGCAGCATAAAATTTGGGTAGGGTTTGCTTGTCCCTGTCTTCTTTGGTTTTTTACTTGCTTGGAAGTTCCTGTCAGTGGCATGACTCTGTGAGTCTAAATTCTTGTGTGTCACACCGTTTGCTTGTCTTAAATCCTTTGAGCTTTCTTTGTTTGAATTTTCTTTCATCTTGTGATTTGAAGGTGGTCCTCCTGCTTGGTTTATAATTTTAGTGCTTTGTGTCTAGGTCAGTGATCAGGGATTTGGATACTTTATACTCTGTGCTGCATTTTGTAGTGTCAGTTTGTCACTTGTTCTTTTGTGACTCTAGTGGACTTCTAGGGTTCAATAGTTTCTCCAAGTCGGGTTTTTTCCAAGTCTTCTTCGTAATTGGTTGAAGTTGGCTATTTTGGGTCCTTTATACTTCATTTCACTTATTATATGTTCTGATTATTCAAATTTGCTCAAAAAATTAGCACTTAGTTGCATTGTAGTTTTTGAAGAATTTGAAAAAATGAAGAAAAACTTTTTATACTTTTGCATTTAGTTGCATTTAGTCGTTTTCTTTTCAGTATTTTTCAAATAAAATTTCAAAAATTATAAAAAGAAGTCTTAGTTTCCCGCACTTAATTTCAATTCCATTAGCTTATATTTGCAAAAAGAAAAGAAATTTGGTTTAAGTAGTTGCAATTTACTTTGGAATTTTCTTTTTCTTATTGAGTCTATAACATCATAGTCTTTCACGCCATTTACCTTCTGACTAAGAAAACCCCTTAAAATGAATGATATAATTTAAAAATTATTAGTAAGTTTTATTTTATAGGCTCATACACCAACTAGCTTAGGCTAGACTTGTGGAATAGGGAGTTTAAACTATCCACAAGTGTTTAAATTCAAACATAGTTGGACAATCAATAAGTAAACCCTCTTCTATGTTGATTGTATCAAGGAAGCTCCTCTCAAACGGGATTTAAGCACAAGGCCACATGGAGGCTCAGAAACAAGTTTCTCTGTTGAATAACATTAAAAGAAAACAACATCAGCAAAATGATTTAATACACTGTTTCATAAAAGCAATTTGAGCTTCATCAAGGCCTAGTATTTGAACCTTGTGCTCTGATACCACATGTTATAACCCCAAAATTTCACAAAAATTTAAAAGTTTTAAGATAACATAAAATGTTTGAATACGCGGTTTACTAACTACTAGCGGTTAGCAGAAAATGAAACAGACTAACAAATAGTATTAATTAGTTTCATATCATGATAACTAATACAACTTCCATTTTCGTAATGTATAAAAGATAGATTTGCATTCAGATTTCTTTCAGCTTTACTAACAAGTTACTTTTTGGCAAGTAGGTGAAATCTATATTTGAAAATTGGGTTTACTTAGCTTTATGCTAACGCAGATGGACTATTGATTCTTACAGGTTCAACAGGTAATGATCGATCAAGTAGAAGTTTAATTCATAAGTAGCAAGAAGTAATTATGTTTGCATGTTAATATCCTAGTAAATAAGCTGATTATTCTCAAGCGAGCTCTGATGAGGTAAAGTACTTTGTCCTTTATAGTTTTGTTTTCAAAACGTTATTCAAAGTATAAATATAAAGATCATTATCTTTATCCCATTTAGCGAAGCAAGAGATATTTACAGTGAGCTTAGAGCTCATGTTCTTTGTTTTACTTTCACTTCTATTTTATCATGCTTATAACACTAATGTTGCATTTAACTGTACGGTCTTTTATTCATGGAAGTATTCCTGTAAATTTCGAAGGTAAAGCTGTTCAATAGAATGCATGTTTCTATCTCGTCTCTATCTTACTAGCCATGGAAATTATTAAGCTATTGTTTGCATGTGAAGATGCTAATCATCAAGTTTTGAACTTTAGCATTTGAATCATTGCTTTGATGCATGTATTATTGTAACTATATACATTACCATATCATTTTATAATGTACCGATCTGATTTCCACTTACATCCTGTAGAGATCTTATAACTGGTAATTCCCATGAAGGACTGAACATCAGTTACATCTTTAGGAATTGGCCACTCTTCAATCGCCTTTATCTTTTCGGGATCCACCGAAATTCCTTCCTTAGTCACCACATGTCCTAAGTACTGTATTTTATCCTTAAATAAATCGCATTTACTAAACTTTGCAAAGAGTTGATGATTTTGTAACTCTTGCAAAACAATTTTTAAATGTTCCTTATGTTCTTCTTCAGATTTCGAATAGATTAATATGTCGTTGATAAACACGACCACAAATTTGTCCAGATATTTATGCATTACATTGTTCATTAAACACATAAAAATAGTTAGGGTGTTATTAAGCCCGAATGGCATGACGACAAACTCGTAATGGCCATATCGAGTCCTAAAAGTTGTTTTAAATATGTCTTCATCTTTAATCCTAACTTGGTGATATCCAAACCTTAAATTAATTTTTGAAAACATCGTGGCTCCATGTACTTGATCAAACATATCATCTATGCGAGGCAACGGGTATCTATTTTTAATAGTCATCTTATTCAACTGGAGGTAATCTATGCAAAGTCGCATAGTTCCATCCTTTTTCTTAACGAAGATGACAAGTGCCCCCCAGGGAGACACACTAGGTCGTATATACTTCTTGTCAATAAGTTCTTTCAATTGTGACTTTAGTTCATTAAGTTCAAGTATGTTCATTCGATAAGGGGCCTTTGAGCTGGGTACTGCACCCAGTACCAGTTCAATGGTAAAATATAGTTCCCTTTTCGAAGGTAGTCCCAAAATATCTTCTGGAAATACATCTGCAAACTCTTTTAAAACTGGTATATCCTCCATTTTTAATTTATCTGTATTATTTAGATTTTCCTCATTAGTTACAGTTATTGCATAAGCCTTACAACCTTTCCTAACAACTCTCTTAAGTTGCAGAGCAGAAATATGCCTTATGGTTGTTTTCCTAGTGATTCCCTTTACACTTATTGATTTTCCATCATTATTTATACAAGTAAAGGTTTTATCACAATAGTTTAAGATCACCCTATGTTGCTCTAACCAATCCATACCGATTAGTAGGTCATAAGAACCAAGAGGTAGTACATTAAGCTTTACAAAAGTTTCAAATTGATCCATAACTACTGCACATTTCTTTACAAAACAAGTTACCTTCCTCTTTGCACAAGTGGCTAACTAAACCAACCAAGAACTTTGAAATTTTTCAACAGGTAGCTTACATTTTTCTACCAATTCAGGTGAAATATAACTTAGACTAGCTCCTGGATCAATTAAAATAGCTATAGGGGTTTGGTTTATCTTACCTTCTACTTCAACCATGAAAGTTTGATAGTCTGCCTGTCAATTCTCCAAGGCTGCATTGATCCTGGGCATAGTCCTCGCTAAATCTCCAACAGTCATCTCCTCCTGTATTGTATGGATATTATGACATTCTTTTTCTGATTAGGAAAGAATGAGGCATAATGTGGGCCATTACACTCCCAGCACTTTATGGGTTACTTGTGTTCAAATTTCTTTGTGTAATTTCCATGATTATTAGCAGAGTCTTTACCCTTTTGATTGTTCTGATTGCTTGGTGAATTATTCTTATTCCCTTGGAAATTCTTGTTAGGAAAATTTCTGGCCTTATTAATTTTAGAATTCTGATTGGGCACAAACTCCTTCTTCTTTTGATCATAATTATTATTATTCTTTTTGGCCTTCCAGTTGGCCATGCTCTCCTTTTTCCGGTTCTATTCATAACAGAAATTGGCTTTCCTCATAGCTTCTTCCAAATATTTTGGATTGTCATACTCAATCCTATCTTTTATGTGATAAGTTAAACAGCTGAGGAACCGTTGTACCTTCGGTTCTAATCTACAAGGTATGGTACATACCTAAGCAGACTTAAAAACTTGTTGTTCAAATATTTCATAGTTATTGTACCTAGTTTAAGCTCATAGAATTCTTTTGCTCTTTCTTCATAGTACTGCTCAGATAAAAAAATCTTTTTCAAGTACTTCTTGAAGGTACTCCAATTTACATTCTTTTCTCTTATTCCTTTCACTCTCTTTAAATCTTTCCACCATATATCATCTTTCCCTGAAATATTATAGATAGCCATTCTATCCTTTAATTGATTAGAATAGTTATAAATCTGGAAGTACTTTTTCATCCCAGATAACCAGGATTTTTCTTCCACCCCCTTCTCAGTTTCTCCATTAAATGTTGGTGGTTTAATCTTTTTAAACTCCCCAAAAATTTCCTCATAAGGTTTATATTTTCTCTTTTTAGTATAATGGTTGTCATCACTACTATCACTAGTGGAATTAAAATTGTGTTGATCACCAAATACTTTTGAAGATGAGTTGCTTTCATTTTTAGTCTATTTAGCCTTTTTATACTTATGTTGGTAACTTATATCTTTTGAATCATCTCTTTTACCCCTTCCCTCAGCATGAAATCTTTCTGTTACGATCTGATTCAGCTCCTCCTGAGCTCTCAGAATCCTCTCATTTTCTTTTTTAATAGATTCCATTTCAAATTTTAATTCTTTTATTGGTTGTAAAAGTTCTGAGGAATTAGTGGTTATGTCTTCCTGTATAGGTTCTCTTTGTAAGTTTTCTTGTTCAGTAAAGGGAAATTCCTCTTCCACATATTCCTCCAGTCTTTCCATACCTGTTGTTAAACTCAGAAACAAGTTTCTCTGTTGAATAACATTAAAAGAAAACAACATGAACAAAATGATTTAATACATTGTTTCATACAAGCAAGTTTAGCTTCATCAAGGCCAATGTTTGAACCTTGTGCTCTGATACCACATGTTATAACCCCAAAATTTCAAAAAAATTTAAAATTTTTAAGATAACATAAAATGTTTGCATACGCATTTTACTAACTGCTAGCGGTTAGCGGAAAATGAAACAGTCTAACAAATAGTATTAATTAGTTTCATATCATGATAACTAATACAGCTTCCATTTTCGTAATGTATAAAAGATAGATTTGCATTCAGATTTCTTTCAACTTTACTAACAAGTTACTTTTTGGCAAGTAGGTGAAATCTATCTTTGAAAAATTGGGCTTACTTAGCTTTATGCTAATGCAGATGGACTGTTGATTCTTATAGGTTTAACAGGTAACGACCGATCAAGTAGAAGTTTAATTCATAAGTAGCAAGAAGTAATTATGTTTGCATGTTAATATGCTAGTAAATAAACTGATTATTCTCAAGCGAGCTCTGATGAGGTGAAGTACTTTGTCCTCTTTAGTTTTGCTTCCACCCCCTTCTCAGTTTCTCCATTAAATGTTGGTGGTTTAATCTTTTTAAACTCCCCAAAAATTTCCTCATAAGGTTTATATTTTCTCTTTTTAGTATAATGGTTGTCATCACTAATGGGAAGTACTTTTTCATCCCAGATAACCAGGATTTTGCTTCCACCCCCTTCTCAGTTTCTCCATTAAATGTTGGTGGTTTAATCTTTTTAAACTCCCCAAAAATTTCCTCATAAGGTTTATATTTTCTCTTTTTAGTATAATGGTTGTCATCACTAATGGGAAGTACTTTTTCATCCCAGATAACCAGGATTTTGCTTCCACCCCCTTCTCAGTTTCTCCATTAAATGTTGGTGGTTTAATCTTTTTAAACTCCCCAAAAATTTCCTCATAAGGTTTATATTTTCTCTTTTTAGTATAATGGTTGTCATCACTAATGGGAAGTACTTTTTCATCCCAGATAACCAGGATTTTGCTTCCACCCCCTTCTCAGTTTCTCCATTAAATGTTGGTGGTTTAATCTTTTTAAACTCCCCAAAAATTTCCTCATAAGGTTTATATTTTCTCTTTTTAGTATAATGGTTGTCATCACTACTATCACTAGTGGAATTAAAATTGTGTTGATCACCAAATACTTTTGAAGATGAGTTGCTTTCATTTTTAGTCTATTTAGCCTTTTTATACTTATGTTGGTAACTTATATCTTTTGAATCATCTCTTTTACCCCTTCCCTCAGCATGAAATCTTTCTGTTACGATCTGATTCAGCTCCTCCTGAGCTCTCAGAATCCTCTCATTTTCTTTTTTAATAGATTCCATTTCAAATTTTAATTCTTTTATTGGTTGTAAAAGTTCTGAGGAATTAGTGGTTATGTCTTCCTGTATAGGTTCTCTTTGTAAGTTTTCTTGTTCAGTAAAGGGAAATTCCTCTTCCACATATTCCTCCAGTCTTTCCATACCTGTTGTTAAACTCAGAAACAAGTTTCTCTGTTGAATAAAATTAAAAGAAAACAACATGAACAAAATGATTCAATACATTGTTTCATACAAGCAAGTTTAGCTTCATCAAGGCCAATGTTTGAACCTTGTGCTCTGATACCACATGTTATAACCCCAAAATTTCAAAAAAATTTAAAATTTTTAAGATAACATAAAATGTTTGCATACGCATTTTACTAACTGCTAGCGGTTAGCGGAAAATGAAACAGTTTAACAAATAGTATTAATTAGTTTCATATCATGATAACTAATACAGCTTCCATTTTCGTAATGTATAAAAGATAGATTTGCATTCAGATTTCTTTCAACTTTACTAACAAGTTACTTTTTGGCAAGTAGGTGAAATCTATCTTTGAAAAATTGGGCTTACTTAGCTTTATGCTAATGCAGATGGACTGTTGATTCTTACAGGTTTAACAGGTAACGACCGATCAAGTAGAAGTTTAATTCATAAGTAGCAAGAAGTAATTCTGTTTGCATGTTAATATGCTAGTAAATAAACTGATTATTCTCAAGCGAGCTCTGATGAGGTGAAGTACTTTGTCCTCTTTAGTTTTTGTTTTCAAAACAATATTCAAGGTATAAACATAAAGATCGTTATCTTTATCCCATTTAGCAAAGCAAGATATATTTACAGTGAGCTTAGAGCTCATGTTCTTTGTTTTACTTTTACTTCTATTTTATCATGCTTATAAAGCTAATGTTGCATTTAACTATATGGTCTTTTATTCATGGAAGTATTCCTGTCAATTTTGAAGGTAAAGTTGTTCAATAGAATGCATGTTTCTATCTCGTCTCTATCTTACTAGCCATGGAAATTATTAAGCTGTTGTTTGCATGTGAAGATGCTAATCATCGAGTTTTGAACTTTAGCATTTGAATCATTGCTTTGGTGCATGTATTTGTAACTATATACATTACCATATCATTTTATAATGTACCGATCTGATTGCCACTTGCATCCTGTATAGATCTTACTACCTGGTAATTTCTATAATTACAAACCTTGTGCATGGTTTACTTCATAAATAAAACTACTATTGTCATGTTGCCTCACTGATAATAAGTTGTAGTTGATAATATTTACTATAGTAGATTACATTACTTAGAACTTCTAATCTAAGTTATTCATCAAGTGAGACAATATGACAAAGATTCTTATGCTACACTAGAACCAAGTATACATAAACAATCACAAACTATTTTGTAAAATAATGATAGGAATCATTATTATTGTCATTAATAAGTTGATCCCACAAAACACTGATGTAAAATATTATAATAAAGTTAACCCTGTGATTGTTTTCTTGATATGGTTAAATACTTTTGCTCCATAGTCCAACGATGAATACAAGTTATTGGCAATTGTAACTAATCTTAACCACCGATTGCAAATGATATGGTTGTAACTAATTTTAAGTCGATTGTAAAGTAAACATACAATTCATTATTTTTGAAATGTTATACTATGGTCGACTTGGTATTTTTTTTTTCAATGGCAAGGTCTTGCCATCCTTACTTTATAGTCAACGTTATATATATCATTGTTAATAATTAACACAAACCTTGACCCCAACGATTACAATGATATAGTTTTTACATTGTAATCAGTGAATATATATATATATATATATATATATATATATATACCTTCCACCGTCGATTACATAGTTGATTTGTTGATTATTGCAATAATGAAATAATTAATTTGGAATGCAGGTTGACTATAGTCTAGACCCATGCCAGGTTAAAATATTTGGAGACCATGTGGTCTGTTCTCGTCCATGCACTGATGATTTAAAATATTGGAAACCCTATTCACTGGTCATTTGTCTCCAAGGGTTTCGCTGGCCTGTGGGCTGCTCTGTGTATTTTTTTTTCTTGGCGGCCATGAGAGGCTGCTCCTCTGTTTGCTTGCTTCGTGGCTTGTATTTGTTGTTGTTGTAGTTTCATTTTTCAATCCTCGGCTCTAGAACTTCATTTTTGTACCCTTACTGCACGAGTGGCTACTTGTTTATGTGTTTGGCTCTCAGCCTGTCCATAGTTTTCTGTTATGGTCCTTTCTTGGCTTGTCACTGTGTGGTGAAACTTAAGCTCGTTGACACTGTCTCCACCCAGGTCGGTGTAGGGGTTGACTCTCGTCTGTGTACATTGCTAAGTTGGTGACATCTTCTTCATTGCTCGAATCCTCTTCTTGTTCACAAGTAAGACCACTCAGTCCCTTATCACGACAATTTCTTGTTAAGTTATTAATATGTTTTAGGGTTTTTAACTTATAAATGTGCATTGTTCTAACTCTTTGTAAATGTTCTCTTTACAGGAACTAAGACAGCTCGAAACTTCAGTGAAGAGGAACAACAATGGCCGGCTCCCATGGACTCGTGGCCCCAACTGGAAAGCGCTGGCTTTCAACTGGGTTTTACCCTATTTGCAATGAGGGTTGTGGAAGGAGAAATAAACAATGCTTGGAATCCTATTTCGGTTTCTCGTTAGTTAGGAGATTTAATATAATGTTGCTTTCCAGTTTTAAGTATAGACCCAAGCAGTTATGTTGGGTAAAACAGGCCTTCGAGACGTGACATGTATTTGGTTTTTAAGTTAGGATTCAGCCTTATGGCTTGACAATGTATTACAGTTGGTTTTATAAATAGAGATTTTATTTATCTTGAGCTCTGTCTAGCGATTGTTATGATTTCATTAAACTGTAAATAATGTTATTGTAAAATAGGTTTTTATTTCCTTCTTCTACTGACAGTGAAGAAATTTACTGTTTATGCTACGTTTATAAATAATAATATTAATATAAAGACTGTGGAACAGTCGTAATGTAAATTTATAAATTTTATTCTTATCAGTAAGTAAATAATTGTTAGGGTTTACTGGAAGTGAAACCCTTGTATAAGTGTATTCTTAAATTAATTATTATTTGAGCACGGTTTCTTGTTTGCTTCTATTTCGCCTATACAGGTGTATTGATGTTTATTGACCTGTTTAAGAAGTATTTAAAATAAATGAGTTTATAAATATATTATAAAGTTTTAGAGATAAGACTGTAATCAGTCTAGCTTAAAGTCTTCTTGTTTAATTTATTTACACAATTATCAATGTATATGGTTAAAACTTACATAAATCAATTTATAGAAAGATAAATGAAAGGTTAGGGTTTCGACCCTCAGGTTTATCTTGCATAGGCTATAAGCTTGTTTATTAAATATAAAATAGTTTCTAATAGGAAAATAGTTTTATTTTATTTAATGTTTACATCTATACTTTTTTTTTCTATTCAGTAAAGAATAGATGATTAACCTTGGAACTCTATTTATTTTTCACAGAATAAGGATTTATATAAATAACCCTAATCTGGTTTATTTTTAAGTAATGGTTTAGAATTTAGTAGTTATTTTATAAGATATAATGTGTGGTTAATAACTATTATCTTCTATAACTTCTATTTGTATCAGTATACTCTTACTGTAACTCTAATGTAGTTACTATTTCTTTTCCTGCATTTTATTTAGTTATACTAAGCAAAAACAGCAAACACAAATGAACCATAACACTGCTTTTCCTAATATTTACACTATTGAAATAAATTTACTCTGCTATCTACAGATACAAGATTCTATCTGTTATTTTCATTCTCTTCAGAATTCTTTCATCTACCTAAAACATTATATCTGTGCTAGAGTACAACCTCATTTCCAGGTGGGGAAAAACACAGTGTAGAAATTTATTTTCAATCTATTTCATTAATTCTCTAAACCACTATCATTTCTATAACAATCTAATAAGAATACTAAATCTAGCATTTCATTAATTCTGAACTTATAACATTCACATAGCAGTCAAAATAAGATTTATTTAACTAACACGGTAAAATAAAATAACATAGAACCTATTGAGGACAGACGACAACAGCTTTAGGAGGTCGTTCCTCCCTACCAATCTCCTGGAGAGCGCTCAAACAACGCTTCCTCAGGATCCCCGAGCTTGTTCCTGGTTTTCTTGGCTGAGAACTGGTGGAGAATGAAAATAGTAGAACCCTCTGGCAACTGACTAGTTCAATACCTCAGTAAAACACTCTGCTCTCAGCAGTATAATCTTCAGCTTAAAAGCTGCACTAGGTTAATCAACAGTTATCCCCTCAAACACTTTCCAAATTTCCCTTCCATTGAATTTCTCTGAATTACATTCATTCAACCTGAATGATCACTTCTCTACAATGAGCAACCTCAACTCTCTTCGATGGGAATTTTTATAAAGATTTCCTAGCTCTTTTGAGTCAGTTTTCATTAACTGAGCCACCTGCTCTAATTCTGCTTTCTTGGGGAATCATGACCACACATGTAAGGAGGTTGGCACCTGCAACAGTTGGAAGTGGTTTGAGGATGCTGCCACATGTTAGTTTGCTCTCCACCCAGTCTCCTCCACCAATTTGACCAGTAAACATTCTTTTAACAGCTCTCTTAAGTTGTTGTCTCCTCATTTATTTATTTATAAATAAAATATTCAGAATTTACATTAAATATCCTTGACCCTACTAAGTCATCAATTACAACTTAGCATAAAATTTTAACATATTGTCCTCAAATAATATAAAATTGTTTTTGCAAAATTGGGGTATGTGACATACACACCCCCTTCAATTATAACATCGTCCTCGATGTTATTTATTCTTTGTCCTCGGAATTCCCCTGGAAAAAAATTGGATATGCATCCTGCATATTACTTTCCAATTCCCAGGTGGCTTCCTTTATACTAAGGTGCTTCCATTTCACCTTCACCTGACCAATGGTGCGGTTTCGAACTGTGATCTCCCTCCGCCCAAGGATACAGTTCGGTTCCACCAGAAAATCTCCTTCTGGTTCCACCTGTACATCATTCCAGTTAACAACATGAGCAGCATCATGAACATATTTATTTAATACAGAAATGTGAAAAAAATTATGAACTCTTAAATTCAGTGGTAATGCTAATTGATAAGCTACCTGTCCAATCCTAGACAGTATTTCAAATGGACCACAGTAACGAGGTGCTAGTTTGGCACAACTACCCAACCTTAGAGAGCTATTTTTGGGTCTCACCTTGATGAACACATGTTCACCTACCTGAAACTCCTTTGGAGTTCTTTTAAGGTCTGCTTGACTTTTTTGTCGATCTTGCGCAATTTTTAGATTACCTTGTACTTGCTTTACAATTTCTTCCATTTCTTTCAATAGTTCAGGACCTAATACTAATCTTTCCACCAGATTACTCCAAGATATAGGAGTGTTACACTTTCTTCCATACAAGATTTCGAAAGGACTAAATCTGGCTGAAGCTTGATAATTATTATTATAAGCAAATTCCACCTGATGCAAATAATCCTCCCATTTACCTAGCTGATCCTTTACATACATTCTTAGTAAATATTCCAGTAGTTGGTTTACTCTTTCAGTCTATCCATCAGTTTGAGGATGGAACGAAGTACTAAAATTTAGTGTAGTATTTAATCCTTTAAACAGAGATTTCCAAAAGTTACCTATAAATTTAGGGTCTCTATATGAGATTATAACTTTCGGTATCCCATGTAGTTGAAAATTTTGCTTTAGAAAGATATCAGCTATGTTTGCAGATTTATACGTAGTTTTAACAGGTATAAAGTGAGCTTCTTTACTCAATTTGTCAACTACTACCATTATAGAATCATTTAAATTCTGATTTTTAGGCAGTCCAGTAACAAAATCAAGACTAATTATCTCCTATTTCCATCTAGGAATGGGAAATGGCTAAAGTAATATAGCTGGGTGTTAATGTTTAGTTTTTACTTGCTGACATTCAAAACACCTACCGATACATTCTGCCAGTTCAGTCTTCATGTTTGGCCAAAAACATTCTTTTCTTAACATAGTTATAGTCTTCTGATAACCTGGATGGCCTGAGTATGGAGTTTTATGGATTTCATCTAAAATTAATAACTTAACTTTAGGTACATTTGGTACATACATTCTTTCTTTATATAGTAAAAATCCTTTATCATTCAAGCTGTACCCTTTACTTAAATTTTCTGTTGGATTTTCTTTCGTTTTTGCCTGGAAATTTTGGTAAATTTCATCTTGTTCTAACCATGCTTTAAGCTATTCTTCTAGATCTGATCTATAATTGCTGATAACTGTTGCAAAGTCCAGCTGTGCATTTCTACTTAATGCATCAGCAACTTTATTTTCTTTCCCTTTAATGTGCTGAATTTCGAAATCATACTCACTTAGAAAAGCTAGCCACCTAGCTTGTCTAGCATTCATATTAGGCTGATCTAAAAGATATTTTAGTCCTTTATTATCGGTCATTAGAATAAATTTTCTTCCAACTAAATGATGACGCCACATCTTTAGAACATGTATAACAACAACTAATTACAAATCATAAGTCGCATAATTCTTTTTGTGAATTTTTAATTTCCTAGATTCATAAGCGATAACATGCCCTTCTTGAGTCAATACTCCACCTAAACCATCATTGTAGGCATCAGTATAGACTACGAAATATTCATTTGGATCAGCTATTCTTAAAATAGGTGCACTGGTTAATAAAAAATTTAACTTTTTAAAACTATCCTCACATTTCTGATTCCAATCAAATTTTTTTTCCTTCTTCTGCAAAGAAGTTATCAGATTTACAATTCTTGAAAAACCTTCAATGAACCTTCGGTAATAATTGGTAATTTCCATGAAGGACCGAACATCAGTTACATCTTTAGGAACTGGCCACTCTTCAATCGCCTTTATCTTTTCGGGATCCACCTAAATTCCTTCCTTAGTCACCACATGTCCTAAGTACTGGATTTTATCCTTAAAGAAATCGCATTTACTAAACTTTGCAAAGAGTTTATGATTTCGTAACTCTTGCAAAACAATTTTTAAATGTTCCTTATGTTATTCTTCAGATTTCGAATAGATTAATCTGTCGTTGATAAACATGACCACAAATTTGTCCAGATATTTATGCATTACATTGTTCATTAAATACATAAAAATAGTCGATGCATTAGTAAGCCTGAATAGCATGACGACAAACTCGTAATGGCCATATCGAGTCCTAAAAGTTGTTTTAAATATGTCTTCATCTTTAATCCTAACTTGGTGATATCCAGACCTTAAATCAATTTTCGAAAACACCGTGGCTCGACGCAGTTGATCAAACAGATCATCTGTGCGAGGCAACGGGTATCTATTTTTAATAGTCATCTTATTCAACTGACAGTAATCTATGCAAATTCGCATAGTTTCATCCTTTTTCTTAATGAAGATGATAGGTGCCCCCCAGGGAGACACACTGGGTCGTATATACTTCTTGTCAATAAGTTCTTTTAATTATGACTTTAGTTCATTAATTTCAAGTATGTTCATTCGATAAGGGGCATTTGAGCTGGGTACTGCACCCGGTACCAGCTCAATGGTAAAATATAGTTCCCTTTTCGGAGGCAGTCCCGGAATCTCTTCCGAAAATACATCTGCATACTCTTTTAAAACTGGTATATCCTCCAATTTTAATTTATCTATACTATTTAGATTTTCCTCATTAGTTACAGTTACTACAAAAGCCTTACAACCTTTCCTAACAACTCTCTTAAGCTGCAGAGCAGAAATCTACCTTATGGTTGTTTTCCTAGGGATTCCCTTTACACTTATTGATTTTCCATCATTATTTATACAAGTAAAGGTTTTATCATAATAGTTTAAGATCACCCTATGTTGCTCTAACCAATCCATACTGATTAGTAGGTCGTAAGAACCAAGAGGTAGTACATTAAGCTTTACAAAAGTTTCAAATTAATCCATAACTACTGCACATTTCTTTACAAAACAAGTTACCTTCCTCTTTACACCAGTGGCTAACTGAACCAACCAAGAACTTTCAAATTTTTCAACAGGTAGCTTACATTTTTCTACCAATTCAGGTGAAATATAACTTAGACTAGCTCCTGGATCAATTAAAATAGCTATAGGGGTTTGGTTTATCTTACCTTCTACTTCCACCATGGAAGTTTGATAGTCTGCCTGTCGATTCTCCAAGGCTGCATTGATCCTGGGCATAGTCCTCGCTAAATCTCCAACAGTCATCTCCTCCTGTATTGTATGGATATTATTGACAGTCTTTTTCCGATTAGGACAGATTGAGGCATAATGTGGACCATTACACTCCCAGCACTTTATGGGTTCCTTGCGTTCAAATTTCTTTGTGTAATTTCCATGATTATTAGCAAACTCTTTACCCTTTTGATTGTTCTGATTGCTTAGTGAATTATTCCTATTCCCTTGGAAATTCTTGTTAGGAAAATTTCTGGCCTTATTATTTTTAGAATTATGATTGGGCACAAACTCCTTCTTCTTTTGATCATAATTATTATTATTCTTTTTGGCCTTCCAGTTGGCCATGCTCTCCTTTTTCCAATTCTGTTCATAACAAAAATTGGCTTTCCTCATAGCTTCTTCTAGAGTTTTTGGATTGTCATACTCAATCCTATCCTTTATGTGATAAGGTAAACAGCTGAGGAACCTCTGTACCTTCGGTTTTTCATCTACAAGGTATGGCACATACCTAAGCAGACTTAAAAACTTGTTGTTCAAATCTTTCATAGTCATTGTACCTAGTTTAAGCTCATAGAATTATTTTGCTCTTTCTTCATAGTACTACTCAGATAAAAATTTCTTTTTAAAGTACTTCTTGAAGGTACTCCAATTTACGTTCTTTTCTCTTATTCCTTTCACTCTCTTTAAATCTTGCCACCATATATCAACTTTTCCTGAAAGATTATAGATAGCCATTCTATCCTTTATTGATTAGAATAGTTATAAATCTGGAAGTACTTTTTCATCCCAGATTACAAGGATTCCGCTTCCTCCCCCTTCTCAGTTTCTCCATTAAATGTTGGCGGTTAAATCTTTTTAAACTCCCCAGAAATTTCCTCATAAGGTTTATATTTTCTCTTTTTAGTATAATGGTTGTCATCACTACTATCACTAGTGGAATGAAAATTACGTTGATCACCAAATACTTCTGAAGATGAGTTGCTTTCATTTTTAGTCTGTTTAGCCTTTTTATACTTATGTTGGTAACTTATATCTTCTGAATCAGCTCTTTTACCCCTTCCCTCAACATGAAATATTTCTATTAGAATCTGATTCAACTCCTCCTAAGCTCTTAGAATCCTCTCATTTTCCTTTTTAACAGATTTCATTTCAGATTTTAATTCTTTTATTGTTTGTAAAATTTCTGAGGAATTAGTAGTTATGTATTCCTATATAGGTTCTCTTTGTAAGTTTTTGTTCAGTAAAGGGAGGTTCCTCTTCCGCATATTCCTCCAGTATTTCCATACCTGTTGTTAAACTCAGAAACAAATTTCTCTGATGAATAACATTAAAAGAAAACAACATGAGAAAAATGATTTAATACATTGTTTCATAAAAGCAAGTTGAGCTTCATCAAGGCCTAGTGTTTGAACCTTGTGCTTTGATACCACATGTTATAACCCAAAAATTTCACAAAAATTTAAAATTTTTAAGATAACATAAAATGTTTGAATACGCAGTTTACTAACTGCTAGCGGTTAGCGGAAAATGAAACAATCTAACAAATAGTATTAATTAGTTTCATATCATGATAACTAATACAGCTTCCATTTTCGTAGTGTATAAAAGATAGATCTGCATTCAGATTTCTTTAAGCTTTACTAACAAGTTACTTTTGGGCAAGTAGGTGAAATCTATCTTTGAAAAATTGGGCTTACTTAGCTTTATGCTAACGTAGATGGACTGCTGATTATTACAGGTTCAACAGGTAACGATCGATCAAGTAGAAGTTTAATTCATAAGTAGCAATAAGTAATTATGTTTGCATGTTAATATGCTAGTAAATAAGCTGATTATTCTCAAGCAAGCTCTGATGAGATAAAGTACTTTGTCCTCTATAGTTTTTTTTTCAAAAGAATATTCAAAGTATAAATATAAATATTGTTATATTTATCCCATTTAGTGAAGCAAGAGATATTTACAGTGAGCTTAGATCTCATGTTCTTTGTTTTAATTTTACTTCTATTTTATCATGCTTATAACGCTAATGTTCCATTTAATTGTACGGTCTTTTATTCATGTAAGTATTCCTGTCAATTTTGAAGGTAAAGTTGTTCAATAGAATACATATTTATATCTCGTCTCTATCTTACTAACCATGGAAATTATTAAGTTGTTGTTTGCATGTGAAGATTCTAATCATCGAGTTTTGAACTTTAGCATTTGAATCATTGCTTTGATGCATGTATTATTGTAACTATATACATTACCATATCATTTTATAATGTACCGATCTGATTGCCACTTGCATCCTGTAGAGATATTACTACCTGGTAATTTCTATAATTACAAACCTTGTGCATGGTTTACTCCATAAATAAAACTACTAATGTCATGTTGTCTCACTGATAATAAGTTGTAGGTCATAATATTTACTATAGTATATTACATTACTTAGAACTTCTAATCTAAGGTATTCATCAAGTGAGACAATATGACAAAGATTCTTATGCTACACTAGAACCAAGTATACATAAACAATCACAAACTGTTTTGTAAAATAATGATAGGAATCATTATTATTGTCATTAATAAGTTGATCCTACAAAACACTAATGTAAAAGCTTACAATAAAGTTAACCCTGTGATTGTTTGCTTGATATGGTTAAATACTTTTGCTCCATAGTCCAACGATGAATATAATTTATTAGCAATTGTAACTAATCTTAACCACCGATTGCAAATGATATGGTTGTAACTAATTTTAAGTCGATTCTAAAGTAAACATACAATTCATTATTTTTGAAATGTTATACTGTGGTCGACTTGGTATTGTTTTTCAATGGCAAGGAATCGCCATCCTTACTCTATAGTAATTGTTATATATATCATTGTTAATAATTGACACAAACCTCGACCCCACCGATTACAATGATATAGTTTTTACGTTGTAATCAATGAATATATATATATACCTTGCACCGTCGATTACATAGTTGATTTGTTGATTATTGCAATAATGAAATAAATAATTTGGAATGCAGGTTGACTATAGTCTAGACCCATGCATGGTTAAAAGATTTGGAGACCACGTGGTCTATTCTCGTCCATGCACTGATGACTTAAAAGATTGGAAACTATATTCACCGGTCATTTGTCTCCAAGGGTTTCGCTGGCCTGCGGGCTGCTTTGTGTTTTTTTTTCTTGGCGGCCATGAGAGGTTGTTCCTCTGTTTGCTTGCTCTGTGGCTTGTATTTGTTGTTGCTGTAGTTTCATTTTTCAGTCCTTGGCTCCAAAAATTCGTTGTTGTACCCTTACTGCATGAGTGGTTACTTGTTTATGTGGTTGGCTCTCGACCTGTCCATAGTTTTCAGTTCTGGTCCTTTCTTGGCTTGTCACGGTGTGGTGAAACTTAAGCTCGTTGACACTATCTCCACCCAGTTCAATGTAGGAGTTGACTCTCTTCTGTGTACATTTCTATGCTGGTGAAAGCTTCTTCATTGCTCGAATCCTCTTCTTGTTCACAAGTAAGACCACTCAGTCCCTTATCACGATAATTTCTTGTTAAGTTATTAATACGTTTTAGGGTTTTTAACTCAGAACTGTGCATTGTTCTAACTTTCTGTAAATGTGCTCTTTACAGGAACTAAGACAGCTCGAAACTTAAGTGAAGAGGAACAACAATGGCTGGCTCCCATGGACTCGTGGCCCCAACCGATAAGCCCTGTTTTCAACTGGGTTTTACCCTACTTGCAATGAGGGTTGTGGAAGGAGAAATAAACAATGCTTGGAAGCCTATTTCAGTTTCTTGTTAGTTAGGAGATTTAATATAATGTTGCTTCCCAGTTTTAAGTGCAAACCCAAATTGTTTTGTTGGGTAAAACCAGCCTTCAAGCGGTGACATGTATTTGGTTTTTAAGTTAGGATTCAGCCTTATGGCTTGACAATGTATTGCAATTGGTTTTATAAATAAATATTTTATTTATCCTGAGCTCTATCTCGCGATTGTTATGATTTCATTAACCTGTAAATAATCTTATTACAAAATAGGTTTTTATTTCCTTCTTCTACTGACAGTGAAGAAATTTACTGTTTATGCTACGTTTATAAATAATAATATTAATATAAAGACTGTGGAACAGTCGTAATGTAAATTTATAAATTTTATTTTTATCAGTAAGTAAATAATTGTTAGGGTTTACTGAAAGTGAAACCCTTGTATAAGTGTATTCTTAAATTAATTATTATTTGAGCACAGTTTCATGTTTGCTTCTATTTCTCCTATACAGGTGTATTGGTGTTTATTAACCTGTTTAAGAAGTATTTAAAATAAATGAGTTTATAAATATATTATAAAGTTTTAGAGATAAGACTGTAATCAGTCTAGCTTAAAGTCTTCTTGTTTAATTTATTTACACAGTTATCAATGTATATGACTAAAACTTACATAAATAAATTTATAGAAAGATAAATGAAAGGTTAGGGTTTCGACCCTCAGGTTTATCTTGCATAGGTTATAAGCCTGTTTATTAAATATAAAATAGTTTCTAATAGGAAAATCTTAGTTTTATTTTATTTAATGTTTACATCTATACTTTTTTTTTCTATTTTGTAAATTATAGTTATTCAGAACTCTGTAAAGAATAGATGGTTAACCTTGGAACTTTGTTTATTTTTCACAGAATAAGGGTTTATATAAATAACCCTAATTTGGTTTATTTTTAAGTAATGGTTTAGAATTTAGTAATTATTTTATAAGATATAATGTGTGGTTAATAGTTGTTATCTTCTATAACTTCTATTTGTATCAGTATACTCTTACTGTAACTCTAGTGTAGTTACTATTTCTTTTCCTACATTTTATTTAGTTATACTAAGGAAAAACCGCAAACACAAATGAACCATAACACTGTTTTTCCTAATATCTAAAATATTGAAATAAATTTACTCTGCTATCTACAGATACAAGATTCTATCTGCTATTTTCATTCTCTACAGAATTCTTTCATCTACCTAAAACATTCTAACTGTGCTAGAGTACGACCTGGTTTCCAGGTGGGGAAAAACACAGTGTAGAAATTTATTTTCAATCTATTTCATTAATTCTCTAAACCACTATCATTTCTATAACAATCTAATAAGAATACTAAATCTAGCATTTCATCAACTCTGAACTTTTAACATTCACATAGCAGTCAAACTAAGATTTATTTAACTAACACAGTAAAATAAAATAACATAGAACCTACTGAGGACAGACAAGGACAGCTTTAGGAGGCCATTCCTCCCTACCAATCTCCTGGAGAGTGCTCAAACAACGCTTCCTCAGGACCCCCAAGCTTGTTCCTGGTCTTCTTGGCTGAGAACTGGTGGAGAATGCAAACAGTAGAACCCTTTGTCAACCGACTAGTTCAATACCTCAGTAAAACACTCTGCTCTCAGTAGTATAATCTTCAGCTTAAAAGCTGCACTAGATCAATCAGCAGTTATCCCTTCAAACACTTTCCAAATTTCCCTTCCATTGAATTTATCTGAAGTACATTCATTCAACCTGAATGATCACTTCTCTAGAATGAGTAGCCTCAGCTCTCTTCAATGGGAATTTTTATAAAGATTGCCTAGGTCTTTTGGGTCTGTTTTCATTAATTGAGCCACCTACTATGATTCCACTTTCTTGGGGAATAATGACCACAAATGTAGGGAGGTTTCCACCTACAACAGTTAGAAGTGGTTTGAGAATGGTGCCACATGTTCGTTTGCTCTCCACTCAGTCTCCTCCACCAATTTGACCAGTAAACACTCTTTTAACAGCTCTCTTAAGCTGTTGTCTCCTCCTTTATTTATTTATAAATAAAATATTCAGAATTTACATTAAATATCCTTGGCCCTACTGAGTCATCAATTATAACTTAGCATAAAATTTTAACATATTGTCCTCAAATAATATAAAATTGTTTTTGCAAAATTGGGGTATGTGACACTTTTCCCCAAGGACAAAATGCAGCTTTAGTTTCTAACATAGCAGGGGGCACTTCCAATTCCCCTGACCAAAACTATATCAACATGGTTCGATCCCAGACCTTGCTCCAGACTAGAAACAAGAACTATGAGACAGAGGCTCCTGAGAAGGGTAAGTATATAGGTGAAACTTCTAACCCTCTCACAATTTAAAAACCTATTGAAACTATGCCTAAGATACCAAAAGGTGTCCTCAAGAAAGAATTGCACAATCCTAATGTTAGGGCTGCAGCCAATTACTCTGTAGTTGAAGATTTATCCCAAACGCCTTATGTGATGTCCGCTTTGGACGTGTTACAGAGTTGTCCTGCCCAGTGAGATGCACTTTTAGCAGCCTTAGGTAGTATGGATTCATCGAGCCTCATGGCGAAGTTTAATTTGTCTGATGTCAAAATTCATCTTCTGTATCATGTGGCTTTGTCGATAGATGTCATCCATGGCAGAAAAACCATTGGAAGGTCAGTTGTTGACGAAGGTTGTTCCACATGTGTCATGTCCTTGTCTTGCTAGAAGGCTCTTGGATCTCCAGAACTAGTTCCATCAAACACCTTACTTACTGCTTTCGACGGAAGGTCATTTCGTCCACATGGTATCCTACCAGCTTTTGAGATAAAGTTGGCAGGGAAGGAAGTGTCTGTTGAAGTAGAGGTAATTGATGCACCATTGGATTACAACTTGCTTCTGGGGAGAAGTTGGACTTATGCCATGTCTGCAATTGCATCAGTCGTTCTCTGGGAGGTAGTGTTTCCGTACGAACGGAAGTTGGTTACAATAGACCAACTCAATTTCACTCGGAAAGGCTGCATGGAAACTAATGAGTCCATCGTGCCATTGGTTTATCAGGTCAAGCCTACTTTAGAGAGCTTAGGGGCTGGAATGTATTCATCATTAATGGGCACATTTGATATCCCAGTCCCGATTAATTATTTAGGTTTTACTAGTGTAGGGAAGTCTATTGCAACGGTTTGCGATAGAACGGATCCTTGGATTCTTCCTTCCCATCATGAGCTTGAAGTGCCCTTATAGGTAGTGGAAGTAGCTTATTAAGTTATCGTTAACACCACTATTGATCCCATTTCGGTTCCTCCTACAATCTCAAAGGAGCCAGAAGAACCCTATCTTCCTGCTTTGGTAGAGAACTCTTTGTATACTGACAACTGCTTAGACATGGTTTCTCCTTCGGATGAAGCCATTTTGAAAGCTATGAGCGAGCGAGATAATATCTGCGAAGATATTCATCATAGATCCTACTTTCTTCTAGAGTTAAGCAGGATTGAAAATCAAGAGTTCCATGTGAGACAGGCAGGTGATGCTGATATACCAATCAATCCCTTACCAAGTGGGGGAATCTTTGTCGAGGGGAATATGGAAAACATTTCCATTACTATTCCTATCAGCATCTCTGTGAACCCCAATGTTGTGGAAAATGTATATATTGGTGCAAACTGCTCTACGGAGGAGATTTCTATCTATACGGCCTTGTTTAAGGAGTTCCGTGACGTGTTTTCTTGGTCATATGAGGAGATTCCAGGCATAGATCCATCAATAGTCGAACATGAAATATGAACCTATCCTGATGCCAAACCATTTCAACAAAAACTTAGACCTAAAAATCCACGTAAAGTGCCAGCCGTTAGAGTGAAGTTGAAAAGCTATTGAAAGCTTGTTTTATTTACCCGATAGCTTTTGATGGACTGGGTATCCAACCCTATTCATGTCGATAAAAATTAAGGGACGATACGTGTCTGTACTAAATTTCACGATTTAAACAAATCATGTCCTAAGGATAACTACCCCACACCATTCATAGATCAAATCATTGATGCTTGTGTGTGGAGTGAAGTCTTTTCGTTTATGGATGGCTTCTCCGGGTATAATTAGATTCAAATCAAGCCCGAAGACCAACATAAAACAGCTTTCATTTGTCCTTGGGGTACATTTTCATATAAGAAAATGCCTTTTGGAATGAAAAATGCAGGGGCTACCTTTCAATGGGCAATGATTTTTTCCTTTCATGACGTCAAGTCTATTGTCAAACCCTACCTAGATGATCTGTCGACGCATTCTCGTAAGAGGATCGACCATCCAGATCACTTGCATTTAATTTTTTAACGATGCAGACATTACAAAATATGCTTGAATCCCCACAAGTGTGTTTTCTATGTCGAGTCAGGTAGGCTTCTTGGGTTCATTGTTTCTAACAAAGGTATTCAGGTGGATCCTTTGAAAGTTGAGGCCATTGTAAATCTGCCTCCTACTTGTTCCATCAGGAAACTTTAGAGCCTGCAAGGAAAGTCTAACTTTCTTCGACATTTTATCATGAATTATGCCAAGATCACCAAAATTTTCATGCGCCTGTTGAAGCACGACACCCCATTTGTATGGGATGAAACCGCACAACTTGCGTTCGAGGCATTAAAAAAAGCTTTATTGTCGACACCTTTATTGCGTCCACCAAATTACTCTCGTTATTTTATATTCTATATGGCTGCATCCGAGTCGACCATAGGGGTAGTGCTAGTCAGGAAGGATGATGAGATCCAAGAGCATTTTGTCTATTATCTTAGTCGTGCTTTAGTTGGCCCTGAACTTAGGTACTCCCATGTCGAAAAGTTGGCGTTAGCAGCTATGTATGATGTTTAGAGGTTATGTCACTACATCTTACTAAGGACTACGATAGTAGTGGAAGATGTTAATCCTTTCCAATATGTTTTGTCCCGATGTATAGTTGGAGGAAAATTTAATAAATGGATGGTCATTCTCCAGGAGTTTGACTTGGATTTTCAATCTGCCAAATCCAAAAAATCCTTAGTTTTTGCAGAGATTATTGCAGAATTTCCAATTGAAGAAGATGTAGCCATTGAAGAAGACTCATTCCCAGATGAGCACATGTTCTTGATTTCCACCTCTGACCCTTGGTATGGAGATATACTCATCTATCTCCAAACTCTGAAGTGTCCTGCAACCTTTTCACGGGAAGAACGACGCAAATTACGCACACATGCGAAAAACTACCTCATAATTGGAGATACTTTATATCGTAGAGGGGTAGACTCTGTTTTGCGTTGGTGCCTCACCCACGAAGAGGTTGAGATTATCCTAAATGATTCCCATAGCAGAACCTGTGGGGGTCATTTATATGGGTTAGCAATAGCCCAGAAGATCTTACGTGCCATTTATTTCTAGCCCACGATCTTTAAATATTGTGTGGAAGCCGTGAAGCGTTGTCATCCTTGTCAGCTCTACACCAAAAAGATGTGGTTGCATCCTGCTCTGTTATTTCCTGTCATTTTAGTGGGCCCCTTCACCAAGTGGGGGATAGATTACGTGATGTGCAACCCAGTTTCTCTCGGGGGGCACAAATACATCATTGTCGCTGTGGATTACTTCATGAAGTGGGCAGAGGCAATGTCCACCTATAAAGCTGAAGGGAAAATGCAAGTTTTTTCATTTTCAACCAGATTATCACATGCTTTGGTATTCCTAAAGAGATTATCACTGACCATGGCTGTCACTTCCAAAACAACGTGATGACTCAATTGGATACTATGCTAGGGTTTAAACAAGAACATTCATCTTCTTTTTACCCGCAAGGGAATGGTCAAGTCAAGGAAGTCAATAAGACCTTGAAGACTATTCTCAAGCATACAATTAACGTAGCTTGGTCAAATTGGCACATCATGTTGTATCCTGCACTTTGGACTTATCAAACCAACGTGAAAATTTCCATAGGGTTCTCTGCTTTCCAACTCGTTCAGAAGGTGGAAGCAGTAACCCCAGTTGAATGGGAAATTCCGTCTTAAAAAATTTCCATTCATGTGTTACCTGATACGACTAAGCTAGAAGAGCGTTTGCTAGAACATCTAGATGAGCTGTGTAGAGATGCACTGGCTGCAAACGAGACTCATAAAAATAGGGTGAAAAATCAATATGATAAGTTAATCAAACCCAGGATTTTTTCTGAAGGGGAGCTAGTCTTGCTCTGGGACCAAGACAAAGAACCACTAAGGGCAGGGAAATTCAGGTCTATGTGGTTAGGACCCTACGTTGTGTCAAACGTTTTGAAGAAAGGAGCATATGAATTAATTGATTTCGAGGGGAATAAGCTTCCTGAGCCTAGAAATGGGCTCTACCTAAAGAAGTACTATGCTTAGGCTTAGTACTTTTCTTGTATTTTTATTGTATGTAAATTTATGTACAATAGGTATCCAGTTTGTTTTCTTATATCATTTGTTGGTTGTTACAGATGTCTTATGAGTGGTTCATAGGTTTTTCATATGGTGCTAGTCGTCACAATTGTAACCTGGCTTCAGTCGCATGGGTTATTTACTCACCCTCATGACAACTAGTTGCCTCTGGAGGTGCTTCTCTAGGTCCTACTACCAATAATGTGGCTGAATGCAGGGAATTCATTGAGCTTTTATGGGATGTCGTGTCATGTGGCATCACGCAATTGGAAGTTAGACTTGACTCTCAACTGGTGGTTTCCCAGCTCAATCGAGCTTATCAGGTGTGAAACCCTATTTTATTACCTCAGTTTTTGCAAGTTAGGTTATTGGAAAGAAATTTTGATTTTATTACATTTAATCATATTCTGAGAAATCAAAATTCATTAACTTATGCATATGCGAATTATATCTTGGATTGGCACTTAACACACATTCCATAAAATATACAACAAATACATTGCAAAACACATGTAATAAACTGGAAATATATATATATGTCAATATCTGTCCATATAGATAGGTCAAGTTCTTGATCCTTAGATCCATTCATAGATGTATAAATATACAAAAAATGGATTATAATCCATAAAATGCTTCGAGGTCTAATCTTGACCACCCTGGTCATCCTGTTCCTGAGCCTCCTCAGCTTCTTTAGTTGCAGCAGCCTCTGCGGGCTCTATGTAAACAAGTATCTCCTTGGCTACCCTCCTCATAAGGCGTATCCAGCTAGGTGGAATACCAACTACTAGTTCCTGCATAATGGCAAGGATCTGCTCAATGCGTAAGGTAGGGACTCTTTGGGTAAGCCTGGTCAGCTTCCCCTTAAGAACCCTGATCAAACCTTATCCTCTCCTGCCATTGGTCGTTCATACATAAGAGGATTCCCATCAGGGTAAATTGGTCCAATACCTGCATTTTGAACATTAAAAGGATTAAAAACTCTTATACATATGTATATATATTTATGATTAAAAATTCATAAAAATTTAAAAACTTGAAAACACCAAAATACCTTATGCTCCCCATTCTCCTCCAGGAGGGAGGACAAGGTCATTGCCACCCTAGAAATCAGTCCCATCATATGGAAACTACTCCAGTGCTGGTAGCAGCCATCCCCACCACAAGTAGAAGTCATCATCATAGACGCTCTGAATCGAGCCACCACCGCCCTGGCGAAGGAAAATTTCTTCCCACCTACTCAGTTTAGGCTAACGGGGAGAAAAAGATGGTAGAGGTACTGTAGAGATGAGGGTGGGAACTCTCTCAAATAAAAAGGCCACCAATATACTAGAATAGCCAAAGTTCTTCCGTCAGCCTCTCTTGCAGTCAGAGAGTTGTTTCTTCATTATCGGGATTACTCCCGAGCACCAGTCAAATACAGATCCCTATAGGCACTCCACAGTGATTTTTATTTGGTTCCAAGTAGCAAGATGGAGTGATGATGATCCTGTAACCCTCACTATTGTGCTTACCAGCACCTATAATGGCAAGCTACGAATATGTGCAATAGGGATGCGAGTTCCCCTTTTCTGACTATCGAGCATGCAGTAAATGTTGATATAGTCCTGAACACTTAGAAGGTCACCGCCTCTACCGGTACCCTCGAGGTTGAGATGTATTCCCTGTCTTGACAAACCCACAATGAAATATATGTCTTCCAATGCAATTTCCAGAATCTCACCTTGTAGTTCAAAGGCACCTAGATCATGATCTGAGTAGTTAATCAAAAACTACAGCAAACGGACATTGGACTGTATAAGTGAGGTACAAAAGAACTTTAGCAACCCACTTTGTCGCAATGCTTGCACCGTGTGGAAACTTTGGAGTGCATATTAGTCCATATTTTCATGTTCCCTCTCCCTCCATCCAACACCATGTTTTAGCCTGTCCATAAAGCCACCATCAAACATTAAAATTCATTAAAAAACTTTGATTTCGGCCCTAATTACATTTTTTCTATGTCGCGCAGTATACGCGACTGCCTTTTAGACATGTCACGTATCATATGCGGGTTGCCTTCGGGCAAGTCACGTATAAAACACGTGTACGTGATTGTGTAAGTCGCATACCCGCATATACAGCGTGACCCCTTTAAAATTTTCTTAAAATATCAAAATTTTGCATAAAATCAAAAATTTGAATGGATGAAATGGAAGAGAATGAAGAGTTGATTTACCTGGCACTTGCGGATTTGAAAATTGTCCACTAGTTTGTCCACACCGAGCGATTGAAGTTAGAGGTAAAAATTTCCTATATTGGGTAAAAATATGAAATGGTGATTTTGATTCCTATTTTTGAACTATTTATAGAAATAATTTCAAAATGTGGGTTTTTTAGCCTATAGTTTTAATTTCTATCAAAAATCAAACTAATGCCATGTCATGTTTTCCTAATGCAACAAGTTCAAGGTTACTCGTTGTTTTTCACTCATATAGGATAGGATGTTGGTCATATATATATGAATTTTTGCATTTATACCTATTCCACCTTAACCCTAGGATCACTACTTTGACCACGGACTATGGTTTTTAACCATTTTTACCTTGTCTATACCGTTGTTCTTCCGTGGATAGGGATTTCCTTCCATGAGTACCCTATTCTAAAACACATTGATTGTCTTTTGGTACTCATGCCGCATTTTTCATAGGTTTACGGGAGCCTTCTTAGCTATTTTTCACACCAAATTGAGCCTCATTTTGGTCTCTTTTTATAAGTTATCCCCTTTAAGAAGCCTCCCCGCTAATATGGAGTTTCTTTAGGCATAGGTCTAACTCCTCAAAATAGACTTGACTATCGAGTAAACTTGTCCATTTAGGATCGTTAATAATATGTGAATGGCCATCCACATTGGTGGTAGGTTATCACTTTCTGGGACCATGTGGAATAACACGAGAAAGGATCGCTCTCTTTTTTCACAGAATTGAGAAGAGTATTCTCAAGCATAGATTTATCACTTTTCTGGACCTAAGGGACTAAACTTACAGAAAAGGAGCACCCGGTATGAGCTTAGTTTTCTCTTTTTCGTGCCCTGGACCTAAACATGAAAAAGATTCTGAGTGTACTTTATGTCTTTGTCATGCTCGTTAAACATTAAGAACAAAGCATCGAGTTTATTGTTGTAAGACCCATTTCTCTTAACCAAATGGATCTTTTCGAGTGATCTTACTTTCCTTCACACTCATAAAACTCAAGCTATAAGTTGCTCTTGAAGGAGCATTGGGTAGGTGGTAATTTAACCTTTTTTGGACCTCCCTGACTAAGTACGAAAAAGGTGCACCTTACTTCTTCGAAAGCTAAGAGAGTTCTTTTGTGGTATGTTTTATACTTTTCCAGCCTTAAGAGACCAAATTGGATGAAAAAGGAACCTCCTAGAGTCTTCTTTGGAGTTTTCAGACTCTATAAACATGAAAACACCAATAAGCATGTACTAATTTGGGCTCGTAAAATCCACGAATCACTGACATTATTAAGCATTATTCTCTCCCCTCTTCAAGCTTGTCAAAAATGAAGAGAGACCAGAGTTGACTTTTCTGGACTCGTTAAAATTTAACATGAAAGATAAGGAAGAAGTATTCTTTTTGGGTTACAGACGGTGGCAGCATGTCCTCCTTGAACATAGCACTCTCTGAACTTTTCGTTACTTATTTCTCAATGTACACTTTCAGCTCAGCTATCACTTCGAGTTTCTTACTCCTCCACTTTTCATTTATACCTGGGGAATCTGATCATGTCTCCTACATGACAGATAAGTCTAGTTGTCCACTCTGTAAAGTTAAAAGTTGCCTTGGGTCATATCTGTGTCGTGCTCACTGCTCAAGGATTTATCCCTGCATCTGATAATTATCCTGATTCCATCATTATCCTATCTGGATATTACTTATGTATACCTTCCCTTATCCAGTTCCTAGTCACTCTTGTGATACGTTGGAGGATCTATTGCCTTCCTTATCACAGCATGGTTTCTCATCAGCACTTCCTGAAGACGAAGACCTAGAGTTTTGACAATGGTACCTTAGGATTCACTATCATCATTGGTGAACTCCTTTACTTTAGTTGTCAGTTTCACCTATTGATTGACAAATTGTTGAATCCTTTCCATGTTCGACTTCATCTATTCACATGGCTTGGATTGTATTGGTTCCTTTGGATTTTGATGAATACCATGGGTTCACATCTATAACCTAAGTTGCGCAAGATTGTGTTGTGTTCACCTACACAGCTTCTAGATTTTGAAGACTCATCATTGTATATTGTGGATTCGATCCACCTTTGTAACATACAAGGTCTTGTACTCGTCTGATATGATGTAATCAAATATTGTAAAGGAGCTAGTGTTCCAGTATATTGAACATAGCATCCTCAGATATGATTTTGTATATGACATTGATATGTATTTGTTTCAGATACTTCCTCTGCTGCCTTGGACTTTTGAGTTCTCCAAGACTAATATTGTAATGTGTTTTGGCCATCACTTCCCTCTAACCTCGCACATTAGGAGCACCTGTTATCAGCCAAAATGGCACTTCTCCATCCGAGTGCTAACATTCATCATGTCGGTACAAAAAAGCACAATTTGGATTGAAGTGGCCAAAAAAACACTATAGATGTGCATGACCTTTGATGCATTATCTTCATACCAGCCTCATATATTTTTATTCTGAGTTTTGGGTTGCATACGCGACTATGTGCATTGCAACTCGTGTGTCATATGCGACTATGTGCCTTGCAACCCACATATACCTTGCATATGCGAGTTCCCTTTGAGAAACCCGTGTGTCATACGCACCTTGCCTATATTAATACTCATGTATACTCTAATTCGACATTAAAAAATATAAATCAAGATTAGATGAGATTAGGTGGGCCCTAATCCATAACTATCCCAACTGTCTCAACCATCCTAACTTACGAAACCTCTCTATTTCTCAAAGTATAAATAGAGGCCTTGGGATGGGGATAATCAATCAATTTTGGAAGAGCAAAGTTATGCTAGTGGTATACCTTCAGATTCTTAGAGCAGTATAACTTAGAGTCCTCGGTTGCAGAGGAGTCCTTGTGTCAGAAGTTGGGTTGTATTCTTACCTATTCACTGTTTGTTAATAAAGAGAATTCTTCTTCCAATCTTGTATTGCGCTTGTCTCATGTATATTGGTTTAATGAGTATGTCCAATTATGTTATTAATATACTTTTCATATAACCTATGATTTATATATATATATGAGATATTTCTTGAAGAATTGGCTCTTTGTAGGTGAAGAGAAGCATCCCTAGAATCTTTGGAGGAGATTGGAGCGAGAGAAGACCAAGCTTGGATCAACCGTCGTAAACCGAGTAAGACAATATATCTTCCTATTCTCATTCCATATTCTATAAAAGTTGGTTGTATGCAAGTCTAGTAGTAATTTGTTAACCCCAGACCCTAGGTTACAAGGGTGTAATGTCCTGAACAACAAACCTGTGAAGAACTCGCGTTTCTTCCTCCTAAGTTTGGCGTAGTGTGCGGATTCGTAGGTACGTTGTAGCTTTGGGTCAGTCCTTCTTCTGGTTCGAGTGTAGGCTATTCATCTCCTTCATTGTTGTAGGGCCACTTACTCCCTTGTGGCCCCTTCTCGCATTTTTCTACTCTAGTCACACCAAGACTCTCTAAGTTCTCCTCCTCTTTTCTTGTCAGAACATCACCCCACTTCGCAGTGGACCACACTCTTCCACAACTTCCATCATAGTCTCGTCATAACTTCCATCCATCTACCCTATGTCATTCCATCCATCCCCTTACTTTCACAACACCCACATCCTCCACACATGAGGGATCTACTCGTTGGAATTCATTTTTACTATTCCTTTTTTGCAGATGAGCATCTTAATCCACAGTTGCAACGACAATAGAAATATTCCCCTCGGTCCCTTAAAGAATTATCTTTCGACATCATTGTAAAATTTAACTATATCAACAATGAACTATGTAATGTATCCACCCAAAATGCTATCTATCCACACATCGACAGCTCTTGAAGCTTTGTTGTTCACCCTTCGCAACTGTTGAATGAGCAATGGGGTCCACTGGTCAGGTTCACCTCCTTGGAAATTTTTCTTCTAGAAAGTAATTTGCACTAACCACTTGTACAATACTATTGAAAACTCAACAAAGAATATCTCATGAATATTGGAATAGATATATCTTCCCAGTTAATCTTCTTTCGTTAATATCGGGTTCTCATTTTCTCCTTCTATAAACTCTCGTGCCTTCTTATCAAACCAATCATGGATCTATGGTTTTGTCGAATGCCACAACATGTCCTCTTCTCTTTCTCACTATCATATTAGAGGAAATTTCAACTCAAAATGGGCCTCCTAAAATGAACTAATAAAATAATAGTTAAAATAATAAAATAATATTTATTAATTTTGGAGGAAGAAAAGAAAAAAACTACTTTTTTGTTGTATTTTTGACATATCTCCCCGTATTTTTACTCAAATTTTGATTGGGAGAGCCCATTGGATGTAGAATTAAATTCTGCATCCAACGAGTACCCACTCGACATACTTTTGACGGACCCCGCTACCCCAAAAACAAGAAATACCTGAAAAAATGGAATGATGACATCATCATTCCATTTTTCAGGTATTTCTTGTTTTTGGGGTAGTGGGGTCCATCAAAAGTATGCCGAGTGGGTACTCATTGGATGCGGAATTTAATTACACATCCAACAAGCTCTCCCAATTGAAATTTGAGTAAAAACACAGGGAGATATGTCAAAAATACAAACAAAAAAAGTAGTTTTTTTTATGATACCTATCCCCAAATTTATATTAAAAAAGTGTTTAAGACCTATACGGTATTTCAAATTTAAAACAATTTCATTGGATAACACATGCTGACATGGAATTTGAATAAAAGTTAAAAGGCCCATTTTGAGTTGAAATTTCCTCTAGAAACAAAACTATTTGTTGAAATTATCCTGTTGATAGGGATTCACTCCAAAAATATGTCGACACCCATCGACGCAAACTCCCTAAACATCATCCCAGACATGTTTTTCCCTGTCCAACAACACCTGCAAAGCAGGTGCAATCTCACCTGAGATGTCTGACAGAGGGCTGCAGCAACCAAGTTTCTGCAAAGGGAAGTGGAATTTCTCCATACAGGTTATTCTATCGCAACACTGACTAGAAATCCATGTTTTAACTCATATCGTTACTAAGATCAAATCATTCGCACTTACTTGGAATTAGATAGGCAAAGACACATTATCCTCATCATTCAGATTTATATTCATAATACAATGACATCAACATATAGCAAACCAATAAATCCTACAAGGCTTCACATCATTCAAATTTAACCATGAAAACATAGAGGTAGCATCATTAAAGACTTTGCATCATTAACCATATCAAATAGAAATGAAAACAAGAGACAGTATTATGTCGCCAACATAATATTTATATCATCAATCTAGAAATACATCGCAGAAAGATAGAACATCTCTTAGTCGATTAGCCTCAGACCAGAAAATACATTTGTTCCTCCGAACTAGATCCGGAAATAAGAATTGATTACAAAAGCTGATGATTAGATTGTTTAATTATTATACTTATAACTCTACTTATAGGCTTACTAAGACATTACAAAATGGTCCACTTGACCAATATCCTAACTAATTTAACCAAAACTTCTCGACTTGTCGGTTTCTCCTTTCATGTGGTCAACTCTTACTTATATCGATGTTCCTCTTATTGATGGAGGAAGCACGCTTTGCACCTTCTAATGCCTTACCAAAAATAGTGTCTCGTCGGGTGGCTTGGAACCTGATGTTGCTCAAGACACTGTCGGAGCAGTCGAGGGAGGTGTAGGGAGACCATAGATAGACTACAGTCTGGCATGTGAGCATACTATGCCCCTATTTTTTTTAGTTATATCCTCTTTGAGGCCATCGATTGTGGTACTATTGAGGGGGTCACAAGAGCCCCCAATGATATATTAGGGGTAGGTGATGCCTTGGGCTGGTAGTGGTGACGTCGAACATGTAATCACATACCACTTTCTGGATGGGTGGCAGTAGTAGATAGGTCTAATGGAGTGGTATCTATGGAGTAGCATGGATTACACTAGGGATGTAGAGTTTCCCTCATCGATCCATGGCTGGGATGCCACATGTATGCTTTATGTTTTGTTATGACATATGTTTCTATACATGTTATGATTATGCACATACTATTGATGTATATCTGGTACTGATTGTGGTATCTTACCTATGATACAGATGTTGATTCGGTTATACCTCCTCTAAGGGCATGTCACCTTTGATGTTGTGAGGAGGGAATACTCCAGTAAGAGATGTTGGAGCAGCGATTGGAGAGGCCAGATCTACTAGTTTTGTTTTGGATGGGACTACTCCTGCTGGGGGAGAATCTATGGGAGATGAGGCCATGGCTTCCCAAGCCGATTTAGAGAGGCATTTTGGAATTTTGACCGAGGGTAGTGATGATCAAGGGATAGCCAATTTGAACAACAAGCAGTTGGCGTAGACCCTCTGGCTTTTGTATACATGTGGTGTTGGGTGGAACCTAGTGATGCGGTGTTTAGAAATTGCATGCCATGTAGCGCACGAGGCACAGAGAGGACAAGGTCCTCCTATTGGGAAGATACCACCTCTAGGACTGGGACTGGCTCGAGGGATAGACCTAGGAGTAGTAGGAGGGGCTACTGGGGAGGTTGTGCATCCTTTGGAAATTTTGGGACCATGTTATCCATATGCTGGAGGAGAATCCACTAGTACATATGGCTCAAAATTTCCATGAAATGTTTCCATGAATAAGTTAAAATGGTAATTTTCATGGATAAATTGATAAATATTTTGAAAAGAAATTGTTCTGGCCCCCGATCATCATCACTACTATGACGTACATGATTTTTTGTCTCTATAGCAACGAAAGTTCGTCTCTATTGCAATGAAGACAAGTGTTCGTCGCTCTAGCGATGGAACCTTAAACACTTTCAAATCAGTGGTCATCACAGTAATGGTCATAAAGTTGGATGACAAGAAGAAAACATTCAATTGTGGGATAACTGCATTTTTTCAAGTCACTAATGTTTCCTATAGAAGTGACAAGCATCCAAAAGTATCTGAAAATACGTACTATGCTTATTTGGAAGATATAATTGAGTGTGACTTTAATTCCTTTAAAATAGTTTTGTTTGAGGTAAACTGGTACAAGATACGAATGAATGAACGTGATCCTGAAAGAACTGTTATTGAGCATGCAAGTGGATTTACCATGGTTAATACAAGGGCACTTGAATCGGGTATAGAGCCTTATGTTCTTCCAAGTCAATGTGAGTAGGTCTTTTACTCAGAGGTCTCAGGTAAAGAAGGTTGGTCATACATTATTAGATATGATCCAAGAGGAAGACCGATCAAGTATAATCTAGAGGAAGAAGACAATTTCGAAGAAGAAGGTGATGCAGATTAGGCGCAGTTGGTTGTCGTAGATGTGTCAGATGAATAATCCGATCAAGAAGTTGATCATCCAAATGACTTAGCAGATGATTTTGTACTCGATGATGATATTGATGATGAATATATAACCAAAAATGACGTTGATGATGATGTTGATATGAGCAATCCTTTCAACGATAGTAATTCTGGACCAGATGATGATACATATGAAGAAGATGATGATGATTATATTGATGATCAGTCATGATTATCGATGCTATAATCTTAAACATCATCAATGTTATAATCATCATCATCATGCTCGTCCTCATTAGAATAATCGCAATCATTGTCATCTTCATATTTACGATCATCAATGGTATCATAATCATCATCATCATCATCTTCATCCTCGCCGTCTTCCTCATTAGCATCATCATCATCATCACCAACATATTCTTAATGATGATGATGATAATGATAATGATTATCATGAATGATGATGATCAAGATGGTGGTGATGGTGATGATGATGATGATCAAGATGGTGGTGATGGTGATGATGATGATGATCAAGATGGTGGTGATGGTGATGGTGATGATGATCATAAGTATTGATATTGTCATTAAATTTTTAATATAGTACCTTGTATCCCAAACAAACATCTCTCATCTTAAGTTTAACCTAGTTGTTATGCTACCTTGCCTCCGTGTTGCTAGAATAAGTCCTTGGATTTATCCTTTCCCGAAGGGGTAATAAATCACATCACCCCTTATTGGATTCAAGGAAAGGTAAAAAATCACATTAAAATATATATATATATATATATATAATAAACATTAAACTAATAATAAACATTACAAATAATAAACATAAATGATAAACATTAAAAAGAGAACAAACATTTAAAACTATCTATCTTACCTCCCCTCTGTCGCGACAAAGAAAATATACATCTTTCACTTACCTCACCCACGAACTAGGCCCGAGGTCGTAGAGGAGTTCCAAGGTTGCAGAGGAGGTTTTTCACTTACCTCACCCACGAATTAGGCCCGAGGTTGCAAAAGAGGTTCCAAGGTTGCAGAGGAGTTTTTTCACTTACCTCACACACGAACTAGGCTCAAGGTCGCAAAGGAGGCAACTCTTGTTCATTCAACAAAACCCTTCCTTGGCACAAACAGAAAGCTAGCTTGTGAGCATGGTGAACCCCTTAAGTTGCACCAGACACGAATAAATTTCTTGTTTGACTCAATTTTTACAATACGGGCTCTTCCTACAGACCGCTTTTTATTGGGTGGGCATCGGGCTTCAGCTCAATTTTAATGGTATCCCAACTTTGACAGTTTTCTATCCTCAAGGATTTCCGCCCCCTTTATCTCCAAAATCCATGCAGAGGGACATTAACAGATTGAGATTGAGACCCATAAGAAAAGGTGAAGGTCACTAAGGCATTAGGAAAATCATAGGCTAAGGTAGCTTCAAGACCATGATCCAGTATAAGTATACTTTTTACCCACATAGATGTCTTCGGTAAGTCAACTCGTTTTCTAGTCAGAGGTTTATTGATAGATACAGTCAATAAATTGTAGTCATGGTTTTATTGATAGATAAAGTCTTGGTTTGCTCCTATATTCCCTCCACTGATTGATTGGGAGATGTTTTTATACAAAGAATAATTCACCTACTTCATATAGAAACTACTACTACATACCCTGGAAATCAGCCCTGCTTATTAAAATGACTAACAGTTGTATACACCCATTCCCCATGACCATGGATTGTGGTTCCAAGAGGTAGATTTACACGTTTAATAAAATAGTAAGCTCAAGGCATATCTTTGGTCCTTAAGCTATATCCTTCTCTACACACCATGCATGCTAACCCATCCTCCTCTTCTTCAACTTCTTCTAAGCCTTCAATAAAAGCTTGTTAAACAACTATTCGTTCACCCCCATCAGAAGAAAGTTCCTGTCACATACCAAGACCCTAAAGTAACTCCCCCCTCCTCCTTAAGGCTTGACGCCGCATCTCATCCCTGGTTGCATGCCTCGACTGGTATACCTTATCTGCAAGAAATCCTTCCCATTTTATATCCTTGTCTGAAAGAGTATCCAACATATTTTCAGCCCTTGAACCAATCTCACTTTCTCCATAAACACCTTCTAGTGGATCAAGGAGAGGTAATATTCTCCTTCATCAATGCACTATTGCATGGAGCAGAGGTAATATTCCAACCTGTTCATAAACTTGAGCAATGCTAAGATCTATAGAGATGATGTTACCAGCTACTCGTAACTCCATGCCATATTCATCTTCCAATAGACCCAATAAATCCAACTGGTGACAAATTTTATTTTTAACATCGCGCATAACTGGACCAATTTTTGCACTCGAATACGGATTTTTAGTCATTGAACACCTGATGAACTCTTCTTGTGTGTGATATTTTCTCAAAATCAAAATTAAATTGGCTCAGGGTTCAAAAATCAAATTATATTGCATAGCTGCTCAAAAATAAACAATGATGTCCTCCCCTTAATCTCCCAACCATGACTCTGTAGACCTAATATGCATGCCTGTATGAAATGACGCTTGTTATTTTTACTCTTATGTAGAAGAGAATCCATTATCTCTCTTAATAATCGATTACAGTCGCTGATTAGCTTCGTCTTTTGTATGATCAGACCTCTTATCACTAGAAGTGCCTCCAACACTTGAGATTGCAGTCCATCTCACATGAATCTCAAATGTATGTTGGGAACCTCTAGTAACTTGCTAAGGAGCTCAATCAATTTATGCAGTATAAATCCATGTGATATCTAAATGTGGAAGCTTCGCTCCTATGCCTCTATTTGGACCACCTCATTTCTTATTAACCTACATATTGTAGTTAACAATCCCTTTACTGTCAAATACAGTCGTGCATATTCAAACTTTTCCATCTTGAAGAGTAACTCAAACAATTCTGCAGCACTTTCACCTATAGATTGTGTTACAGGGAGCAAAGTCATCAGAAAGTTAAGGAATCTAGACCACCTTGTTGAAATCCGACCACACAGCACACTAATTAAGCCACACATCTATGATCTTATAGACTAGGAACATGCACTCAAAACTAACTCAAATACCCAGGAACTCTGTTCAAAAGCTAAGAACTTGTTGGTAACAGACACCTTACAAGCTCGCCTTTCCATCTAAGAACATACTTGAGTGAAAGGTAATCAACTCTCTTAAAATCCCTACGATATTTTTTAACTGAAACTTTGGTATATTGTAACACTTTGTATTTCCTCCTCACAAAGTCCAAATATGAGGCACCCTTTTCCCATTCACCATAGTTTAATAGCTCAACATCTTGGCTTCTTGCATCCCATTCTGAATGCTTTTCAGATAAACCATATTGGGATTTACTAACCTTGGAACTATACTTTGAACTATAAAACCCAGCCTTTTTACTAACCTTGGAACTATACTTTGAAACCTATATTTATTACCACATTGGAACAATCTTTACACTCATCCCTTGGATTATGTGCTACAGTTTTTGTGGGACCTAAACCTCATACTTACTGAATTTAATCATCCCTATTACGAACCGTACTGTATTTTTGGCGGAGCCTAAGCAAAGTAGGAGCACTGTAGGTTATTTGAACCGTACCGTAAGTAACTCTAAGAAGCTAATAGAAACTAAAGTATATCTAAGCTAATAACAAGACTGTACTTAAGGGATGGGGTTCTTGAATGTAAAGAGTTGGTACAAGCGGATGGGGTTCCTAGCGTGCCATCCATCCATACTAATGTTCTTCTATGTCTCTTCCAGGTCTAATGACTATTCTCCGTCCACTCATTGACTCAATGCTCCTAGGTTTCAGGAAAATCGTCGTGGCAATATTTTGTGGAAATTTTGAGCTGTATGAACTAGTGGGTTTATGCATATCAAATTGGAAGGAATGGGAGCCAGTGGAATGCATAACGAGTGTTTTCCAAGCCATTCATTCAAAAATAGGATAACTACTCTATGTTGGTATGGATCCTACATGGTTAAATAAGGAAGGTATTCTCTGTTACAAATATGAATACATTCTTCTGAAAACGATTGGATCAAGTGGATATCTCAAATAGATTCCTTTACCTTCTCTCAGTTTATTGGAATGGCCAAGTGTATATGATTCTTCAATAAGTTCATTTCATTACAAGTTGTTTTCAAAAATGCAACTTGGAATGAAGGAAAAAGGTGGCATCCATGCACGTAGTGGCATTTTCATGTCGTTCTCTATATTTTTTCATCTTTTGGGGAAGGACGAGTCAATTAGGCAAACTAGTAAAATATATTCCACTTCAAAACCTTTTGATGAGCTACTCACAATTTTGTTTTTCATTGGGTGGGATAGACTAATACATGACCAAAGTGGAGAAGAAATAGAGTGCAGATTGAGTCATGATACCTTGTCTTTCAAGTACGCATTTTCAATACTATTTACTTTTAATTGTATCATGCTTCTTCATTTTTATAGGCTAGAAGAGGAAAAGGAATTACATATCGATGAAACAAATCATATGACGATACACTAAATATTTTCATTTGATTCTTTAAGGTAATGTATTTCAAGAAAGCTACTACATATCTCATTTAAATTCTGAAGATGGAGACATGTTCGACAAATGGGGAAATGGGTTTGGGTTCCAAAGGAACAGGATGACGAGGATGGAACACGTTCTCCAATAGTTTCCCTTGATGTTCTGAAAAATGGTGAATTATTTACAACATTATCAATGGAGGAGGATTGGACAGTATTTTAAGTTAGAGAACAATTGGAGCTACAAGAAGATTTTGACCATTCTGTATTTATACACAATGGTAAAATGGTGAGAATGTAAAGTTTATTATCATGATTTTAATGTGTAGACCCAAGTATACCAAGTTATACAATTTAGACAAGTGTCTGATTCCTAAATAGAAAAGGAGTTACTCATCCATGTTGACATAAATAAGACTATAAAAGCATATCATCCATAGAAAATACAAAATTCATATAGGGTATAAATGTCACTTAATAAATCATATTAATATTTAATAATAATAAAACTATATCATCTTAATAACTTAGTATTAAATTAATACTGATAATGTTACATAGTACATACTATTCTAATGCCACTTATTTACCTATAAATTCATAATCATAATGTACCAGTAAAAAAGTCATATTACAATAAGCATTTCAATATTAACAATTCAATGAGCAATAAAAGAGGAAATGCACAAGCATCAACCAATCAAGTCAGAGTCAAATTGATAGATATGCACCACATAGTAGTTACCAATCAATCTATTGAACTACCAATATTCAATATTAATTAATTCTAAGGAATACAATGAACTTATCATAAGTGGCATTTCTTATTCTTCTATTAACATAAGGGAGGTTGAATTAATATTACTAAGTACATTTGTAAACTCCAAATGTGCATATACATAAGATAATAACTTTGTAGAAGGCCCAACTGTTGCAGTGTTGGAACATAAGCTATGATACCACTTGTAATGTCCCCTGGGATTATCAATGGGTCCAAGGGACATATCATTAGCTCTCTAAGGCTAATTAGATCATTTTAGCACAAATTATTAGTTAAACTAATATTAAAATTCATTTTTCAATATTTGTTTCATGACAAAGTCCCTTTAATTACAAATAAATTAAAATAAAATCAATAATTATTCAAATGTCTAATACAAGGGATGGAAATGATTACTAACACCTTCTAGAAACATCACATATCCATTCCAATCCAATTTAGACCTAAATTCCACATCTAAAGGCCATTTACTCTAAATCGTGATTAATTAGTAATTAGTGTTCCAATTATGATACTTAACGACAATTAGCGCATAATTGATGGTACTTATTATAATTTCATTTGTTTATCACTTAACCATTTTTTATCATTTCCAATGGCTAATTAACACGTAATAACATGTAAACCGGGGCTAATTACCATTTTCCAATTAATTAAACATAGTAATTATGAAAATGATTCCAATACAAGAACTAGTTAACTAGTTGTTCAATACTCACAACTAGTCTTGCACAAATTCGACACACGGACATGCCAATGAACCCAAAAGTGAACCTATAGCCATTATACACATATTTCAGCATGCATGTACAACAAAATAAAGTACTTTTGTAGATCTGATCTGAGTACATAAACGAAGGATATTTCAAGTTCAATCAATACAACTAGTCAATAAACATTGTCGAGAATTCAATCAAACCAATCGTACCGAGTTCCGAGGCACACAGAGGTGAAGGTATAGATCAGGAAAATAGCATTCTACAGCAAAATTAAAGCACCAATAAAAGAGAATACGGTTGTACATTCATCTTTTACCAAAAACAGAGATTCGAATCCAAAACTATTTGCCAATTTCATTGCAATGTGCCTAGTTTTTCAATTGAACTTTCCAAATGCCAAATGAAGAGAAATATATGACTATTTTATCTCATGGAAATAATATTAGGGATAACTTACATTCATATGTCTGTAGCTTTCCACCCATATACATTTCATTAAACAATCCACAAAAATAAGTTAATTCTACTCATCTTAATTGACTAGTAATTCAAGGAATCACTAAAATATTTAAATCCATAGCTCATAGAATAATTCAAATGAAATTCCAAATATAAGTAACATGTTTTATCAGTCATAACAGATGTTTATCTCTTTCTAACATTTTCTAAAACACTTCATATGCAAAGTCACAAATATACACAAAACAATTCCATTGAAAGAGCTAGAAATTGGAAGTTGATTTAGAATTTCGGTAGACATTTCCCCAACACTACCAAGAATATTCTCCTCACATTCTCACACAAATTTCAATATTATTTGTTAGACATAAACATAAAATTAACACTCGGGCATTTTTACAAACACTTTATGTGATAATTCTCCAAACTATTCCAAGCAATCCCATCGAAGAACTAGTTTTCTAATAAAAGGTAGAAGCATCAAAGAGAAGTGTCTTAAACCATTCTGAGGATACTGTACCATCAAAATACACAATATATAATGAACATGGGTATAAATATCAGTTATGTAGCAGAGGTACCAAATAATTATTTCCTCAAACAATTTGTACACAAAATCCCAAAAACTACTTTGCAATTCCTTCATAAAATTTACTTGCATAAATAGATTGAATTCTATGAGAAATTTATTCCATAAATAAATCATATGTTTCATCAAACACTTCATGTTCATCCATAAATAAATCATATCATATCCAAGTAAATTAAATAAACATGAGCTAAATCACTTATCTTATCAATGTGCAACAGCCATCATCCAGACCACATTCCACCTAGCCTTTGGCACTGCCAAGCCAAATCTCACTTTGACGGGCCACCCCCCAAGTTGGTGCCACATATCCACAATAGAGGTGTAGTAAATAATAGCTCCAATTATCAGCTTGAGAATCCAAAACTCTATTCCTCACCACATACTCCTCTTCCACCCCACAACCAGGTGCAATGGTAATCCAGACCCCCTAGGCCATCGAGATATCGCCATTCACCATCAGGATTTATGTGTAGGTCAAGGACAAATCCAAGTAGTGGAAACTGAGGAACATCAAAGGTATGAACAACCATAATCAACAATCATACAAAAGAAACATTAAAAACAATCCCTAACCAAGCATCTCAAACAAGGATTTATAGACCAAAGAAGGTAATTCTAACTCAATTAGTCAAAATCCAACCATGGTAATCCAACTTGAGTCAATTTAAGGGGGCTAACTCAACCTTAAGAGGTTAACTCTAATCCAACCCAAGAAATTCTAATTTCAAGGAGAGCGACTCCAAGCCACTCTACCCAATTCCCATTCATGTGTGGACACATCATCCATGAAGAGGAATCAAAATTAGTGAGGTGAGGTGTCACACAAGCCAAGGCATATTCCCAAAATAGAAAAGGGGGGTTACAAAAGGATTTACACCAGAGTTACAAAAGGATTTACACAAGTATTTACATAAGTATTTACACAACTTTTGAGGTGTTAAGGCTAAAAATAGCTAGTGAGGGAACACGTGTGCAAATGGGAGTTCCAAACCAATTGTAACCTCCACGAAGGAGTTACAAAACCACCAAAGGGGATAAATCAACAAGTGGCACTCACCCAAACACCAAGGAGGCCCACTAAATCATGAATTAGGCTCAATAATACCAACATAGGATAAATTAATCAAAAGTTGGGTCCTTTGTACAATGTTTGGTTGATCGTCAATTAATAAATCCACTAAGGCATAAATATGGACCAAGATAAACCAAACAAGTTCTAAAGTGCTAGGAATGTATCCATTCCCACTCACATTGTGGATTTAGGCCTCCCATACTCTTTTAGTGGTTCCCAATGTGCTAGTTGTTTTCATTAATTAATTATTTACAAAATAATAATAATGTCTCTAGGTCCTTAAAGACCCTTTTTTCGGCACCCTGTGCAACAATAATAAACAATTACAAACCACATATATCTTGGGATTAACACACGGGATATTACATCCCCTCCCCCTTAAACCATGCATCGTCTTCAATCCAAAATACATACATGCTTTTACAACTTTCAAAAGGATCACTACCTTCCATTTTCAAGTAGTTTTTCTTGAAACTGCTCTTCTGAGAAACCACAATACTTCCCATTACTACTTTCATGTCTGTCTCCACTGCCTATGGGATGTGACTCCCTTCACTTAACTTGTTCCTCAAGATATTTCCATCCCATTTTCTGGCTTCCTGTGCGAGAACCAAGACTAGTAGCCAGAGTCAATATTCAATCCCCATTACAAGGTCTTCAAATATCAACAAAGATACATTCACCTGAAAATCATATTTTGATCAACCATATGATTAACATAAGGTATAAAAATGTATGATACATGATATAAGAGTTTTCTTTAACTACTAAACCATGAACATAAAGATAGCATAAATTAGTCACCATGGAACCTATACAGAATACAACAACATGAATAACAAATGAGAGAATACTTATCTCAAATCTGGGAAAATAGCTTCAACGGGACAATGTTCCTCTCTTAAGAAGAGCACAATCAATTTAGAAACTCTCAGAACTACCTCTTTTGAGAACCACAATGCTTCCCACTACTACTTTTATGTCTGTCTCCACTGCCTATGGGGTCACCATCCCATTTCCTGGCTTCCTATGCAAGAACCTGGACTAGTAGAGTGATATGACGGAGCAAAGGGGTGGAAATTCACCAGACTACCTCTCTGAAAAATGGATACAAGACTACTCTCTGAGGGAATCCAAGAACTCAGTCCCAACAACTAAACCATATTCTTCAACAAAGATACTTGAAATAGAGATGCTTCTTTAACAAGGATTCTTTTTCACATTCCCAACAAACACATGGTTAGCAGTAAACATATATACCGGTCAAAAATATTCTTAAAATACATCTTTCAAAAATAAAAATAAAAATTAATTACATGAAATACTTCAATATATGCAAGGTACTCTAGATATAGATACTTCTTCAACAAAATACCTGAAATGCATCTAACTGAATATTATTCTAGTCAATTTCAATAATATGAAATGCATATAATATAGATGAAATGTGTTCAAATAAGTCAATCACATGATATGCATTACCAATATGTTTTTGCATGATTTAGCACTCAAATAATTTTCCTACAAGGATTCATGAAGTGTCACCGAGATACTTTCCAACAATATGCATGAACTATCACTATGATATTTTAAAAAGATACATTTCAAAAAAGGTATTTAATATACTACAAGGATACCCAAGCAAGATACTTTCATCAAAGACCACAAGGATATATTTTTTTTCAACAAGATCCCTGGATAGTTTCATAATAAAGATACTAGTACCACATTCTACACAATTAGTATTGAATATATAAGGATACATGAAGTTCATCTCCAATAAAGGTACATGTATCATACTTAATCAGTTACATGATTAGTACTTACTTTTCGACAACAATATATGAAATACCACCAAGTTATTACTAGTATACCTTTCAATAATGACACAAGATACTTTTCTAATGAATATCACAAGGATGAATATTTTCAAAGATCACCTAAATACTTTTGCATTTTAATGTAACAAGCAAAGCGAATTTATATGCAACAATTCTAATCTAAGTAAGAACCAAAAAGGGACATAACAACATATTACTTTTCATCTCAACACAACGCATCATTCTTCTTAGAGATCATTCAAAAATCCATTATTCATCAACTAATAATATCAATCATACAACAACCCTCATGCATACATCATCCATACAGACATTGATGATCAATTCATAATATCTCAACCTATATCGATCATATATCGATCATGTAATATCAACCAAGCTGGAAAACCATACATGAATCAACTAACCATACGAGCATCAATCATAATACAACAATCAATACACGTCAACCATAATACATCAACCATCATACATCAATTAGAATACATTAATCATAATACATTTATTAGAATACACAATCAAAATACATTAACTAGGGTTCATCAAGCAAAAGAAAATTATCATAAGACATCAATTGGAATACATTAATCAAAATATAGAATTAGAATACATCAACCAATATTCATCAATCCTACACGTAACAACCATAACAACCAAGGACAACCAATAATAGTCATACATACAATGTTGACAATGTCATACAAGTATCAACCATTAATCAACCAATTTCAATCATTAACATCCAATAACAACCAATAATAGCAAACAACATACATCAACTATAGAAATCATATCGAGCAGTTACTATTTATCATATTATTACATAGAATTATTAGCACAATAGGATATATATAATAATACATTACATTACTAATTATTTACACATAGTGCACTTCTTATCAATCAAAATAAATACAAAGTCACATAAAACAACCAAACATCCTACCACCAAAATCTTCTAATATTATACAATAAAATAATTACTAGCTATACAACACATTATCATACACTCATACCATGGACCATATTTAGTATTACTACTTATTATATGCATACGCCCGTATTGTTTACATACATATTATAATTCTTCAATCATATATAATATTATTACTAATCATATACACAACATATTACTCATATAAACTATATATTTCATATTTAATATACTCATAGATTTATTATGTTATACCATAATATCAATACAATTATAGCAATAATTGCATAACCCAATACTATCATATTAGATACGTATTATAACATATATACTAACATAACACTCTTGATCACACTATACTTCCTAATACCTCCAAACACTTCCAAACACCTCCGAACACTCAAACACTTCCAAACACCTCCAAATTTTACACTTACGTCATTACATATGTTCACCTCTATACATATAGTATATTCACAATATTACATACATGTAATACTAATAACTATTACATATAATAAAATACATATTATAGTATATACAAACATACAATCATCCATATATATAATAATGTGTCTATACGTATATATAATTTTAACAACTATACATATCATATTATATATATTTATGTCAATGTCATTTATATATAATATTATCTTACACTACAATACTTCTTACTTGTACACAAAATAAACTAAGTCATATTAAGAGAATATGAGTCATTAAAGACAAGTGGCTCATTTCCTCCAAAAATAGAAATAAATAAAATAAAAAAGAAAATATGAACCATTAGAGACAATTAGCTCATTCTCCTCCAAAATAAATAAGGAGTTACATCTCCATAAGAAAAATAAAATAAAAGAGAATATGAACCATTAGGGGACAAGTGGCTCATTTTATCCACTCAATAAATAAATTAGTAAGATAGCTAGGATAATAATAATGTTATCATTAACCCCAAAATAAATAAATTAAATAATAGAATACAAAAATATCCCATAGCTATGCTTACCTCCAAGTGGCAATTACACCACTAATTAATTAGATAAGTTGGCATAGTAATAATTAATAAATAGTATAAAAACATACTACATGCATAAAATAAAATAAAAAATGAAAAACACAATTTAGATAAGTGTCCCATTCCAAAAATAACAAAGGAGTTACTCATCCATGTTGGCATAAATAAGACTATAAAAGCATATCATCCATAGAAAATACAAAATTCATATAGGGTATAAATGTCACTTAATAAATCATATTAATATTTAATAATAATAAAACTATATCATCTTAATAACTTAGTATTAAATTAATACTATAATGTTACATAGTACATACTATTATAATGCCACTTATTTACTTATCAATTCATAATCATAATGTACCAGTAAATAAATCATATTACAATAAGCATTTCAATATTAACAATTCAATGAGCAATAAAAGAGGAAATGCACAAGCATCAACCAATCAAGTCAGAGTCAATTGTTAAATATGCACCACATTTTAGTTACCAATCAATCTATTGAACAACCAATACTCCATATTAATTAATTCTAAGGAATACAACGAACTAATCATAAGTGAGGTTTCTTATTCTTCTATTGACATAAGGGAGGTTGAATTAATCTTACTAAGCACATTTGTAAACTCCAAATGCACATATACATAAGATAATAACTTTGTAGAAGGCCCAACAGGCGCAGTGTTGGAACCTAAGCTCTTGTACCATTTGTAATGTCCTCTGGGGATATCAATGGCTCTGAAGGACATATCATTAGATCTTTAAGGCTAATTAGATAATTTTAGCACAATTGATTAGTTAAACAAATATTATAATTCATTTTTCAATATTTGTTTTATGACAAAGTCCCTTTAATTACAAATAAATTCAATTAAAATCAATAATTATTCAAACGTCTGATCCAAGGGATGGAAATGATTACTAACACCTTCTAGAAACATCACATATCCATTCCAATCCAATTCAAACCTAAATTCCACATCTAAAGGTCATTTTCTCTTAATCATGATTAAATAGTAATTAGTGTTCCAATTACAATACTTAACAACAATTAGCGCATAATTGATGGTACTTATTATAATTAAATATGTTTATCACTTAACCATTGTTTATCAATTCCAATGGATAATTAACACATAATAACATGCAAATCAGGGCTAATAACCATTTTCCAATTAATTAAACAGTAATAATGAAAATGATTCCAGTACAAGAACAAGTTAACTGGTTGTTCAATACTCACAACTAGTCTTGCACAAATTTGACACACACCCATGCCAATGAACCAAAAAGTGAACCTACAACCATTATACACATATTTAAGCATGCATGTACAACAAAATAAAGTACTTTTGCAGATCTGATCTGAGTACATAAATGAAGGATATTTCAAGTTCAATCAATACAACTAGTTAATAAACACTGCGAGGAATTCAATCAAACCAATCGTACCGAGTTTCGAGGAACATGTAGGTGAAGGTATAGATCTGTAAAATAGAATTATACAGAACAATTAAAGCACCAATAACAGAGCATATGGCTTTACATTCATCTTTTACCAAAAACAGAGATTCGAATCCAAAACTATTTGCCAATTTCACTACAATGTGCCTAGTTTTTCAATTGAACTTTTCAAATTCCAAATGAAGACAAATATATGAATATTGTAGGTAATGGAAAGAATATTAGGGATCACTTACAGTCATATGGCTGTAGATTTCCACCCATATACATTCCATTAAACAATCCACAAAAATAAGTTAACTCTAACCATCTGAATTGACTAGTAATTCTAGGAATCACTAGAATATTTAAATCCACAGCTCATAGAATAATTCAAATGAAATTCCAAATTTAAATAACATGTTTTATCATTCATAAAATATTTATATCTCATTCTAAATTTTTTTAAAACACTTCATATGCAAAGTCACAAATATACACAAAACAATTCCATTGAACGAGCTAGAAATTGGAAGTTGATCTAGAATTTCGGTAGACATTTCCCCAACACTACCAAGAATATTCTCCTCACATTCTCACAAAAATTTCAATATTATTTTTCATACATAAACATAAAATTAACACTCGGACATTTTTACAAACACTTCATGTGATAATTCTCCAAACTATGCTAAACAGTCTGATCGAAGAACTAGTTTTCGAATAAAAGGTAGAAGCATCAAAGACAAGTGTATTGAACCATTCTGAGGATACTGTACCATAAAAGTACACAATATATAAGGAACAAGGACATAAATATCATTTCTATAGCAAAGGTACAAAATAATTATTTCCTCAAACAATTTGTGCACAAAATCCCAAAACTAGTTTCCAATTCTTTCATAAAATTTACTTGCATAAATAGATTGAATTCTATGAAAAAATTATTCCATAAACATCTTATATGTTTCATCAAACATTTCATGTGCATCCATAAATAAATCATATCATATCCAATTAAATTAAATCAACATGAGATAAATCACTTATCTTATCAATGCCCAACTGGCATCATCTGCACCACATTCCACCAAGCCTTTGGCACTTCCAAGCCAAATCTCACTTTGACAGTCCACCCCCGAGATGAGGCCATAGATACACAATAGAGGTGCAACAAATAATAACTCAAGTATCAACTTGAGAATCCAAAACTCTATTCCTCACCACAGACTTCCTCTTCCACCCCACTACCAGGTGCAATGGTAATCCAGACCCCCTAGGCCATCGAGATATTGCCATTCACCATCAAGATTTATGTGCAGGTCAAGGACAAATCCAAGTAATGGAAACCGAGGAACATCAAAGGTATGAACAACCATAATCAACAACCATCTAAAAGAACCATGAAAAACAACCCCTAACTAAGGATCTCAAACAAGGATTTATAGACCAAAGAAGGTAATTCTAACTCAATGGGTAAAAATCCAACCATGGTAAGCCAACTTGAGTCAATTTAAGGGGGATAACTCATCCTTAAGAGGTTAACTCTAATCCAACCCAAGCAATTCTAATTTAAAGGAGAGCGACTCCAAGCCACATTACCCAATTCCCATTCATGTGTGGACACATCATCCATGAAGAGGAATCAAAATTAGTGAGGTGAGGTGCCACACAAGCCAATGCATATTCCCAAAATATAAAAAGGGGGTTACAAAACGATTTACACAAGAGCTACACAAGTATTTACATAAGTATTTACAAAAGGAGTTACATAAGTATTTACACAACTTTTGAGGTGTTAAGGCTAAAAATAGCTAGTGAGGGAACACTTGTGCAAATGGGAGTTACAAAACTAAGTGTAACCTCCACAAAGGAGTTACAAAACTACCAAATGGGCTAAATCAACAAGTGGCACCCACCCAAACACCAAGGAGTCCCACTAAATCATGAATTCGGCTCAATAATACCAACATAAGATAAATTAATCAAAAGTTGGGTCCTTTGTACAATGTTTGGTGGATCATCAATTAATAAAGCCACTAAGGCATAAATATGGACTAAGATCAAACAAACAAGTTCTAAAGTGCTAGGAATGTCCCCATTCCCCCTCACATTGTGGATCTAGGCCTCCCATACTCTTTTAGCGGTTCCTGATGTGTTAGTTTCTTTCATTAATTAATTATTTAAAAAATATTAATAATGTCTCTGGGTCCTTAAAGACCTTTTTTTTTACACTCTTTGCCACAATAATAAACAATTACAAATTACATATGTCTCGGGCTTAACACATGGGATATTACATCCCCTCCCCCTTAAACCATGCATCATCCTCGATGCATAATACATACATGATTTTGCAACTTTCAAAAGGATCACTACCTTCAGTTTTCAAGTAGTCTTTCTTGAAACTCCTCTTCCGAGAAACCACAATACTTCCCATTACTACTTTCGTGTCTATCTCCACTGCTTATGAGATGTGAGTCCCTTCACTTAATTTGTTCCTCAAGATATCTCCATCACATTTTATAGCTTCCTGTGCGAGAACCAAGACTAGTAGCAACGGTCAATATTCAATCCCCATTACAGGGTCTTCAAATATCAACAAAGATACATTCTCCTAAAAATCATTATTCGATCAACCATATGATTAACATAAGGTATAAAAATGTATGATACACGATATAAGAGTATTATTTAACTACTAAACCATGAACATAAAGATAGCATAAATCAGTCACCATGGGACCTATACAGAATACAACAACATGAATAACACTTGAAAGAATACTTATCTCAAAAATGGGCAACTAGCTTCAACAGGACAATGTTCCTCCCTCAAGAAGAGCACTATCATTTTAGAAACTCTCAGAACTACCTCTTCTAAGAATCATAATTCTTCCCACTGCTACTTTCATGTTCGTCTCCACTGCCTATGGGTTCACCATCCCATTTCCTGGATTCCTGTGCAACAAATTGGACTAGTAGAGTGATATGACGAGAGAAAAGGGGTGACAATCCACCAGACTACCTCTCTGGGAAATGGATACTAGACTTCTATCTGAGGGAATCCAATAACTCAATCCCAATAGCTAAACCATATTCTTCAACAAAGATACTTGAAATAGAGATGCTTCTTTAACAAGGATTCTTTTTCACATTTCGAACAGACACATGGTTAGCAGTAAACATATATATTATTCAAAAATACTCTTAAAATACATCTTTCAAAAACTAAAATTTCTAATTAATTACATGAAATACTTTAGTATATTCAAGGTACTCTAGATATAGATACTTCTAGAACAAAATACTTCTAATACATCTAACTGAATCTTATTCTAATCAATTTCAATAATATGAAATGCATCTAATATACATGAAATGTGTTCAGATAATTCAATCGCATGATATGCATTACCAATATGATTTTGCATGATTTATCACTCAAATAATTTTCCTACAAGGATGCATGAAGTGTCACCAAGATATTTTCCAACAAGATGCATGAACTATCACTATGATATTTTCCAAATATTCATTTCAACAAAGGTATTTAATATACTACAAGGATACCCAATCAAGATACGTTCATCAAAGATCACAAGGATATATTTTCTTTCAACAAGATCCCTGGAAAGTTTCATAATAAAGATACTAGTACCACATTCTACACAATTAGCATTGAATATATAAGGTACATGAAGTTCATCTTCAATAAAGGTACATGTATCATACTTAATCAATTATACAATTAGTACTTACTTTTCGACAACAATATATGAAATACCACCAAGTTATTACTATTATACCTTTCAATAATGACACAAGATACTTTTCTAATGAAGATTACAAGGATGAATATTTTCAAAGATCACCTAAATATTTTTGCATTTTAATGTAACAAGCAAAGCGAATTTATATGCAACAATTCTAATCTAACTAAGAACCAAAAAGGGCCATAACAACACATTACTTTTCATCTCAACACAATGCATAATTCTTCTTAGAGATCATTCAAAAAGCCAGTATTCATCAACTAATATCAATCATACAACAACCCTCATGCATACATCATCCATACAGACATTGATCATCAATTCATAATATCTCAACCTATATCAATCATATATCAATCATGTAATATCAACCAAGGACAACCATATATGACTCAACTAGCCATATGAGCATCAATCATAGTACAACAATCATAACATGTCAACCATCATACATCAATTAGAATACACAATCAAAATACATTAACCAAGGTTCATCAAGCAAAAGAAAATTATCATAAGACATCAATCAGAACACATCAATCAAGATTCATCAAACAAAAGACAATGATAATAATACATCAACTGGAATACATTAATCAAAATAAACAATCAGAATACATCAACCAACATACATCAATTGGAATATATTAATCAAAATACACTATCACAATACATCAACCAAGATTCATCAATCCTACACGTAACAACCAAGGACAACCAATAATATACATACATACAATGTTTACACTTACGTCATTACATATGTTCACCTCTATACATATAGTATATTCACAATATTACATACATGTAATACTAATAACTATTACATATAATAAAATACATATTATAGTATATACAAACATACAATCATCCATATATATAATAATGTGTCTATACGTATATATAATTTTAACAACTATACATATCACACATATCATATTATATATATTTATGTCGATGTCATTTATATATAATATTATCTTACACTACAATACTTCTTACTTGTACACAAAATAAAATAAGTAATATTAAGAGAATATGAGTCATTAAAGACAAGTGGCTCATTTCCTCCAAAAATAGACTGGGAGTTACATCTCCATAAGTAAAATAAAAGAGAATATGAACCATTAGGGGACAAGTGGCTCATTTTCTCCACTCAATAAATAAATTAGGAAGATAGCTAGTATAATAATAATGTTACCATTAACTCCAAAATAAATTAATTAAATAATAGAATACAAAAATATCCCATAGCTATGCTTACCTCCAAGTGACAATTACACCACTAAATAATTAGATAAGTTAGCACAGTAATAATTAATAAATAGTATAAAAACATAATACATTCATAAAATAAAAAGAGAATGAGAAACACAATTTAGACAAGTGTCCCATTCCAAAAATAGCAAAGGAGTTACTCATCCATGTTGGCATAAATAAGACTATAAAAGCATATCATCCATAGAAAATACAAAATTCATATAGGGTATAAATGTCACTTAATAAATCATATTAATATTTAATAATAATAAAACTATATCATCTTAATAACTTAGTATTAAATTAATACTGATAATGTTACATAGTACATACTATTATAATGCCACTTATTTACTTATCAATTCATAATCATAATGTACCAGTAAATAAATCATATTACAAGAAGCATTTCAATATTAACAATTCAATGAGACATAAAAGAGGAAATGCACAAGCATCAACCAAACAAGTGAGAGACAATTGTTAGATATGCACCACATAGTAGTTACCAATCAATCTATTGAATAACCAATATTCAATATTAATTAATTCTAAGGAATACAACGAACTAATCAGAAGTGAGGTTTCTTATTCTTCTATTAACATAAGGGAGGTTGAATTAATCTTACTAAGCACATTTGTAATCTCCAAATGCACATATACATAAGATAATAACTTTGTAGAAGGCTCAATAGTCGCAGTGTTGGAACCTAAGCTCTAATACCACTTGTAATGTCCCCTAGGGATATTAATGGGTCTGAGGGACATATCATTAGCTCTATAAGGCTAATTAGATCATTTTAGCACAATTGATTAGTTAAACAAATATTAAAATTCATTTTTCAATATTTGTTTCATGACAAAGTCCTTTTAATTACAAATAAATTAAAATAAAATCAATAATTATTCAAACGTTTGATCCAAGGGATGGAAATTAGTACTATAACCTTATAGAAACATCACATATCCATTCCAATCCAAAGACCTAAATTCCACATCTAAAGACCATTTACTCGTAATCATGATTAATTAGTAATTAGTGTTCCAATTACGATACTTAACGACAATTAGCGCATAATTGATGTACTTATTATAATTTCATTTGTTTATCACTTAACCATTGTTTATCAAGTCTAATGGCTAATTAACACATAATAACATGTAAATCAGGGATAATCACCATTTTCCAATTAATTAAACATAGTAATTATGAAAATGATTCCAATACAAGAACTAGTTAACTAGTGTTCAATACTCACAACTAGTCTTGCACAAATTCGACACACAACCATGCCTATGAACCAAAAAGTGAACCTACAACCATTATACACATATTTAAGCATGCATGTACAACAAAATAAATTACTTTTGCATATCTGATCCGAATACATAAACAAAGGATATTTCAAGTTCAATCAATACAACTAGTTAATAAACACTGCCAATAATTCAATCAAACCAATCGTACCAAGATACGAGGCACACATAGGTGAAGGTACATATCTGAAAAATAGAATTCTACAGCACAATTAAAGCACCAATAACAGAGCATATGGCTGTACATTCATCTTTTACCTAAAACAGAGATCGAATCCAAAACTATTTTCCAATTTCACTGCAATGTGCCTAGTTCTTCAATTGAACTTTACAAATGCCAAATGAAGAGAAATATATGACTATTGTAGCTCATGGAAATAATATCAGGGATCACTTATAGTCATGTGGCTGTAGCTTTCCACCCATATACATTCCATTAAACAATCCATAAAAATAATTTAATTCTACTCATCTTAATTGACTAGTAATTCTAGGAATCACTAGAATATTTAAATCCACAACTCATAGAATAATTCAAATGAAATACCAAATATAAATAACATGTTTTATGAGTCATAACATAGGTATATCTCATTCTAACATTTTTTCAAACCCTTCATATGCAAAATCACAAATATACACAAAACAATTCCATTGAAAGAGCTAGAAATTGGAAGTTGATATAGAATTTCGGTAGACATTTCCCCAACACTACCAAGAAGATTTGCCTCACATTCTCACAAAAAATTCAATATTATTTTTCATACATAAACATAAAATTAAAACTCAGACATTTTTACAAACACTTCATGTGATAATTCTCCAAACTATGCCAAACAGTCCGATCGAAGAATTAGTTTTCGAATAAAAGGTAGAAGCATCAAAGAGAAGTGTCTTAAACCATTTTAAGGATTTTGTACCGTCAAAATGCATAATATATAAGGAGAAGGGGTATAAATATCAGTTCCTTAGCAGAGGTACCAAATAATTATTTCCTCAAACAATTTGTGCACAAAATCCCAAAAACTAGTTTCCAATTCCTTCATAAAATTTGCTTGCATAAATAGATTGAATTCTAGGAGAAATTTCTTCCATAAATAACTCATATGTTTCATTAAAAATTTCATGTGCATCCATAAATAAATCATATCATATCCAAGTAAATTAAATAAAAATAGATAAATCACTTATCTTATCAATGCGCAATCGGCATCATCCGGACCACATTCCACCCGGCCTTTTGCATTGCCAAGCCAAATCTCGCTTGTACAGGCCACCCCGAAGCTGAGGCCATAGATCCACAATAGAGGTGCAATAAATAATAACTCAAGTATCAGCGTGATAATCCAAAACTCTATTCCTCACCACATACTTCCTCGCCCACCCCACTACTAGGTGCAATGGTAATCTAGACCCCCTAGGCCATCGAGATATCGCCATTCACCATCAGAATTTATGCGTAAGTCAAGGACAAAGCCAGGTAGTGGAAACCGAGGAACATCAAAGGTATGAACAACCATAATCAACAACCATCAATAAGAACCATGAAAAACAACCCCTAACCAAGGATCTCAAACATGGATTTATAGACCAAAGAAGGTAATTCTAACTCAATGGGTCAAAATCCAACCATGGTAAACCAACTTGAGTCAATTTAAGGGGGCTAACTCAACCTTAAGAGGTTAACTCTAATCCAACCCAAGAAATTTTAATTTCAAGGAGAGTGACTCCAAGCCACTCTACCCAATTCCCATTCATGTGTAGACACGTCATCCATGAAGAGGAATCAAAATTAGTGAGGTGAGGTGTCACACAAGCCAAGGCATATTCCAAAAATAGAAAAGGGGGGTTACAAAATGATTTACACGAGAGTTACACAAGTATTTACACAAGAGTTACATAAGTATTTACAAAAAAATTTAGGTGTTAAGGCTAAAAATAGCTAGTGAGGGAACACTTGTGCAAATGGGAGTTACAAAACCAAGTGTAACCTCCACAAAGGAGTTACAAAACAACCAAATGGGATAAATCAACAAGTGGCACCCACCCAAACATGAAGGAGGCCCACTAAATCATGAATTAGGATCAATAATACCAACACAGGATAAATTAATCAAAAGTTGGGTCCTTTGTACAATGTTTGGGTGATCATCAATTAATAAAGCCACTAAGGCATAAATATGGACCAAGATCAAATAAACAAGTTCTAAAGTGCTAGGAATGTCCCCATTCCCCCTCACATTGTGGATCTAGGTCACCCATACTCTTTTAGTGGTTCCCGATGTGCGAGTTGCTTTCATTAATTAATTATTTACAAAATAATAATAATGTCTCTAGGTCCTTAAAGACCCTTTTTTTCGGCACCTTGTGCCACAATAATAAACAATTACAAATTACATATGTTTGGGGCTTAACACATGGGATATTACAGTGTCAAACCTTCCACCATTGAAATTAGGGAATGCTAAATATTTCTGTAATTAAAATATAACATGTATAATTAGTCCACATTATAAGGATATTCCCTGAATGCAATGGACATTCTGTTTCGCAAACTTAGTATTGCTTTTGCTTATACCATTTCAGAATCAATACTTGTCCATATCACTCAATACCTAGATTTTTATAGGGTTTTGACATAGTATTCATATCCTTATTTGTGGTTACTGCTTTGTTGTCTTTCATATTGTATGCTAAATGGAAAATTTATGTGTCTTCAATCAAGAGAAGTAGTTATTGTTGAAATTCAATTTAGTGGATATAATAAACTTTCTAAAAACCTGGGTTTTGACATAGCAGTCATATTCTTAGTTTGGATTAACGCATTGTTGGATTTCATTATATAATCCAAATAAGAAATTTATGCGTCATCAATAAATGGTTTATTGATGACCCCCAGGACTATGGATATGTTTATTTGAAGCTTGAGCAGACAACTTTCTTGCCTGCCATTAGGTAGTGGTTAGTTATGAAGAACAGAGGAAGCAATCAATGACTTGAGATTTCGTTTGAAAACTATGATTAATATTTGCTAACACTAACTGTGCATTACTATCAGAGAGTAAAATTCAATAGAACTAATATGGGGGTTGTGTCATTGTAAATATCTTTTTATTGTAAATTCCATTTGTGATTTTAGGATGAATGTTCTGTAAATATCTAAGAGTGCTTTGTGACTAATAAACTCCTTATGATCCCCTATGATCAAGTAACATAGACAAACAAAATAGGTGCATGTTTATGGGGTTGATATGGACAGGAGTATACTTCTTGAAATTTTTTTATGTCATGATAGTTTCAAAGGTGGACGGCCTCGTAACAATCCATACATAAAATTTCCCATTGCTAGAATTTCAATGTACATCACCTAGAAGCATATTGGATCATGCATCTAGACCTATTCACTCTCGCTAGTTAAGCTAACACTATTGCAATGGTGGTCAATAATGGATTTTGCTTAGACATCAGTGAAACACCGAGCTTAGGAATAATGGATAAATAGTAAAACTAATTCTAAGATCGATGTTTTGATGATGGTGGTAACAAATGGATAAGCTCGGTGTTTTGCTAATTTGCTGAATATTTGAAGACACAAGGAGAGAAGCGAGCAGCTAAGGAACCATTATCTTTACATCTTCTGAAAAGTGGAACGCATTTGAAGACAACCAGGTGATGTGAGGAGCAATAACAATATTCAGCATTTGCACTTTTTTTAGGTGTATGGTTAGCTCATTATCTCATTATAATCTATAGTTCTTTGTTGGAATATCACTAATTATTTTCTTTGTAGAATGAGAAGTAATTATAATTTTACGTAGTCTGAAGTGGTTAAGTATTTAAGTTTGGAGATTCAAGACCAGATCTTCTAGAGATACCCCCCTCAGTTTAGAGAAGCACTAATACAAAAGTTAGATAAATCATGTTGGTGACAAGGGAACCTTTTGTAAACTGTCCATTTGGGATCCCTCAAATTTCTTGGGGGACAATTAAAGTGATAACACTACCACTACCTTAAAATCATATCTACCAATAGAAAAATTAGACATAATAGCTTTTAGCCATAAGAGTACACCCAAATGAAGTGTATTGAAGTGCTATATTTTGAAAATTCAATTAATTCCAAACCGCTTCATCATAGGAATCTTTCTTGAGTTTTCATAATATATTTTATTGTAGTTAACATTCATCAAACCTGGCTATTTGAACTAAGTGCATTCCCACTATTTAGAATCTCTATAATTTGATAGGGTCTTGACCACCTTATGTTTAGTATCCTAGATGAGTCCAAAAGTAGTTATCGTGTTGTAAATTATAGGTCTTGTTGTACAGAGAGTAGTGAGGTTCTATACAGCCCATTATGGGGGATATGTTACACTACCAATAGTGAGAGATAGGGTGAGATACCTACTCAATTCAATTTTGACTCTTTCATGAAAGCCATTAAGATATCCACCTAATCTAGTGTAATTTGGACAAGGTCTCATTATTTGGGGGGATGTTCCAAAATTTTCATATTTTTCATACTTTTTGGTTTGCTATAAAATACTAGATATCTAAGCTTATTTGTTGTTGAGATAAATCATTGTCTCATTTGGTACCTACATCCTTAATTATTGAGCTCATAAGAACAATATGGGTTTTCTATTCTGGAGGTGCAGCAAGAAGATAGTTGACAAAAATCTCAAAGATCCTTTTTCACCTTCAACTGCTTCATCGACACCATCTACTTAACAGTCCACGGTGCCATACAATGGAGATGCTTTGGAGGTCCCAAGGACAACAACAAAAAAAACTATCTCTGGATTTTGGTTAACTGCTAAGTCAGAGGATGCAGGAATCACACTGGTTGAGTATTGTCCAGTTTCCAATGATATAGAGCCCTGTTGATGGGAAATCCTCCCAATGCGGGATGTTGAAGCTCCCTAGTTTCGGGTCATTTTCTAATATAGAGTGGCTCTCCTTTGGTCTCTCACTTATTGGGAAATTGTATTTATATGGGCTATACCAGCTAAGTTATGTTAATCATACAAGGGTATGTTATCAATTATTATTATTTCCAATACTATGTCTGTAAATGGAGTTGTGTAATGAACTATATAACCTAATGTGGTGTTGTGAATGCAGGTGTGGAAGTGTAATCCATCCCAATTCCAAATTAGAATTTCACTATTACATGTGAGTAGGGTCTACCCCCTCCTTAAGGGTATGCAGCAATGGACTAATGGTCCCTTTTATTTTTTTCTGTTTGTGGAATAAAATTGTCTTCATATTAGAGTCAAAATATTACGTGATATAACAAAAAATATTTTATTCATCGAAATTTTTTGGGTGAATGTTGAACAAACAAATTGGGGAGAAAGGTTATAGAAATAAATTTTGATTGGGTGAAGAATGAACTGCTCAAATGAACTAGTCAAATATGTGAGCAATAGGTCATAAATGATGTGTTTATTTTGTCATGAATCTGGTGACTCAACATTTATAGATGGTTGTAAGGGTGTAGCTTACAATCATGGATTTTTCTTTTTTAAAACTCAACATCTACTATGTTATGAATTTTAGAACAAGATCGTGTCAACAACCATCGGTTGATTGTGCACTTCATATGAATGGATATAAATTAAGATATCCAACGGCTAAAGAACAATGTAAGTGGTGAATGAGACTGTAGACTGTATCTTGTAGGGTGGATTGTAATTTTAATAGTTTATGGATTTATTGGTTTGCAAATTCAAAGACATAATTTATTTTTTGCAAAATTGTTAATCTATAGAAATGTAACAAAAACAGTATATTCTTCAAAAAAAAAATTCTGCTTCAGAACATTGAAACCTTCTTCTGCATTCTAGGAAACACTTCTTCTGAGAACATTTTGTCATCAATGAATTCTTGGAAACCTCATTATCAATTGTATTTATGTCTGTATACCATATGCATTGCCTTATATTTGAATGAAACGATGGGGATGGTTCAGATCCATTGTCTTTGAATTATATAATTCTTGAATAGTATAGCTATATTGTGTCTGCCTATTGTTCATGTATTTTATTCAAATAGTTTTGTTTACTATCGAAAAAATATTTATGTTTGTGAATGTTCTCTATCCTGAACACTTTTATTTTCCATTTCCATATTCTTCTACCTTTGATTATACCAATTGAATTTTTTTATAGCAGGTTTCTTTTCCTTTGATCCATAAGATACATTGGATAAGCCTGCAATGCATCTATAATTTCTAAGTGATAGACAATTCTGCTAAGAACTAGCATTTGCAAACAATATTATCAATTAAGATGTGCTTGGCATAGTTCCTCTTGCAACTAGGAACATCTCAAGAGCTAAAAGTAAGCATGCATAAGCTTTGAAATACTCCATGAGAACTACCCTTTTACACCAGATGAGGGTGTAACATAAGATATTGCTCAAGCATAAACATTATGAGACTGATAAAGAAGATGCTACCACATAAGCTATTTATTGCTTAAGCTTAATAACTGCTATAATAATAAAAATTTATTGAGGACATAAAAAAGGTAATGTCTACTTGAGAATTCTGAATTGTACTACAATGGATAATGTCGACACATATATTCTTGGAAATTCAACATGATTTGTTGAGATCATTTTTGAAATATGTTCTAGACAATGACCTCAAAAAATCATTGGAGATCATTGACTTAGTGAAAGAGTCTGTTTTTTTGAAGTGCCAAACTATTGGAGGTAATCTTCAAATCACACTTAGCATACATTATGTTGTTGTTGGTTATTGATTTTGCTAATAACAACCTCTTCCATAATACAAAACTGAGCTAGGTCCCCCAAAAAAAATTCTAAGATTGGGTTTCAAATGTGTGAAGAAAAGTAGCAACAAGGTTGTTGAGAATAACTAAGTTGAAAAGTTTTCTTTAAATTGTATGGATATTTGTGGCATACCATTAACAAAACATGTTTCTGTGCATAATTTATTTGTCAATGGATGTGGAAGAGCATTGTAAGTTAGTATAGTAGCATCAAATAACTTATGGTACAATCCTATTATTTTTTAGTCTTTGGTTATGTGTAGTGTTGTTTTGTTGAATTTTTCACGCTTGCAATCTCTTTATATTCCAAGCATCCTGTTTTTAAAATGTTGTGATTGATTCTGGTGCATTTATTTTTTGTGTATATGCAGCTCAGAATAACTGTCACACAAGACATCTTGCCCAGATTTTGATCCACTTGATATGGTTCCTACAGAAAGTAGTTGATGCAACACCTGGGGTTTGGGAAGTTTATTCAAAGGCCATAAGTGCAACATGCTTATTTCCATTTTTTCTGAAATATTATTTGAGAGTTCCAATGGTGACAATACTAAGGAACTCTTGTTTCTTAAGCTGACACTAATGTCAAAGGAGGTGGTTTTCCACAAGGTATGATCTTTTTTAAAGTCTAAAATATGTTGTATATGTTCACGATATTGTTATTGAGTTTATTTTACTATGTGTTTTAATGGAGACATAGATATGCTATTAGTTAACTTATTGCTTCCGCCTTTTTCTGAGTTGGGTTCTAAAGGGAAAATAGTTATGACAGAAAGGAGTAAGGAAACAACAAATACAAGTAATACAATATGCATGTAGCCATCCACCTTGACCGCTAGATCAACCAAGAGTCTAAAGGCAAGGGAACTTCCCAACACTGAATCCAACATAATTGTTGCAAATTCCCACAGGCCTCAAACATATGCACATAGATCTATACAAATGCCAACAAAAATGCACAAAAGGTTGAAAAATTCCCGCAGGAATCCATAGCAATAGATGAAGTAAAATGAAAAAAGAAATTAGCTAAAATATGATTGCAGAAATCTACATTTGTGAATGGTAATTTTTTTTTGTAAGTAAGATGAAGATCCTTATATTAACAGTAAAATCCATAGGCAGACCCAAATCCACAGTCTTTAACCAGCCCATCCTATTTTAAAAACCAAAAGGTCACACCAAAAATCCCAACAGTATCCATCTTCATAGTCAAGTAGACAAAAAGAAATCCACTTTTCTTGAAACAATACATGGTGGGTATATGTTATATTCTTTGCATGTGCATATGGAGGGGAGGTGCGCATGTCAGCGCTACAGCTTGGCGATGCCAAAGGCACCTTCGATGGAAACAGGCCGTAGGTCATTTCTGATGCGAGCGTAGCGAGCAAAATTTTATGGCTATTTATAGCTATTTGTGGCTATTTTTAGAATTTGTCTAAAAATATGTAACTTAATCCCGGTTAAGGGATTGGAGGCTTTTTCTAATCCGGGTTAACGGATTAGGGTATTTGGATGTTGCAGAATACCTATATTTTGTATTGTGAGGATTTCATAATGTAATGAAGAGAAAATAGGAGGTGTGGCTCCAGGGTTTTCTGGTTTTCTCAGTTAAGGGTTTCCAAGGTAAATCTCTGTGTTTATGTGTGAATGACGTGTTGTGATATCTATTTTGCTTAAAAGAATCTGTATGCTTTGCTTCTCTGCACAGGTTTAAAACTTACATGTGGTATCAGAGCTCGATTTTGGAATCAGGGGGGATGCCTTTGCTGCTAAGGGTTCGACACGGTTGATAGATCTCAGGTATGTGATAAACTTGGGTTTAGTGGGAGCTTTGCAGTGTTGATTTGTGCATTAAAAGAGAATGGCGAGCACTTTAAGACTCGAGATCAAGAAATTTAACGGCCAGAATTTTGAGCTATGGAAGCTCAAAATGGAGGATCTTCTGGTAGATCGGGAACAGTGTATTGCTGTGGATCCGGGTATGAAACCCACTGCAACGTCACAAGATGATTGGGATAAATTAGAAAAAAGGGCAATGAGTACAATATGATTGTGCTTATCAGACTCTGTGTTGTTGAACGTATCTGGTGAAGATAGTGCAGTAAACCTATGGGCAAAACTAGGGAGTTTGTATCAATCAAAATCCCTTGTGAACAAGCTATTTCTACAAAAGAAGTTGTTTTACCTCAGAATGGATGAGAATGACACTGTAACAGAGCATTTGAATGTCTACAATACTTTGGTAAGTCAGATAACCTTTGTTGGTGTTAAAATGGCTAAAGAAGATAAATGTATTACGTTATTATGTTCTTTGTTGGATTCCCGGGACAACCTAATTGTTGCAATAGGTAGTTCTAGCCAAGCGACCTTAAAAGTTGATGAAATTGTATCATCCCTACTATTAGAAGAGATGAGGTAGAAAACCATGGATAATCATAGCATGGATGCCTTGTCTATGAGAGGTCACCCCTAGGAGAGAAACAAAAATAAAGGATCTGGGGGAAGATCTAAATCTAAGGGTAGATCTAAATCCCCAAGAAAAGGAATAAGGAAGTGTTGGAAATGCGATAAAGCTGGGCACTATAAAAAGGATTGCAGATTTAAGAATGTTGAGAAAGCAAAGGGATATGAGGATACCCCTTCCACAAAGGTGAAGAACTCCTCAGCAAAAGGAGGGGATGTGTACCTAGCTTCCATGGGTAATCCTTCAGAACGTGATACATGGTTGATTGACTCAGGTGTGTCATGTCATATGACCCCTCATAGGGAGTGGTTCTGTGAATATGAAAAGTACAATGGAGGAGATGTGTACTTGGGAGCTGATTCACTAGCCAGTGTCATTGGATGTGGTAGAGTCAAGCTAAGACTGAAGGATGGAAGGATTAGAAATTTGCCTGGAGTGCTACACATTCCAAATCTAGCAAGAAACTTGATATCTGTCAAAAATATGGATGTTGTAGGTGTAAAGACCGTGTGTGGACATGGTGGTTGCAAAATGGTTCGAGGATCAATGGTATTAATGAGGGGACTTTGGTATGGAACCCTCTACAAACTATTGGGAAAAACCATCATTCATGAATGTAACAATTCTATTGTGTTGGAGGAAGGAGGTAAAGATGACAAAACCCTGACTACATCAAGAGGAAAGACAATGCTATGGAATCAAATATTGGGGCATATCGGAGAAAAGGGACTTCGAGCATTACAAGGTAAAGGTATGGTTGAAGGTATGACTGATTGCACTATGGATTTTCATTTCTATAAACATTGCATATATGGAAAACAAAATCGAGTAAGATTTGCATTTGTTGCTAAAAGAGCAAAGGGAATTCTAGAATTAATACATAGTGATGTGTTTGGACCTGTTCCTATTTCATCATTAGGAAAATCTGTGTATTATGTTTCATTTATAGATGATTTCTCAAGGAACATATGGATTTATTTCCTTCGAAATAAATTTGAAGTATTTGCCAAGTTTAAAGAATTTAAGGCTCTTGTAGAAAATCAGTCAGAAAAGAAAATAAAGGTGTTGAGGACAGATAATAGTGGAGAGTTCTGTGGGAATTAATTCTAGGACTTTTGTAAGAAGTGCGGTATAGCAAGGCAAAAGACTACTCCATACACACCTCAACATAATGGAGTTGCTGAGAGGATGAATAGGACGTTGATGGAAAAGATAAGGAGCATGCTAAGTAGTGCTAGGATAGGATAAGAATTCTGGGTAAAAGCAGTGGAGACAGCATGTTACTTGGTAAACCGATCACCCACATCAGCATTGATTGATAAAACTCCACAAGAGGTATGGACTAGCAAGAAACCCTCTATTAAGCATCTAAAAGTTTTTGGTTGTGATGCTTATGTACATGTTCCAAAGGAGAAAAGGAGCAAGTTCGATAACAAAGCTGAGAAGTGTATCTTGATTGGCTATAAAGATGGTATGAAAGGGTATAAGCTTTGGAATCCTATAACTAAGAAGACTGTTTACATTCGAGAGGTCAAATAAGTCCCCAGATAGGAAGTGAATCCAATGGAAAAGGAACCAGAGAAAATAGAGTTTAAGTTAGAAGGTGAAGAATCTGACTCAATAGAAGAAGCAAAATCAGAAGAAGAAGAACCTCATACTCCAGTTTTGAGGAGATCATCTCGAGAAATAAGACAACCAGAAAGGTATTCCCCTCCTGATTTTCGCTCTCATTTTGCTATGTCTATTACTAATGATGATCCTAGAAATGTGAAGGAATTTGTTAATTCAGAGGATAGTGATCTCTGGAAAAAGGCCATGGATGAAGAAATGGATTCCTTGGACAAAAATGAAGCTTGGAATCTAGTCCAGTTACCAACTAGGAGAAAAGTCATTGGGAGCAAATGGTTATTTAAAAAGAAGTTGAATGCAGAAGTTGAAAGTGGATAAGTATAAAGCCCACTTGGTAGCAAAGGGATATTCTCAGGTAGAGGGGATTGATTTTGGTGAAATATTTTCTCCAGTTGCAAAATTAACTTCTATTAGATTTCTCCTTTCTATTGTTGTTGCTTTTGATCTTGAAGTAGAGCAGATGGATGTGAAGACAACATTCTTACATGGGGACTTGGAAGAAAAAATATACATGAAACAACCATAAGGGTTCATAGTAAAGGGAAAGAATGAGTTGGTATGTAAACTAAAGAAGTCCCTTTGTGGTCTAAAGCAATTCCAAGGATGTGGTACCAAAAGTTTGACACATACATACTTGGATTGTGGTTTGTGAGAAGCAAAGTTGATCACTGTGTATATTCCAAATAGGTTGGTGATTACTTCATTAACATAGTTCTGTATGTTGATGACATGTTGTTGATTGGAAACAACAAAGATGTTATAAAGGAGGTGAAGTCTCAACTGTCCTCGAAGTTTGATATGAAAATTCTCGGTGCTACAAACTTCATTCTAGGAATGGAGATAAGAAGAGCTCGTGCAAACAAAATGATCAGTTTAAATCAAAGAAAATATGTTGAGACGGTACTACAAAGATTTAACATGAAGGAAAGTAAGCCGTTCAAGGTTCCTATTCCTCTAAGTGCAAAGTTATCTGTAGAGCAGTGTCCCAAGACACGGGAAGAAGAAGAAGACATGTCACGGGTTCCATATGCCAGTGCAGTTGGTAGTTTGATGTATGAAATGGTATGTACAAGACCAGAAATTGCTCTTGTAGTGGGAGTTTTGAGAAGATATATGTCAAAACCAGGAAAGGAGCATTGGACAACTGTAAAGAGGGTCTTCATATATTTGCGTGGCACCACGGATTATGCAATCTACTACCAAGGAAGACCTGGACCAAACAGAGTAATAAATGTACATGGATTTGTTGATGCGGACTAGGCTGGAGACCTTGATCATAGAATATCTACAAGTGGGTATGTGTTTAACCTATTTGGAGGAGTTATCAGTTGGATGAGCAAGAGACAAGCTGTAGTTGCACTCTCAACTACAGAAGCTGAATACATGGCAGCCACTCATGCAAGCAAAGAAGTTGTGTGGCTGCAAAGATCGTGTTAAGGTATTGGGTTTGTACAGAAAGGTGTAAGGTTAGATTATGAAATCCAAAGTGCAATCTTCCTGGAAAATAACCTTGCTTATCATGCTAAGACAAATCATATTGATGTGCAATATCACTTTGTGAGAGATATGGCTGAAGAAAAGAAGGTGCTGCTAGAGAAGGTTGACATCGTGAAAAATGTTGCAGACTCATTAACAAAGTCTGTTAGTACAGATAAGTTCTATTGGTGTAGAGAATCTATGGGCATTGATTCCCTGAACCTATGACTTTATGAGTACATGACTCATTGCTATGCAAAGGAAACAACAAGTGGGAGAATGTTGGGTATATGTTATATTATTTGCATGTGCGTATGGAGGGGAGGTGCGCATGTCAGTGCACCTAGCCATAGTCCATTTACATGTGTAATTAGATTCCCACCTAACTGTCTCCCAGCTGAACAATGTGTTTCATGTCCTCAATCCACTCCCCTTTCATAATTTCTTTCGAGTACACCTTCTCATATGATAATTTGAAATCATTCCCTTCACACATGTCCCAAGGAATGCCAATGAGGTGTTGAACTAACACTTAATACAACAAGCATCTACCTATCCCTACACAAATAGACAAAGAATATATACATATATGTGTCAACCATCATACAAATAATGTGCAAGTACCTACAACTATACATGGTAAACATCAACATAGGCATAAACATGTCATCACATCTACATCCATCACATAGATACCTCAGGCATACATGATAAACATGGAACATTCCACCAAAATGGTGTGTGTGTGTGTCATAAAAAAAATGTGTCATGTACAAAAGTGGTCCTCATAGGGCCATATACAAAAAGAACCAGCAACCTCATGGGGGAGGCATCTTAAAACCGCATCCATAGGCTCCACCAATCACATATACAAAATGGGTCTCTCAGCCCTATATCAATAAAAAATAAAGAGTTCCTTGCACTTAGGATCACTAGTACATGTAAACATTTTTCCCACGGCAAATCTTCACTATACCCACACTATTGTGTCTCTATAGCGACAAATAGTAGCACAAATTTTGTGGAAAAAATATCGTCGCAGTATCCACACTTCGAACTTTTCATCGCTATAGCGACAAAATAGGTATGACACGTGGTAAGTGTGGCCTTTGCTTCAAAAACCTATATGCGTCATTGGATTGACATCTATGCATCACTGGAGTGATGTCTATGCATAGCTGGAGCGACATCTATGCCTTGCTGGAGCTACTTATGCTTGTTGAAATAGAAACGTTAATCCATTGCTATAGTCACAAAAGTAGGTTACAACTAAGAAACTTCTAAGTCCATGCATCGCTATATCAACTTCAATGTGTCGCTAAAACAACATCAATACGTTGGTATAGCGACATACAAACCAACAAATTTTCCAAACAAAAGGACGAATGGGCGTCACTTTAGCCACAGATTATTGTTGTAGAATTTGAATACCCAAGTCTACATTTGTTGCTATAGCGACATTCTCTGTGTATTTAAAATATATATATATATATATATATATAATTCACAACAAAGATTATACTAGCTTCTCCAAAGTTGTGTGCTAGCTATAATGTGGTCTCAAGATACTCCAAGGGTATTTGTCAACAAGGGAACAAGGTAGTTGATCAACTGGTGAAATGGGGTATGGAATCGCGTCAAGGTGTCAAATCTTGGGAGTGGGATGAGGTGACAGACATGACTATCCGTACCAGCTGTAAAAACCTCACAACCCCAGACATTTAGGGAAATCATTAGACAAATCAGACATGACATCGGGCGGGTCCAAAAATCTAATATGGGTGCATGGTTTAAAAGTGAAAGGGTGAGAGGCCATGTGAATAGCTTGTTGTATTTAATTTCACCCGATGCCGATAATCGCTTACCATCCTTTTGAAAGAGTAATAGCATGAAGGATCGAGTTGGTAATTTTGGAGATCTGTGCGAGAATTATGAGGCCTTAACCAAGGACTGTACTGGTAGAATTATGGTTCTTGGTGATGCAATGATGCTTTTGACAGGGAATATGCTATTTAGGACGACAGGCTATGTGGATAGTTGCAACACTAACCGCTTGAACTGTGTGTTTTCTATTAGCAGATTCTTAGGCATAAGGAAGGTGTGTATCTCGGTGAAGTTGCTAAGTAGGAGGATGGAAGGCCGAAAGGGAAAGGGGAAACACATGGCTAGTTATGAGGTCAAAGAATCTGGAAGGGGTGCATGAGCCCAACGAATTTCATTATGGGAAGCTTACCTGTATGAGCTCAAGCTCCCTGGTGATATTCAACAATGTGTCAATGACTCTGAGAGGAATTTGTGGGCTGAATTTGATAAGGATATTCTGCAAGAGGAATGACGAAAGGTGCAGAAATGGATCCTTGACCCGAGTCATTCAGTTTGCAGAGTGATCCAGTATGAGAAGACAATGTCTTTGTTTTGGGTCGTGAATAATCTTATTGGTCACTCTACTTGGGACAAGGATGCAATGAAAGATCAAGTAGGTTAGAGGGACCATTGGTGTGATGTTGTTACGGCTAGAATTATGCAACTGAATTTCAAGGTCGACCTGCTTCTAAAGATGTTCAGGGTGTTGATTCCACTGTCTCCGCCTTCGATGCCAACCATGCAGTCTGGGAAGGAGGAGTCTAATTGGGCTGGAAATATGGATCTTCCTTATGTCAATAACTAATCGGTCAAGTTCATGGGTTCTCTGGTATGTTGTGTGTCAGCATTGGCCTACATGTTGTTTTCAAATTTGAAGTTTATTGTGGTTTCAATAATATGCATGCATTGTACTGTAAGTTTTAAACCTGTGCAAAGAAGCAAAGCATACAGATTCTTTTAAGCAAAATAGAGATCACAACACATCATTCACACATAAACATAGAGATTTACCCTGGAAACCCTTAACCGGGAAAACCAGAAAACCTTGGAGCCACACCTCTTATTTTCTCTTCATTACATTATGAAATCCTCACAATACAAAATATAGGTATTCCACAACATCCAAATACGCCGAGCTGTAGCGCTGACGGTCATGTCTGTCACCTCATCACACTCCCGAGATTTGACACCTTGATGCGATTCCATACCCCATTTCACCAATTGATCGACTACCTTGTGCACTTGTTGACGAATACCCTTGGAGTATCTTGAGACCACATTATAGCTAGCACATAGCTTTGGAGAAGCTAGTATAATCTTTGTTGTGAATTCTATATATATATTTTTAAATACACAGAGAACGTTGCTATAGCGACGAATGTAGATTTGGGTCTTCAAATTCTACGATAGTAATCTGTGGTTAAAGTGACGCCCATTCATCCTTTTGTTTGGCAAATTCGTTGGTCTGTATGTCGCTATACCAACGTATTGTTGTTGTTTTAGTGACACATTGACATTGATATAGCGACACATGGAGTTAGAAGTTTCTTAGTTGTAACATACTTTTGTGACTAAGCAATGGATCAACGTTTCTATTTCAACAAGCATACGTAGCTCCAGCGACGCATATAGGTTTTTGAAGCAAAGGCCACACTTGCCACATGTCATACATGTTTTGTCGCTATAGTGACAAAAAGTTTGAAGTGTGGATACTGCGATGATATTTTTTCCACAAAAATCTAGGCTACTATTTGTCACTATAGAGACACAATAGTGTGGGTGTAGTGACGATTTGTCATAGGAAAAATGTTCACATGTACTAGTGATCCTAAGTGCAAGGCACTCTTTATTTTTTATTGATATAGGGCTGAGAGACCCATTTTGTATATGTGATTGGTGGAGCCTATGGATGCGGTTTTATGATGTTCCCCCATGAGGTTGCTGGTTCTTTTTGTATATGGCCATATGAGGACCACTTTTGTACATGACACATTTTTTTTATGACATGCACACACACCATTTTGGTGGAATGTTCCATGTTTCTCATGTATGTGTGAGGTATCTATGTGATGAATGTAGATGTGATGACAAATTTATGTCTATGTTGATGTTTACCATGTATAGTTGTAGGTACTTGCACATTATTTGTATGATGGTTGACACATATATGTATATATTCTTTGTCTGTTTTTGCAGGGCTAGGTAGATGCTTGTTGTATTAAGTGTTAGTTCAACACCTTATTGGCAACAAATTTGGCAAAATCATTGGCATTCCTTGGGACATGTGTGAAGGTAATGATTTCAAATTATCATATGAGAAGGTGTACTTGAAAGAACTTATGAAAGGGGAGTGGATTGAGGACATGAAACACATTGTTCAGCTAGGAGACAGTTAGGTGGGAATATAATTGCACATGTAAATGGACTATGGCTAGGTGGATTGCATCGGTTAAGAGATCGATAACAACATTGCATTCTACTTAATTATTAGTAAGTGACCCTAAGAAAACTCCTCTTGTGTGGTATAAAGTTTGGTAGGGGGTATAAATGGCCAAGGCAGTCGATGCTATATTCTTTGGTCAATGACTTGTGCCATCTGTGAAGTCAATGTAGTTGTTAGGGTGGTTGGTCATCTGCATTGCAAACAAAGGATAGTGTTTGTTTTCAACCAACAGGATCAAAAACATAAATGGTTACGTTGTTCTTTTGAAAGTGCAAACAGACAATGAACAGGGTGAAAGATATGGTTTAACCCTTGCACTAGTAGGCTCCTCCTTGTGTTGGGATTATGAGTCATATCTAAGTGGTAGTGGAGTCATATGTATGGACATGCACCCATCACGGGTATGGGGAGATCCTTGGTGACTAACTATTTAATAGATGTGGTGGGTCTTGTTCCTTGTCGAAGGATGATGAATCTCACTATTGACTAGAGAAGCTAGGGAGGATACACTCTCATTGGTATTCACTAAGGGGGGGACAATTTTCTCAACAGGTGATTCTTACGGGAACATCATAAGGTGGAGAAGTTGATCCTATAGATGCATATTCTCGAGGCAGACTTCTCATTCAATGAGTAACATGGGACACTAAAATGAATAGTGGAACATATCGTCGCATAATCAACATGGGTGTGATATCCTGGCATGTATAGGCTCATGTGTTGAAGTGGTTAGCGACTTGTGATTTGGTGTGATTGTAATACTTTGATTGCGGATCATATGGGTATGGTTCCCACAGGATGTAGATCCATCATGTTGTGCTTTTGGTTTGATATGTATAGGTTGTGGCATATGTGTTTTAGTGGTAGTTGTCATTGAGATGACCTTTTCAATGGTAGACACAACCGTTGTTTTTATTGATGTAGTGACAATATTGATAGAAGCGATTTATTTTGGTTGAAGTAAAAGATTCACAACCGTTGTTGTTATTGATGTAGTGACAACATTGATAGAAGCGATTTATTTTGGTTGAGGTAAAAGATTCTCAACCAAGGGGAGGTTGAGACAAATGGTCACCAAGGCATCCTAAAATTTAGGGGTATCGGGACAATAGTGAGTATAGTGCCCAAACTGAAAACAAATTGAACATGTGTGATTGGTGCATAAGGATTTGGACTTAGTGGTATTTATGAGCAGGTATAAGGTTAATGTGCCCGTTGCTAAAGCTTGAGATGTATGCATAATAGGAATTGGGGTGTTAATCAAGTTTCTAAGCTCTATCAAGGTAGGGCACGAGTTGGACAAATGGCCTTATTGTCCACATGGGGCACATGGTGAGGTGACCCGCATTGTGGGTTTGTTAGTCATGATAGGAGCTTTCACCATTTGATGTGTTGTGCCCCTTGCTTTAGCCTTAGCGATCACTAATGGTGATTTAAGAATATGGTTGTTCATGGTGGGGGATTTCAGCTTGGATTGAATTATGCCCCCATTGGTGGGTTTAGTGATGACCGGTGAAGTATTGGTCATTGTCCCTGTTGGCTCAAAGTGTTGTCATGGTGGCATAACAGGTTGTACCAACATGAACTCATAGTGTGCTATGGGTTTTGAGGATATCTCTGGGTAAGGTGGTGTGAGGTACCAATTAGGAATTCCCAAAGTGAGACCAAGGAGAGTTAGTTGAGCCATGACTGATGTTCCTTGCAGTCTTGTGGGCGGGTACAATAATGGTTTTTGGAATACAATGGGAACTGATGCACTCAATGTTTGATCAATTCCATGAATCATCGAAGGTGCCAATGTTGATGTCGATAGGATGGGAGACTCATTTTTAGAGGTTAAAATGGTGCACATGAGGTTTTCTGTCAAGGTTGGGATTTCAAGTTGAGGACTTGAGTATGCCCCTAGGAGATCATAATCATTGTACATACCTAGGCATTCATCAGCATAAGGTGGTTGAGTCACTTCTCCTACTGTGGGTAAGACATTTTCAGGGTTAGTGTTTCCATGAGGGTCATAGTAGTTGGGTTGGTTAATAGTGATGATATTCTTGTTAAATGGAAATATTATGTTGTGGAATACACTACAACAATTTACCCCCTTAGCATGGGTCTTTCCAAAACCATCTCTAAAATAAAATTTAGAGCTTTCAAGGTAGTTTTTAACCCCCCCCAAAAGTCTTGAAAATTGAACTTTTGATGGTGGTTTTTTAACAGTCGCTTCTAAACGTTCAATTCTCATGAATTTTAGGGTTCTTAAAAAAAACCCTCCTATTTTTTTTAAGAAGTTTTGTTTACAACCCCCCTAAAACTATTGAATTTTTGGAGGCAATTTTTACAACTACCTTCAAAATTTTATTTTTATGACTTATGGGGAGGTAGTTAAAATGACCGCCACTAAATGCGGTTCTCAATCCAGTCTCTTGACAACCCACCCCCACCAAAATCCATGTGAACTTAACTTTTGGAGGTAATTTTTTAACCGTCGCCTTGAAAAGTTCAATTCTCGTGCCTTTTGCAGGAGGGGGTTTAACAAGACCGCTCCTAAATATATTTTGAAGGTGATTTTTGAAAACCCCCTCCCTAAATTTCATGATAATTTAACTTTTGGAGGCAGTATTTTCAAATCCCCCCTAAAATTCATGAAAATTTAACTTTTGGAGGTGGTTTTTTAAAACCCCTCCCAAAAGTCATGAGAATTAAACCTGTGTAGGGAGTTGTTTTAAAACTGCCTCAAAAAGTTCAATTCTCATAACTTTTTTTAAGGGAGGGTTTTAAACAACTACCCCTAATATATATTGTTCAAAGTGGTGTTTTGACAACCCCCCACAAGTCATGAGAATTTAATTTTTTGGTGGTGGTTTGTTAAAAACTGCCACCATAATTCAAATTCTCATGGATTTTAGAGTGGTTTAGAAGGAATCCCATTAGCTATTTCAAGGAGTTGTTTTGAAAACCCCCTTAAAAGTAACAAGAATTGAAATTTTAGAGTTGATATTGTTATAAAAAACAATCTCCAAAAGCCTTATTTTAGAGATGGTTTATATATGTAAGTTTTTATTGTGGCAGTTGCATCATGTGTTTGGGGTTATAGAGGGCACTAATATATATATATGTGTGTGTGTGTGTGTGTGTGTTTGTATGTATATGTATATATATATATATATAT
>LPNX010778433.1:23130-106989 GCA_001517045.1 Pseudotsuga menziesii | reverse complement strand
TATATATATATATATATATATATATATAGTGATATTGGTTTATGTTGAAAATATTGTACTTAAATTCAGGACTAAGAGGGGGTGTTGGAATAACCAAAAATCATCCCAAGACTTAGAATAAAATAATTAATCTATTTTGATTAATTCCTAGGTACTACACTAGCTAGTTTGCACCCAAACCCATTTTTGAGGTCAAACTTTCCAAAACTACCTCATGGAGCGAGTTAGAAATATTCTGGATAATATTTTACCAACCCACTGACTGCACATTACTACTTTTTTCAGTCTTTCTAGCTTTTCTACAGTTTTAAGGCAAAAACTAAAGCTAGTTTTAAGGTAAACTGCCTTGTTTTTTGCACCATCTCACCTCCCTTCTTTTCCTCATTTAAAAGAATGATAAAGTCAACTTTCCATCACTTATGAGTTGTACACACTAATTCAACAAATTCATGAGCCTCTTGACTGATTTGGAAAGTGCTTTATCCACCTATGGGGGATTTTGACTAGTTTAGTAAGGTTGCTTTTGTAATGATTCGAAAAGCCTCCTAAATATTTCGAATCCTTGGAGTATCTATTGTATGATAATCCTACATCTATTTAATGATGGATGGTGTAAATTAATATAATCAACAGTTTGTGGATTATCACATATTCAGTGTCCTTCTTGAGTGTTTCTTGCATATTTTCAAGCAATTTTGTGAGTTCAATTGTTCTAAGCTTGGGATTAATTTCCACATGGTATCAGAGCCACAGTAGCTCGATTGTTCTCCTCTTTAATTTTCTTTTGCAGCTTGACATCACTCACTGGGAGCACAGATTGTCTGGTGAAAGGGCGCAACTGGAGAATGGATCAATCTCAACTAATCATCTTGACTCCATTCAACTATTTCGATTACAAGGAAAGGATGGATATTCTTATGAGGAGGAAAGGAATCTTCAGAGTGACCATGGAAACTGAATCTGAGCCTAATGCAGTAGCAAAGAAGATCAAATGGCATAATAGGAGAGATGAGGTGTATGGTCTCTTAGGTCTCAGCATTTCTAGAGGCCTTCTATTTCATCTTGATGGTCTTACATCACCAAATTAAGTATGGGAGAAACTTCAAGATTTGTTTGGGAATATAGATAATATGAGAGGTTATTAATTGGAGAATGAGTTGATAGCATTGAGTCCAAGCAGCTTCAAAACCTTGCAGGTCTACTTCTCAAAATTCAAGTCATTGGTTTTGCAACTAAAACAGTGTGGTATTGATAAGGAAGATGAACAACTAATCTTGGTCATCCTTTCGAAGCTTGGTCATGATTATTGAGTATTTGTTTCGACCTTCCATGCCTCCAAGTTGACAGCTTGAAATTGGAAGATGCCTTCACTGGCAGATTTCATGGAATCCTCGACTCGGGAGCAAGAAAAATTGGTCTTTATGGGCACCATCAAACCTTCCAAAGATCAAGCTTTGGTTGCTGGAGATTCCAAGGTGAATTCCAAGGACAAGAAGAAGGATAAGAAGCCTACAGATGAAAAAGGATATAAGTCCAAGTATCAAGAGGAGTCCTCAAACTCCAAGAAAAATAACTTTTAGAAGAAGAAAGGTAAAGGTGAAGGTAGCAAGTGTGCATACTGTGGTAAGGGATTTCATCCTAAGAGCTCTTGCATGACTAATCATATAGATATGTTGGCTCAACTCCTAGATAAGAACAACATCTCCCTCCCTAGTGGCGCAAGAAAGAAGGAAGGAGGATCCAGTTTCAAAGACCAAGAGAGAGTACATGCCCTGGTTGCAAGCATTATAAGATATCCTTCCTTTATCATCGATTCTGGAGATTCTAAACACATGGTTTCAACAAAAGAATCCTTATCATGTCTTGATGATTCGAAGGGTCCTAAGAAGTTGTTGGTAGATAACTTAGAAACTGAAAGCAAGGGTAAAGGTAGCATTGATTTTGACCATGGTTCCTTCAATAATGTTTTGTATGTCCTAGGTCTTGCTGCTAATATCTTGTCAGTATACCAGATGACCCATACTAGGTCTCCTAAGAAGTTTTTTTTCTCTCCCAATGAAGTTGAAATCTCTGATATTGTGAATGGTAGAGTCATTGATAAAGGTTTTGTGGATCATAGTTCTAGAGTCTATAGGTTCTCACACTTCATGCCTTTCTATGACCCCTATGCTATCCTCACATATGCCAATGAAGCAAGAAAACTTTGGAATGGTAGGTTTGGTCATCTAAACTATAATTATCATTCATATTTATGTGAAAAAGATATGGTTTCAGGATTACCAAAAATAAAGTTTTCCAAAGGAGTCTGTCAAGGTTACATTCTAGGAAAACATCTAGAGCATAAGTATGAGAGAGTCAGTCATGAGCGAACCTCAACACCTCTTGAGATCATTCACAGTTACATTGTTGGTCTCTTCCCTCATATGTCCACAAGTCAATCCAAGTATGTCCTTACTTTCATAGATGACTTTTCCATGTATTGTTGGGATTAATTCCTTAAACTCAAGTCTGAAGTTTGTGACCACTTCAAGGTTCTCAAGGCCTTGGTTGAGAACTAGTTTGGGAGGAGACTCAAGATCCTCAGATCTAATAATGGTCGTGAATATGTCAAGTCTGAGTTCATTAATTATTTTGAATATGTAGGTATTCAGATTCAACACTCTATTCCTTACACACCTCAGCAGAATGGTGTGGTTGAGAGGAAGAATAGAAGTCTCAAGGAGATGACTACTTGTATGTTGGATTCTAAGACTTTGCCACCAAATTTTTGGGTTGAAGCTATAAACTGTGTGTCCTACATCCAAAATAGGGTTCCTCATAAGCATATTTATGTATTAACTCCTTTAGAAGCTTGTATTGGACACAAACCAGATGTGTCTCATTTCAGGAATTTTGGCTCAAGAGCATGGGCTAGAATTCCACTGGATAAAAGGAGGGCTTTGGAGCCTCAAATACAAGAGTGTCTATTTGTTGGGTATTCTAAATATTCCAAAGGGTACAAGCTGATCAACATGAGCACTCAAAAATCCTTCTTTGAAAGGAGTGTTTAGTTAGAAGAAGAGCCTATGGTAGCAGTAGAAGTTGGAGAGTCCTCCTCGCCTACTCCGCATTCGGTTGTAAGTAATGGAAATAATGAAATTTATTATTATGATATGTCTGATAATAATGATTTAATTTCATATCCAAAAATCCCCACAATTCCAAAGCTGGAAGCAAAAACTATCCAAACAGCAGGGAAATAGCTAGGAATCCTAGAGATCATGGGAGGACTAGATCTCAATTTGAGAGTGCCCTTTCTGTAAAGGACCCTTGTTTTGATTACAAGTATTTTCTAATGGTTGAATCTGATCCACAGACATATGAATATGAACATGAATACCCAATATGGCAAACAACCATGAAGGAGGAATTTCATTTCGCTCCAAAAGAATGACACATGGGATCTAGTCATTCTCCCCTCAGGGAGAAAGCTAGTCAATTGTAAGTGGGTTTTAAAAACTAAATTTGCTGATGATGGTTCTCCTTTTAAATATAAAGGCAATTTTGGTGGAAAATGGATTCTCCCAAGTCCAATTCATTGACTACAACGAGACATTTGCTCCAGTTGCAAAGATGGACTCCATGAGACTAGTTTTGGCCATTGCAGCTTCCAAGCAGTGGGAAGTACATCACATGGATGTAAAGAGTGATTTAATACATTGTGATATGAAATAATAAATATATTTTCAGTAGCCAAAATATTTTGTGACTAATCCATCTCTTGTGTGCAGGTTGAAGAAATCATTACATGGGCTAAAACAAGCTCCTAGAGCTTGGTATGCCAATATTGATGGATTTTTGCTATCACTGGACTATTGTAGATGCAAGTATGATACACATGTTTATTTGAATTTGATTCATGGTTCCTTAATCATAATTTTATTGTATGTGGATGACCTCTTGATCACAAGAAGTTCCAAGAAATAAATTGCCTCCTTGAAGGATGCAATGAACCATGCCTTTTCTATGACTAATTTGGGATTGCTAAGCCAATTTTTGGGGCTTGATATTTCTCAATTAGATCTTGGAATCAAGGTACATCAGTCCAATTATTCTTCAATTCTACTAAAGAAGTTTGGAATGAAGGATTGCAATCCAAGCAATACTCCTTTCCTTTCAGGATTTAAGCTTGAAGAAGCACAGTCAACTCCATTGGAAAACAACACCCTGTATAGGAAACTGGTTGGTTGTCTTCTTTATATGATTCATACTCGATCTGATATATCTTATGCAGTGAGTATGCCTTCCAGACACATGGATCAGCCTCATGAAATCCATTGGAGGGTAGAAAAAAGAATCCTAAACTTTGTACAAGGAAGAAAAACTCATGGGATTCACTATGTTGCACAATCTAGCCTAGACTTAGTTGGTTTTACTGACTTCGATTGGGAAGGTGATAACACTGATAGGAAATAAAATTTTGGATATGTGTTTATGCTTGCATATGGACCAATTATCTGGTCAAGCAAGAAACAAAGTGCAATTTCACTTTCATCTACAGAGGCAGAGTACAAAGGAGTTTATAATATTAGTATTCGGAATAGCCGCAGATATCATTTTAAATATCGACGTTTCGGGTCCACAACAGGACTCATCATCAGGATGGTGTGATGTGAAGAAGAGTAGGCGATCTCAGTCTTGGTTATTAATACTTAATTGCAGAGAGTAATATGCAAAAAAATGGTATGGTTTATTTGGTTTAATAATGTCGGTTTTAAGAATAGGTTATTTAAATAGTTTAAGGTAATATTTTACAAAAGTCTTTCCTATTAATTTATTAATATTCTCAAAAAACTAAGATATAAAATAGCCCACTTAATAAGGGTAAGAATAGGTTTGATAAATAGGTTTAGTTAATAAATATAGTATTTTATAATATTAATTTACTAATAATTTGCTTTTTAATTATAAGTTTTTAATAATTTGCTTTTTACAAAGGAGTTGTGAATGCGGCTACTCAACGTTTGTGGTTGGAGGGAATACTTTGAGAGTTTGTGATCGATATAGAGACTTCTACAGTCATCTATTGTGAAATCTAGAGTAACATTCGTATCTCAACTGATCTAGTTGAGGCAGCAAACCAAACACATTGAGATCCATATGCACTACATCAGAGGACTTGTGCATGATGGGGTCATTGATCTGCAATATTTCCCATCTTATGAGCAAGTTGCAAACATCTTCACCAAAGTATTTTCAGAGAGGACTTTCAGAAATATTAAGTCTTTACTTGGCATAGTTGATCATGTTGTGAAGATAGATTGAATACCATATTTCATACAGTTTTGTTCATGTCCATGTTTTAGGGAGGATTTTCCCACTTGTGGTTTTGCCTCTTTTCCATGTTTTGTATGGACAAGCAGTATGTAAAGGGTGACTAAGCCTTTTTTCTAGGCCCTATATCTCTGTTATGTTTCTGATATTGTACTTAAATTGGGGCTTAAGAGGGGGTGTTGGAATAATCAAAACCCATCCCAAGACTTAGGATAAAATAATTAATCTCTTTTGATTAATTCCTAGGTACTACACTAGCTAGTTTGCACCCAAACCCATTTTTGAGGTCAAACTTGCCAAAAATTCCTCATGGAGCAAGTTAGAAATATTTTGGATAAGATTCTACCAACCCACAGACTTCCCATAGTGGAAACTGCATATTACTACTTTTTCACTCTTTCCAGCTTTTATGCAGTTTTAAGGCAAAAGCTAAAGCTAGTTTTAAGGTAGACTGCCTTCTTTTTTTAACCAACTTGCCTCCCTTCTTTTCCTCATATAAAAGCATTATAAAGTCACATTTCTATAAATTATGAGCTTTACACTCTCATTCATCAAATTCGTGAGCCTCTTGACTGATTTGGAAAGTGCTTTATCCACTTATGGAGGATTTTGACTAGTTTAGTAAGCATGATTTTGTACTGATTCAAAAATACTCCTAAATATTTCGAAACCTTGGATTATATATTGTATGATAATCCTAAATCTATTTAATTATGACTGGTGTAAATAAATATCATCAACAGTTTGTCGATTATCACATATTCAGTCTCCTTCTTGAGTGTTTCTTGCATATTTTCAAGCAATTTTGTGAGTTCAATTATTATAATCTTGGCCTTAATTTCCACATAAAATAACCTTAGTAAACCTTTATAATCCCTTAGAAAAAAATGTCCTTGATCTCTTCTTCATTGCGCATAATAAATTTGCTTGAGTTGATGATGAAATGAGGTAAAATGAAGGTGTATTTATACCCTTGCAAGGAGACTTTTCATGAGGCTAACATATAAGTTTCAGAAGTAAATAATGTAGAGGCATTTCACATATATTTATGTGCTCCATTGTGTTCCTTAACCATATTACCACTTACATACAAAATATTTTACATAAACAAGGTGTTTTGTACACATGAAGATGGGCTTTGTTACCCGCGGGAGGGGATTTTGTGCATAAACTTGCACATACTTTCTTTGTCACATGGATGATGGATTATTCCTAGAAGTGGGATGCAATGATCATTTTGAATTTTAGAAGACTATACCTAGCTCTTGGTTCCCATGTTGTGGTTCAATGCCAAAATCTAGGGTATTATACCAAAATATTTGTTTATATGGCTCATGAGACATCCTTGTGTCCCTTGGAAACCCCAAAGGTCCTGGAAAGGGAATCTTTGTCTCGTGTTCATGATACGATGGACATTTTTATTTTGTCACATTGAGTATAATGGACATTATAATGACTTTAGAGATAAACCAAGGCCAAAATATAGAGTTTGAAGGCATAACATGTTCCTCTATGACTCATGGTCTCTGTGTGGGCCCAAGCCATCATATAAGCCTTTGCATATGGAATTGTTGGCCTATAAGAAGGATATGGTGTACAACTAAATATTTGTGGTACATATTCCTCCTATGTTAGGTTGAATTATTCCATCGTTACGTGGCCCTTCAAGCATACTTATACCAAGGCAGAGACCAAGAACAATGGTAATGTCCGAGGCCATAACAGTTTCCTCAAGGGATCAAGCCCATGAAAGGGGCCCTAGTCAATAACGTCATCCATGTGTTGGGAATAGTTGTATTATATGCAATATATGGCCATTTCAAGGTCTACGAGACTAAGAATGGTTAGCATTGCTTGGCCCATATTATCAAGTCAAAACATAAGGTATAAGGGTAAGTGGCTCATGGGTCATGTGTGATACCTTAACCACCAAAAATCCCCTATGTATTGCATAGGGACTATTTAGCCAATGAGTAATATATGCTAGTTATTTTGAGGTTTGGCACACCAAGTAGGGCTCTCAGTCCCCAAGCCATGGTTTGATGCAAAAAGTCAAGTTGTTGGGACAAAAAAATTTTCCTTAAGGCTCATGAACTATGTGTGAAGCACCCTTAAGCCACCACAAGGTCCTACAATGGGAATATTGGCATGTGAGAAAGATATAGTGCCTCTTTTTATGAATGTTGTTTAACCATGGATATTTATTGTAAATTAGGAAGTGAACAAGGTCTATGCATATGAGGGTTATAGCTTGTGATCAAATTCAATTATGTGCCCAATACATGGAATCAACTCTTCCAAATTTTCAATGAGAACTTCATGTCTCTAGTTGAAATGATTACCCAAGGTACTTGAGGCTATAAAATTTAGTACAAATACTACACAATTTTTAAACATTAACAGTTGATTCATTTATTTATTTTTCTTTGTATACTTGAGTTGGGCTAGCATAACTTTGGCAGTCAGATATACATTTCAATCAGTTTGTAACTGATTGGAGGTATGTTAAGTAAGCAAAAAGAATTTAATTTAAAATTATAATGTGAGAAGTGGCAATTCATAAACATAAACACCATCTTATATTTGACAAGAGAAGATGGCTTAGTGGCTACCACTTTAAATGAAATAGTTGATTTATAACTTAAGTTGTCAAAATAACTACCTTATTCCTTAGTTTTGTTAACATGAATACCCCCTTACCTATATAGAGTGTTCACTACGGTTTTTAGAGATCATTTTGGGTGTACTTTTCTCTCCACAAATATTAAAGGGTGTTATATCAATGGAAGAGCGCCTTCTTTACAAGCAGGAGGTTAGCGGTTCAATTCCTCCTTTCCCTATTGCAATATATTTCTAATTTTTATGATGATTTATATACAAGGGCGGTTTCAAACCATCTTTGTGTGTTGTTATGAGGGGGGTTCTAAAATCCCCTTATAAGTTCCTATGATGGGGTTTTCTAAACCGCCCTCGTAAGTTGCTACAACGAGGGCTCTAAACCATCCTCATAGGTTTCGATGAGGGGGGTTTTACAACGCCCTCATAAATTTCTATGAGGGGGGTTCTAAATCACCCTCATAAACTTCTACAAGGGGGGTTTCTAACTGGCCCCAAAATAATTTATGATGAGATTTCCAAACTGCCCTCATAGATTACTACAAGGGGGGTTCTAAACTGCCCCCCAAAGTCACTTTTAGGGAAATTCCAAATCGCCCCCAAAAACAGTGATGCTAAAAGTAAATCCTTTTAGAGGAAATTTTGGAAGAGATATAAACCGCCTGTGTAGGTTGCTACACGGGGTTTTTTTAACTGCCCTAAAATTCACTTTTTAAGGTGGGTTCCAAACCCCCCTAAAGGCATTGTTGCTAAAATTCAATCCTTTTAGCAACAATTTTTGAAGAGATATTAACCGACCCCAAAAAGTGACTTTTAAGGGTGGTTCCAAACTACCACAAAAATTCATTTGGGTGGGGGTGATTCGGAATTGTTCCTAAAAGTCACTTTTGGTGGTTGTTTATATCTCTTCAAAAACCACCACTAAAAGGCTTGACTTTTAGTAGTGGTGCCTTCATGGAAATTTTTTACAAAACCGTTTTTATATGATCTTTGATTAAGTTCACTGTTGATTTGCATTAATTCCATATATTAGTTCATTTCCCTTTTAATTTAGAGTCTTTTCTTCTAAGACATGGCTTCTTTATATACTTTTTCCTTAATATTTATTTCCATCATTCCTTTCTATCTGATGTCATTCTCCAAAGAATATTTCCACCTAAATCTATATTCATGAGTCTCGGCTCTCAGATGTATAATCCTCCCTAGTTGATGTTTTCTCTAATAGTTTCCCACTTAACCAAGTGATATTTCTTGGTCGTATTTTTCCCTCCTTTCTAAAGAAACCTTCTAACTCCTTGCTAATGTTGTTCATGATACCTGTAGGGGACAAAAAAGTAGAGCAAACAAAAATGGGAAGAGATGATAGTACTTATTTGAGAAGAGTGATTTTACCAGCTAAATTTAACCATCTAATTTCCCAAGAGTGAACTTTATCTTTAATTTTTCGTATTATAAATTTCCAATATGTTGCTCTTAATCCTTTTATAGAAATTGGGATGCAAGATACTTGAATGACCAATTCAAATAGAGTTTGAACCCGAGGATCCTTGAGATTGAGGTCAACTCTCAAGGAAAGTTATTTCAACAATAGATATTGCATTTCTTTTCCTTTTCCAGTCCCCTTGAAACATATAGAAAGAGGTCCAGAGACTTGAATGGCCAATTCAAATAGAGTTTGAACCCGAGGATCCTTGATATTGAGGTCAACTCTCAAGGAGAGTTATTTCAACAATAGATATTGCATTTCTTTTCCTTTTCTAGTCCCCTTGAAACATATAGAAAGAGGTCCAGAGTTCATTTGAAGATTTGGGCTACTTGTTTAGAAGCATTTCCTAATAGAATGGTGTCATCTACGAACTGGGCATGGTTGATTGGTTGCATCCCATGAGCGATATAGATCCCTGGAATTCCTTGATCTATTTGAGTGTTAGTTTTCTACTCAAAGTTTCAACCGCTAAGATATATAACAAGGGAGAGAGAGGCAATCCTTGTCTCATACCCTTTGAGGCAATACAGAAGGGAGCCATCCTTCTATTTACCAAAGGATAAATATGGGGTTGACGTATACATGCTTTGATCCATTTAAGAAAGGTGTTTCAAAATCCAAAATTTTCCATGATTCTGAAGAGGAAATGGTGTCTTACTATATCGAAAGCATTGGTTAGGTCTAACTTTATAGTCACTCCTGGATCTTTTATGTTCAAGCTTGAATGAATTGCTTCCTACATAATTATGATATTATCCAGGATTTTCCTTCCAACTATGAAGCCCCCTTGATTTGTTCATATCAAACTTGGGATAATTTTCATCATTCTTTGAGATAAAATTTATCTTAAGATTTTGTAAGATGCATTACATAAGGAAATGGGCCTGAAATTTGCTTATTGAAGAGGGGAAGCTTTCTTTGGGGATAAGGGCAATGGAGGGAGAGTTTGTTTCACCACCAATCCCTTATCTTCCTCTTGTCCAGTCAATCATTCTATGAATATATTCCTTTATTATACCCCAACACCTTTTGTAGAAGCTGATCAAAAATCCATTGGAACCAGGGGCTTTGTTTGGATGGAGAGTCCAGAGTACTGCTTGAATTTCTACTTTTTATATTGCTTTACATATGAGGTCATTATTGTCAACAGAGACCATTTCAAAAATGTAATTACAAAGAGAACTTATTGCGAGAGGATTTGGATCTTCCTCTTCTATGAATAAGCTTTTGAATAAGTTGAAAGCTTCTTTATAATATCGTTGTGATGTGTAAGAAGAAACCTATTGGAACCTTCTAGCTCCAGGATAGTATTTCTTCTAATCCTCTCTTTACATTGATTGTGGAAAAATTTGGTATTACTATCTTCGCTTACATCCAAAGGCTTATTGATTTTAATCTCCATTCCTCTTCTTCCTTTCTTATCAATTATTGTATTTTGTTGTCTAACTCTCATTCTTTCTTAAGGGTTTGCTCTGTCACCGATCCCTCTTCCATTTATATTTGCAAAGAGTCTATCTCTTCTTGAACTTGTTTCTTTTCCAAGATTTGTTCTTTATAGGAGGATTTGACCCATAGTTTAAAAGCATATTTTACCCTCCTTAATTTAGCTTTGCACACATCACTTGGTGATCCTTCTACATAATTGTCCCATGCTCTTTTAATGACATATAAAATACCTTTTGATTTAAACTAGGTTGCATTGGATCTAAAAGGTATAGGGACTTGATCCTCAACTTTTGTAAAATAAAGTAATATTGGCTTATGAACTGAAACATCTGAAGGAAGGATTCTATATGAATGAATAAATAACTTAAGAGGAATGAATTGCTTACCATAAAATGGTTGAGTCTTGCTGCAATGTGTCTTGGTCCTATTCTTCTGTTGTTCCAAATATATTTCCCTTTCCCAGACTTGATGTAGATAAGGTTCTAGTTATTTTGCATATATTCCATATTCTCCCCAAATAGATCCCTTACTTTAAAACATCCTCTCTTCTCACTAGGAAAGAATGTTGTGTTGAAATATCCTACTAGAACACAATTTGTCAATCTTCCCATTTCTCCTAAAAAGACTCCAAAGAGCTCCATACACTTTCTTTTTTATTCTTCATAGTGGGATTGTAGATACTGCAAATCTTTATGATTTCATTATTTTCCTTTTGCTCTAATTCTATAAATAACCAATTTTGGCTTTTCTGAGAGGAGATTGGTTTAAATTAGTTGGAGTCCCACTAAGCAACTAATCCTCTTGAGAACCCTTGAGAACCTACTGCTGCCCCTTCACCTTTCTTCCAAATTTGCTTCATTTGCTTGTAAATTACCTCTTTTTCCTTTTTTGTCTCTTGGGATAGGCTATGGAATATTTTTCTTGTCGAATCATATTCATGATTGCTTCTATTTTCTGCTTTCCTCCTAACCCTCCGCAATTTTAAGAGACCACTTTCATTCTTTCTTATTGATTAGGGTTGTTTTTTCCTTGTTTTCGTACCCTACGCTTTGAGGTTTCTTTCCTATTGTTAGTAATTTCAGGTGTTAATCCAAATTGGTTTTCTTACCCACAACTTTATCTCAAGCTATTTCCATCTCCCTGTGGATTTTATTCAGATTCCTTCATTTTTTTGGAAGGTGGCTCCATCTCTTCTTCCTTGCTATCTGAGGATTGTTCTTAAATTGATTTTGATCTAGATGTTGTTATTGATTCACTAGAATTCAAGGAATATTATGGTCTTACCTCAATGTAAGCTTAAGTGGGAAGAACTAAAGTATATTCCTCCTCCTGACCAACATCCTAACGGACAGGTTCTAAAGTATTACCAAACTAAAATTTGGGGGATTCATTTGCCTCCTCATTGTCTTTATTTCTTTCATTTGTCAAAGCATGAAATCTATTGATATTTCTTGCTTCTTTTTGTTGGCATGCAATGGACAACCCCAAGGTTCAACTTGAATTCACAAACAAAACCCTCAGATATCGACCCTTTCAACATCACCTACAAGCAGTGAAGTCTCGCCCAAGGTATCTAACTGGACTGCATGAACAAGTTTCTGCGTTGTTGAAGGGATGGAATGCATTCATTCTAAATATTATAGTAAGCATTCATAGCATGTGTGTAGAAACATATAACATATTCATAGAAACAACCTTAGAAGAAAACGTATCATGTGTGTGCAGAAACATAACATTAAATAGATTATAACATAGTCATTATGTCCATAACCAACCAAATTCTTGTTATCATTCAAAACAATCCTTATAAAATATGCACATTGTGCTCATACATTATGCTTTAGACATACCCATCATCTTGCACTATCTATTCCTTTTGTTGATCTAACCCTCATACTCATACATGCATTGTCTCAAAAAAAAAATACACTCTATCCCAAAACCCTTACATATTTATACAATCATAATGGGGATTATCTTGTAGTAAATGGACCAAGATTTGCTAACAATTTCCAATGGTCTTCCTTCTTTTGCGTGCATTGGTCCTTACATGCCAATTGTCTTTCCTTCTTTTGTGCACATTGTGCAGTTTGCTCCTACACGGTTCCCAAAACTTGTCCACAAAATCCTGTCCCAAAAGGACCCCAACAATCACTTGTGGCTCATCCTAAACCACTTAGACCTTGCACCACACTTCTTTCCACATTGCAACAAACTTCTGAAAATTTTCCTTTGTGGTTGTGACTTTCTCCTTTGCTTGTGTTTCTTGGGCCAAAATCCACTCTAATTTCTACACCCAACTTATTTCTCTCAATGACCCTATGATAGATCACTAGTGTGATGAGGCAATACTTTGGATCCTTGGGAAGATTAATTGGCTTTGTTGTAAGCTTCCTAGGTGGCACATATGCATTTGGGAAGTTTCCCATGCTTTGATCTAAAGTTTATGCTCACAAGGTTTCTTCACGTACAAGTATTAATGGTTTCTTTGTTTGTGATGCAAATGCTCCTTTCCTTGGTGGTGACATGGCTTTCTGCAACTCGGATCTATATGTGACTTACTGGGATCTGCCTATAACTCACTCAAATTCCTTTGCAACTCACTCGGATCGCTATTATCTATGTATGTCCACACAAATACTACCCTTTCTCATTGTCCCTAATATTCTTTTAGGATTTTACCAGTTGTTTCGATTCTCTTCACATGAAATGTCCAATTCAATCATGTTTACATTCAATTCTTATGCAAATCCTTCATTAATTTTGTATCTTTCGAGGAATCATGGTCTAGATTTGCTAGCTTGTTAAAATATCATTGCCACTTTTCGTTTATGATGACATGTTTCCACCATATCGTCATCATGTTTTCTATTTAATGTTTTTCTCATCATTTGCATAGGTATTTATCCTAATTGTATTTGTGCGTAGTTAATTCTCCTTCTTGCACACTTTCCTCTTTCCTTCCACAACATTTTCTTGTTCTTCTCTTTTTTTTTCCGTGATCTTGCTCTATTTTTTTTTTGCACTCAGGATAATGCAAGAAAGGATGGTTGTCCCTGTACAGTTTCAACCGACTTCCGTTGAAAACCCTTCCAAGATTTCTTGACTCAATTTTTCCAACTGAACAACCCCTGCATGTGTCACAAATTCTATCATACGAGCCCAACTAGTTCTTTTAGAACTTGCATGGGTGCTTCAAAAACTTGTTGTCATAGAGAAAAACTAGATCTCCTATTCGGAACTTGTTATATTTAATATGTCTGTCATGCCATGCCTTCTCACGTGATTTCTAAAATTGTTGATGAAATCGTGCGATGAATTAGTCTTCTTCCAATTCCACTAGCTCTGCCAGTCTTTTCTCAACTGCACCATAATTTGTGAGCTCTATCGGTGCAACAATGTGCAGACTTTGCACAATGAACTCCATGGGCATAACTCCCTCCTATCCATATACTTGTCGGAATGGTGTTTGTCTTTTCAGCTTCTTACATTCTAATATGCACATAATCATACAGGAATCCTCAGTTCCCTGTCATCTCAATTTACATTCCATATCTTTGTCAATGTATGCTCTAGGATCTTGTTAAACACTTCCACTATTCTATTTTCCCGAGGATGATAAGGTGCACTATTTTGTTGATAAATATTCAATTCTTCTATCAAAACTACAATCATTTTATTTAGAAAATGGATCCCCTAATCACTCATAAGGATTATCGGACACCCAAACTACATAACAATGTTCTCAAATAGAAACCATGCAGTTGTCTGTGAGTTTCTATTTTTGATAGGTTTTGCTTCACACCATTGGGTTAAGTAATATGTTGCAATTATTATATATCTTGCTCTTGACCTTTTTACAGGTGGGTTGATCGATCCAATGAAATCAACTGCTCATTGATCAAAATCCTGCAATGTAACTTGTAGTATTAAAGGAATCTCATCTATTCTAGATGGCTTCCCCACTCATTGACAGACATCAAAATTCTGGCAGAACTCCTTTGCATCTTTATGAAATGCAGGCCACCAAATTCTTGCATGCAAAATCTTATGATCCATTTCATTCCCTGCATATTGAACTCACACAACTCCTTCATGTGCCTCTAATAGTATCATATGCCTCTCATGCTCTAATACACATCGTTGTAGAATACCATCTGCATCTAACATATACAAAGTCCCCTCTATAAGCTGATAAGTTGCTACCTTCATTATTGGTTGTTTCTTCTATGCAATTGTAAAGTTGGGCGAGGCTACTCCCGTTCTCAAGAACTGGACAATATTTGCAAAGTAATCATCGACCATCATACTATGAACAAGTGCACATCTGGTAGATTCTCATCCAAATTTACTATATCTTCCCTCGTTAATACGCATGACAAATTATCATGTCTTGAATTTAATTTTCTTGGTTTCACAATTACTTCAAAGTCAATTCTTGAAATAAAAATATCCATTTGCATGTCTTCCCCCCCAATGATGGCTTATTAACTAAATATCACCTCACAAAATGATCCATGTGCATATTAAAGTGTTATCCCAACAGATACTACCTAAAAATTTGTAGCTCATACACCATTTCCAGTCCTTCATGCTTTATAGTAGTGTAATTTTGTTCAGTAGTCGACTTCTTCCTGGTAACAAAAGCAATGGGATGATCCAAATCTCCTTCCCCTGGATGAGTTAGAACTGCGACTAACACTATAAATGACGCATCTATGTGGACATGGAATTCCTTCTTCCAATATGGAATACTAAAACTGACAGAAAAAAACTAGTTTTTGCTTCAATATATCCAAAATTTGTTGACATTCCCTGTTCCTTTGAAACTTGACCTCCTTTTTCAACAATTTTTCCAGCAACGTTGCGATCTACACGTATCCACTAATAAGCTTCTTGTGGTACCATGGATGACCCAAAGTTGCTCATAGTTGTCACACTGAAGTAGGTGGTGACAGATCAATAATAACATCAATTTTCGCAGGATCAACCAAAAGTCATTGTTTACATACTGCATGACTTAATAAGACACCAAATGGTGCGTAGAAAATACACTTATTCAAATTCAAGGAAATAAAGAACTGTCTACATTTGTCCAACATTAAGTGCAGAGTTTTCATATGGTCCTTCAACAAACTGAACATTGTCCAATCATCCAAATATACTTCTAGGAATTTATGAATACATTCCTTAAAAGTTGTGACAACTACTCGAGAAAATACTGCTAACACATACTTCAGTCCAAAAGGCATGACTGTATACTAATAGCATCCCCATTCCATTACAAAGGTTGTCTTATTCCAATCTTCCTAGGCAATCTTGATCTGGTGATAACCAGAGAACCCATCATTAAATGAGTAAGCTTCATGTCCTCCTACATTCTCCAAAACTTCATCTGTAAATGGAGTAGTAAATGGGTCATGTAAGCAAACATCATTTAGATTCCGTAGATCTATGCAAATTTTGATTCCATTCATTTTCTTGTCTTGGACCACTGTCAAGTTGATCCATTCTGACTCTTTGACAGGTTTAGTAAATCCAACTTCCAAAATCCTATCTATTTATGCTTTTACTTTATGATTATATAGTGGGTTCAATCAATATGATCTCTGCTTTACTGGGTTGGCATCCAGTTTCAAAGTGATCCTCATTTCCCCTAACTCCCCAATAATCCCTTTCATTTATGGAAATGTAGTTGGGAAAAGATATTGGTATTCATGCAGTAAATCGAAAATCTTCTTGACAATTTCTTCATGCTAGTAATCTCCAATATTTGTGAACTTGGGATTATCCTTTGTACCAATATTCACCTTGCGCATTTTCAACGGACTTACATAGTTGGAAGATTCAAGTTTGGACCCCTCTACTGTGTGCTCTCCTTTGGTTTCTGGAATTTTTCAATTTCTTAGGTATTTGTCCTCCTGATATTCTCCATCAATGTTATAGCATTCCAAAACCTCTTGAACAGTCACAAACAGTCTAGGCACACTACATAGGGGTACTAGTCCCGTCAAATCTTCTAATGTAAAGTTCTTGTTTCTAAGCATTTGCAAAACCGTGTCCACTAAGGGAGCCTTATATTAAAAATAGAAAGTTACCTTTAAGTTACAAGTCATATGTTCCTTTGCATACTTCCAATTCTATATACCAATTCTTCGGGATCGTGTCCAGAGTGTGTACAAACAAGTGCATCCATTCCTGCCTAGGTACTGAAATCCATGTTGCAGTGCACTGTGTAAGATGATATGAAAAACAACTCAACCCAGTATACTTCTAAGCAGTATATTCAATTCTGAACCTAACTTGTAATAGATTTTTGCATTGTTTCCAATCATTTATTCTATCCTTATGTGCATTCCACCACCTTATGGGAGTCGCTTTTAGCACGACATCTAATTCTAGAATCCTTTGTTGTTCTAGTATATGTAATTCAAATTATTTTACAAAAGAGTGTATATATGCTAGTTTGTCATACTTTAGGGGATCATGTACCTCGTTTCCAATCCATCTCAATGTGTCGATAATATGAGCACACCTCCTTGTAGATACTTCATGTAACCTCTAATTCCAATCTTCCATGGCTTCTTCTGAATCCGACACACAAGAGATAATACTTCACCAATTGAGTACACCTTTCATTGTGGGATTAACATAGACATCCATTTACGTGGTCACGCTGTAAAGGTTATCAAGTTGTCGGTCCCTTACTAGTTCCACATATCATCTTACTTTTGTGGGATCCAATGGCGTAGTAAATCTAAAGTCTTTTACTTCAAAGATCATTTGTCTCTTTCTCAAATCAATAATAGCCTAGTTATCAAGTAACCCTGGCTAAGATTTACTATCATCAATTATCTCGATGACCTCAAAATTTGCTGTGTTGTGCACTCCATCAATATCAACATTCATCCCTGCCAATCTTCTGATTGGAACAATCTTGTGCTAATTTGCTAGCATCAACTAAATGGGTGATCATATCATCTTTGGTTTTCCCATCATCTCCCATGTTTACTTTGGAAGGACATTCACATTAGATCCTAGATACAAGATGATATAATCCATATCATAGTCTCCTATATATGCACTGAGTCGAAATTCTCTATTCGTCCTTTTCGTGTGCTATACCTAGTTAACTGCTCATTGTGTAATAGGTGCTTCTTTATCTTGTGCACATTGGTCGATAATCCTGCCCAACAATTTTAATGCACTTCCATCCATAATTACTTTTGAATAACTCTTTATGATATTTTTCAAAGTACTTTTCTTCTCAAGTGGCTTTTTTATAATCGTGTAGTCATAGGCTGGAGGCATATCATACACAAGTGTTTGGTCATAGATAGGTCATGAGGTCAATGCTCTGCATTTCGTTTCTAGCAAGTCCTTTCTTGCTAGCATATGTGTGTCCCTCTCCCACTGAGAATCAAATTTTGGTGTTGGTTCTATTACTTTCATGATCCATTGGTCAATTCAATTTCCTTGTTATTTCGCATCGACTCTTGTTCTTGTTTTTCCATGCATAGTTGTTGTTATCCTTAGTCAATCGTTGCACTATTTCGGTGTTATCATCTACACATTCTGGTTCTTTTTCTCCCACCACTTTGCGATCAATTATGGATAGTATTCCGTCACATGATCCAGTTGTCTATGGTATGTGCACGTCATACAAGGATTCTGAAAATATCGCGTGAAATGGCAAGGATGGTCACAATTATAATAGATAATAAGCCCTCTTTCTCTACTAAATCCTCCTCTTCCCTAACCTATGAATTCTCCTCTTCCTCCTTATTTTAACACCCTCAAAGTATTATATCGCGGTACCCCTCTTTTCGATTCGTCTCCCCCTTGAACTATGTATGCATCTGACTTGCATTCTCTCATTAGCTCAAGTACACTACAATTTTGTTTTTTATGTCCGATAGACTTAAAAAAATCACAAAATAAGTTTTTGGAAGTGCTTTGAAACTTCAATAATCAAAGGACATGCAGTTGGGTAATGCCCCACCATTTTCAATATCTCGCACCATACCCCTCCTCCTTTGGCCAAGAGTTTTGAAGCCCCTATAGCCAAATAATATTTAAAGGTTGGACACTTGTTCTTATGTTGACCTTCTGTTCTGCATGTAACACACCATACTTATTTGCGCTTTTCCTTCCCTTTAACAAGATCCTCCAACTGAATTGTCATTGTTGGATTATCTATGACTGAACTTGAGCCATCCCTGCACCATTCATTCCTATAGTGGATACCTCCAACTTCATGTCGATCTCTAGTGCTTCTGACTACAACACAATCTTTTGTTGTGTCAATGGACACCGTATATGTGGTAATAATCCTGTAATGAACCATTCCCTATGTTGCTTGTCTGGAATCTGGAAGGTCAATTGATCCATCAATAACTTGAATATCTATCAAAATCCCATATTGATTCATTCTGTAACTGCTTAATCTTGTTTAGTTTCTTAATACACTGCGAATCAGACTTCGGTTTATGGAATCATTTTAACAGAGTTTGCTTGATGTCTGACAACATTTTGGCTTGTCTCGTAGGTGCGATGGATTAATCCTTCATATACCAGAGTAACATGTGGTCTCTAAATGTTGTCATTAATTGCGCGATTTGCATATCATCATCCTAGACCTACTTAATGGTCCGTATTGCTTCATATACAAATAAGTGTTGTTCCAAATATTCTATCCCCGTTCCATGGAAGATTTCCATCCTCAAGGTGGGGTCTACCTCCGCCATTGTGCAATGCCCAATATTCTTCCTTGGTGTTGCTAACTAAGTTTGTGTTGTCGTACTACTTCAATTACTTTGACTACCTTTACTACTATCCTTGATTCCTTCACTAACTACAAGTGTTTGTGACAAAGTTTCAGATCTTACCCCAGACATTAGAGACATGCACGAGGACATGGGTTTGACACAGAGAACAACCTGAGTGGGGCTACTAGGATGCAATGGATCATTTCTTTCTGGACTGAGTTGAGGGTCCTTTTCCTTTTCCTTCCTTTCTATGTGTGGTGTCCTTATCCTTCCTTTCTATGTGCAGTATTCCTTCAATTTGGAGCGTTACATCATTGTCACTCTCCTCAAGCTTAGTGTACTGCCCATCTTTATCAGCCACAATACTTTTCTTATCGTACCAAAATATTTTTCCACTACACAACACTCCAATACCTTCTTTTGTTGCACCTTCTTCTCTTCTCGACATTGTCAACTCATCCATCCCTTATTTATTCTCTCCTACATCCATCCCATACTATTAGACTATCTCTGGTTATCCCCCAATCCCCCTATGTGCACAAAGGCACCTAACTACTAGGGTGATCATATTCCAAACTCATAACCCCCTTATCACGCAACAACATCTTGACCCAAGTAGATAATGCTTTCAAGTATATTCCACGTGGACCTTTAAAGAATTTCCTCTCAGCAGCACAGTATGATTGGGTACATTCTATATCAAACTCAGTAACATAACCCCCAAATACACTATTTAGCCAAAAATCAACTCAAGGGTCCAACTCCTTGGAACAATGGTGTATAATGTTCCATTCTTTTTTATCTAACCTTTGTAACCACTTAGCCAAAACTATTGGGCATTTAGCAAAGAAAATCTCGTGTAAATTTGTAAATGCATACCTTTGTAATCACTCCTCTAAGTTGATATGTGGGTTCTTATTATGATCTATAAAAACTCATGCTCCTTCCTCTCTAGCCACTGGTCTATTTCTTTCTTTGTTGTCCTCCACATTCCCTTCAGGTGCAGATCCCAGTCTTGACAATAGCACCATTTGTTGGCAAGCAATGGGCATACCAAGAGTTCAACATGACTTCACTAACAAAAACCTCAAATATCGACCCTTTTGGCATCACTCGCGAGTAGGTGAAGTCTCACCCAAGGTATCTATGGAGACTATAGGAACTAATTTTTCGTAGTGCTAAAGGGATGGAATGCATTCATTCTAACTTTTCTACTAAGCATTCATAACATGTGCGCAAAAACATATAACATATTCGTAGCAATGACCATAGAAGAAGACATATCATATGTGTGCAGTAAACAAAACATTAAACATATTATAACATAGAGTTATTATGTCCATAACTAACCAACTTCTTATGATCATTTAGATCAATCCTTACAAAATATACGCATTGAGTTCATACATTATGCCTCATACATACCCATGACCCTTCAATGTCTATTCCTTTTGTTGATCTCACCCTTAAACACATACATGTGTTGTCTAAAAAAAAAGCATAACATACCCTCTATCTCAAAACCCTTACATATTTATACAATCATAATGGGGCTTAGCCTGTAAAAAATGGACCAAAAATTCCTAATGACTTCCAATGGTCTTCTTTCTTTTGCGCGCACCGATCCTTACATGATAGATGTCTTTCCTTGTTTTGTGCATGCCATGTGATTTGTTCCCATGCGGTTCACAAAATTTGTCCCCAAGATCCTGTCCCAACACTTGTTTTTTGGGAGGCTGTGTGTTATATCCGTTCTTTTTCCCTTTTGACTTCCCTTGATTCCATTCCTCCTGATGTTCCTCCTTTGGTTCCTGTTGTTTCTTCTTTGGACAATGCCTTGCAAAATCTTCGTATTCATGTCGCAACTTGCATTTGAATGGAATATGTTCATACTCTACTGTTTGCAGGTGATTCCATCTTTCCATTTATAGATTTATTGCCTCAGGTAGTCCTTTCTCTAAGTCTACCTCTACACACATTCTTGAGCAAGAGAATAGAGGGGGTTTTGGCTATGCTTTGTCAATATACATTTCTAAAGTGTTCCTAATGGTTCTTAGATCTTCATTGCTCCAACAATGTAGAGGGATATGGGACAAATTCACCCACACTGGGACAAATGAAGGGATCTTTTTCTGGGTCGAAAGATAGATCCCATTGGTTTAAATACATTCCTCTTGGTCCCATGAGGTACAAACCGCTCCTGAAAATAAGATCTCTATCCTCCTTTTTTTTAAAGAGGAATACAAAGAAGCCTTTCTCGTATAAGTTTTGCTACACATTTCCTTGAATCAATAGTCTCCAATTTTGATCGTGTCAAGCTTTAATATCATGGGGGGAAGGTCATATACTAGTAAAATTCCCAAGTAAGCCCCTTTCTAAGTAAACAATGGCTTTGTGTTTGGAGGCCATTGAGTTGAGCTTAACATCATGAATTTTTTTTATCTCTTCACAAATCTGATTTCTTGGAGAGCTCGATTTGCTGGTTTTGGGGCCGTTTGGACCACCCTCCCGAAACCTTAATCTATGATGCACCTCCTCTCCTTCAATGTGAGGTATGGAGGAGGATCCATGAAACATGTAACCAAAGTTGAAACCATAACTACTTCGACTTTCTCAAAACCCTAATCGCTCTACAACTTTCCAACTTTGTTAATGCATTCTTAACCCTAGTATGATTTAAGACCTTGCTTCAAGAACAATAACTTCTTCTAAAAACATAGTATCCTCTATTAATTATAAATTCGATATGAGTGTTAAATCCACATTATTTTAATACCTAATATATAGCCACAAACATAATAGCTTGTTAAGTTTAGATATTAACCAACATATATTCATTTTAAACCTGGATCTATCAAGCACTTAGAGGGATCCAATTTTTCTTGAGGTGTGGAATTTTTTTATCTTAATTTTTTACAGGTTAAGAAAAATTTACATCTCAAGATATTTGATCCTTCTTTATTCTTGATATATTTATGTTTAAGATTAATACAATATAATATAATTTTTTTGTTTAAGACAACATCATTTGCATTTTTGTTTTATTTTATGGAAATGTCATGTTAAATAATGTTACACAACATTACGTGTTACAACATGTCCCCCACACTAGATTATAAACACCTTGCTATTCTCGATGCAATAAAATCACAACATTTTATACTTATTTCTTAACCAAAATTTCTTTCAACTATAAAAATATAAATTATCTTAAAATGAGACAACTTTACTTAAATATTACCATTAATGAAAGTTTCCATCAATATAAATAAAACATTCTAAAATTACGTATCAAGTATTAACATAAAAAAAATTCATTTATTTAAAACCTTTATCACTCTCTCAACAAATACTTTAACTTACTACCTAGTTATTTCTTTTTGAAAAAATAATTCATTTAGCAACAAGTACTTTAACTTACCACCTACTTATTTCTCTAAAAATAATTTCATTCTGCAACATGTGATTTAACTTACCACCTACTTATTTCTTAAAAAAAAATAATTTCATTTCGTAACGAGGACTTTAACTTACCACCTACTTATTTCACTTTGGGGAAAAAATTAATTTCATAAGTTTTGTATTAGTGATTGAAATAAGTTATCCAAATTCAAATCTCACTAAATTTATTGTATTAATTAAAAAACATCATTTCAATGAGCTTCAGTTATACAATATATTTTGTAAAAATGTTATGTCATGTGAGTCTTGGTAAATTGATCTTTCTTCATGGGTATTAAGTCTTGGTAAATTGATCTTTCTTCACGGGTATTGGTAAATTGATATTCTTTTATATAGTATACGTACGTCAATGAAATTATTTGAGATTTGGTGTGAAATATGATCTATACCTTTTCATTTATACACGAGGATGAGACAAGTGTACTGTTTAGATTGATTTTATGATAGTCGTTCAAAATTCGAAATAAATAATTATAAAAGAGTGAATATAAAAAATAAATGGTAGCTAGTTGATAAATGGATAACTTGTAGCAATGCATGGATAACTCATAGCTATTGAATGGATAACCAACATTTCATGGAAGATAATTAGAAGAATGTGAGATAAAAGAAAAAATATATAAAAAATAAATAGTTGATAAATGGATAACATGAAGAATGTTGGTGATAACATGGAGCAAGGTATAGATAATCCACAGTTAAACCTGTTTAACTAGAAGAATACGAGGAATACAAATAAAATTCCGAAGTGTCTTCCATTCCATAACTTTTTCTTAACCATTTGATCTCTATCAATGTGATCAAGCCACAAACTATATGATTGTGCTAGTTTGTAAAAATGTTTATAAATTTGTTTAAAAAAATAATATTATTACATTTATAATATCAACAATTAATAAATTTTATTATTTTTTTATTAAAAATAATATATTATAAAATTTATTATTTTTATTAACATAATATAGTAAATAGCTTTAGGTTCGTGGTTGAAACAAATTATCGAAATTCAAATTAAAATATAGTGAATTAATTTAAATAATAAAAAACACATTATTTAAAAGCTATATAGAAGTTTAAATTGTAATTGGGGTTATCATTTTGTTTTAAGTATATAATTAAGCTATAGTATTATTTGAAATTATATGACTTCTCTTCATAAAAAGTTAGTCTTTTCTTGATCGAGAGCATGGCTATGACTAGGTACTTAATGTACAAGAACAAGATAAACAACATGGGAGACAAGATGTTTCCTAGGATTCTTTTATACTCTAGTTAAAACTATCTACAACTTAAGCGAGGTTGACATAAAGATGCCAAGTCTTGGCTAAACCACTGGCAAGTCAAGGAAGATGTCACTCTACATAATAGCGATAATATTACATCTAACTTTAAGGAAAAAGATGTTGTACGGTAAAGAGTTAGAGGATAAGAGAAAATAAAGATATTATAAGGAGGTGATCAACCTTAATTTAGAAGATCAAAAGTATCTCTCTATTTTAACCAATGTAAATAAGAAAACCAACATGGCTTAAATAAGAAAAAACTCTCATGGGCTCCATAGTGAAAAGGCGTTTGGTAATTCCTAAAACACTACTAGGTGAAAGAACTTATCATCTTTGTGACACCAAGAGGGTTAAAGATGAAAATCACTTTCTCATAGAATGTCATGCATACACCCACATTAGAGTGCAAATTCAAAACATTTGTTACAATAAGACCTTCCTAACCTTTTAATTCATCATAACTGCGGTGATTTAGGAACATTTCTCTTAAAGCTTTTTAAGCATATAAATAAAATTTTAAAGAAAACCAAGCAACTTCTTTCCTTCTTAAGGTCCGATAAACCAAAGTTGATCTCACTAGACGTTAGTAACTATCATCAATTTTTTTAAAATGTGGTTCATGCTCGATGATTGGGCCGCTACATCCACGTAAATAATCCAAGGAAGACTGCTTGAAGGGGCCTCACCCTGTTAGGCTATTTTCAGAGCCTATCCTCGACACCAAATATGAGTGTCTAACCTCGAAGGACCTAAAGAGAATTGAATCCTCGACCTCGACCTTATCTGTATTGACCCCAAAAGATCCAACAAACTAAACTACCCCTCGAAGCTTACTAACTATCATCATTATAACTTCAATAATAATGTAACTTCAATAATAATAATATGAGATAACTAGTTTCATAAATGCTATATAGAATGAAAGAGTCTTTTTAATCTTGAAGTATAACCTAAATTTATTTCTAATTAATCAAACACTCATCTTCCTCGCGATTATAAGTAAACATAGAGAATGTGATAAAGTAAACACTCATCTATTTGTTACCAACAATCAACCAATTTGAGATAATTAAATTTTATTTACCTTTAATGATATTAAATGTAAATCAAAATCTTAAAATTCTATATTAAAAAACTAATCTCATCACCATAAATATGAAAAACCTTTTCTTATTTCATTTATATATAATTATTAATATTCGGAATATTAAAATTAGTAAGTTAGTTTGAAAAAAATATCGACCATGTGAGAGGCACCATATCCACCTTGATAGTTTTAATATGCTGACCGAACTTAAACATCTACAAGAGTAAAAAGCATATTTTATGAAACGAGATGCGCGTCAGGTGGAGCATAGAGAATAACGTCGTCAGAAGCCCAACGAGATACAAGACAAGATTCTGATTTAAAGAATTTAATAAAAACTAAGAATTATGTTCACGGTCCGAATGGCTCAAGTTGTCATTTAGAATTTGTAAACAATATTAGCCCGTTTAGAGTGAGGCACCCGGTAGTCGGGACGGAGCTGAACAAAATAGGATCATCCTCTGTAGTGCATGATCCTCTGAATTAATCCATACATATATACAGTCTTCCCTGTCTTTCAGATCTGAAAACTTTCTTGTGTGTAAAGAATGGCAGGTATTGGTGTGAGAGGGGTGGGGAACACTGGACTGAAGGTGAGCTCATTGGGATTTGGAGCATCTCCCCTTGGAAATGTATTTGGAAATGTGAAAGAAGAAGACGCCATTGCTTCGGTTCATGAAGCTTTTAATTTGGGAATCAACTACTTCGACACTTCACCGTAAGTTCAACGATTGTCCATTTGATTAATTGATCAGCAAATCGTTATTCTGAATTGAAGTTAAGTTGTAGGATGGATTGCCATTGTTTTACCTTGAAGTCAATAGATCACCCCCTTTGTTTCCTATTCTTCAGTTTTTCCTCATGTTAATGTCTATTGATTGCTTGGCACCTCTTAGTTTTGTAATAAGAACGTTTGCACAGGACAGTAGAGGTAACAGGCTTAGTTCCTTGGTTTTCTTGAGTTTATATTTACGGATATTTTAATAAGCCAAGCAAGTTATTGCCTAGTTTTACACCAAGCTAACTCTCCATTTTGGGTTTGTCAAGTTGCTAATGAATCCAAGTGGCGATTACCGACTCTCCATTCAGACTAGTAGAATGAAGGGTATACTAGCTCAACCTTAAAAACCCGGGTCTGGTATTCACCAATAGGCATCAGAAGTTACAAATTGGATTATTAATGTTTTTACTTATCCACTGAATGTTCATTCAAGGGTCTTTAAAGAGGGGATTTAAAGTTAATGGAGATTCAAGGTTGGGGATACCACCTTACATATACTGCTGAAAGCCACCAATCTGCTGGGCTGCAAAGAGAGTAGTTTAGTAGTTGAGAGTATCTGGGCAGGACAATCACAGAGTCATGTAATCTGGAAAAACTGCCACATCAACCTTCCTCCTGCCACAACGCCACTTCCTACAGACCTCGACACACTGTTTCCCTGCAGCTGATGTTATATCCTCCCCACTCCCCAACACCCCAATTTTGGGAAAAGAACATGCATTTGAGTAATGATATCTACTCAGATTTGCATGCTTCAGCCTAGATCCATCTTAACCTGGACCTTTGAAGCAACCAGAGAGATCAAAAAGAGGCCAAGGCACAAACCTCTCCGCGCTTAAAAGATCAGGGTTAATAGGATCTAGGCTGGTTAAGTTTATTATTATATTATTTGTTATTATTATGGTCATTTTTTTTGCATTTTTACCTTATGATATTTTTTATTTCATTCTAATTTTGTTATTCTTACATTAAGTTGATGCATATCACACCTCTTACCTCTAAAATCTGCATCTCAAAGATAAGTCCAATCATCAAGTACAAACCCTAGGGCAACTTGAGGACATCACACATTGTCACCGAAGTGATTGTCCTCTTCACTTTAATCCGGCTCTCCTCTGGCACAAGGGCAAATCCCTAATAACTTATAAGACTACAGATCTGTCCTTTAAATGCCGAAATAATAACCAGAACTGCCAAATGATAATGTTTTAGTCTTCTAATGTAAAGTGAGAAGCCAAGCAAGACTTAGTGCCTTGTCCTTGGTCTATGGAGTCTAAGCAACAGATGGAACTTGCAAGTGGATGAAAAAGCCGTGATAAAACCACCAAACAGCAAGTTTTATCAATCAAGGACAAATCTGATATATATGTAACAACCACATGAAATACTCGACAAAGACATAACACATCTATAAACTTTTTGTAGCGATATAAGATATCAAAGATGAGAGTAGAGTAAACAAGACAGTCTTCTATTGAATGAACAATCTGATATAAAATGAAGTAAAGAAGATTCATACTGCAGAAACTACACTTCAGCCTCCTCCTAAAGGGAAGAACAACCAACTATGATAAGTCAAAACAGTCCTTTACTGTAACACCCCGTTTTTGACCCCATGATGTAATTATTTATGTAACAATGAAATGGCTAGAAGCCAGATACAAATGGTGTCGGATGACCAGATGTATTGTAATGATGTATAATGATATTTAATATAAATCCCTATTGGTTGCAGATGAAGAAGGACAAAGAAGATATGAGAGGGCTATGATTCCACAAGTTGGGGAAGTGAAAGGGGGTCTAAGGGGTAGAAGACCTTAGTGACTGATTAATCTAAGTCATTATCCTCACTTGAAACCTTAGAAGGTGATTTTATCCTAAGGTCTCTAAAGACATGCTTATGAGAGTGGATTAATTAGCCTTAACTTTATTATTATTCTAAGTTGGGGTTAAGAGGGGAAAAGTGGTATCTTTTGAGTGCCACATGGCAAGTTACAGCCATGCATATGTAATGCGAGAATTAAGCTTGGAGCTGGAATCATTCTAACATTCTAACCATCTTGGATGGTGCCTGTGAGAGAAAACCATGCTCACAATTGAGGTCCTTGGAGTCCCAACATAGAGACTCAATGGGTGACTTGTGCTAGAGGAACTGCAGAGGGACTGCATCAAGAGAAGGGAAGGGACATAGGATGGTTTGAAATTGCCAGACAGTGGTTTTATAGAGCCATAGGATGTAGAGGCTATATTGGAGAAAGTACATGGTTCTAAATTGCCAGACAATGGTTTTATAGGGACATAGGATGTAGGATTAGGGTTGTGTTGAGGCTTGGAAAATCGTAGGTAACAACAGTTAGGGATTCTCCCCAGTAAATGTTCCCAACTAGCCCATTACTGTTTGGTATGGGAAATCCGTCCGGTTTACGGTCCGGCTACCGCAGGTCAAGTAACAAAAATAAAGGGTTTTACCGGTTACGGCCCGGTCCACCGTGTATGTTTTTAGTTTTTGTATTTAAGTATGAGATGCAAGTGCCTATCTAAAAATGCAGATTGATAGAGAATACGAGGAGCGGTCACAATGTGATGTGCAGGTTCTTACCTCTCGTCTTAACTCTCTCGCATCTAAACCACACACAGCAAGAAAAAACTAAAACTAACTATCTAACCTATCCCTAGGGAGCAAGCTTATTATTCATCAATGAGTAATGTATTTTGTGCATGCATTAAGAAAAATCACAGATAGCTGTTACTTATTTCAAAACACATGAACATTTATAGATATATGAACAACCAGATAACTAATTGTTTATGAACAACATTCATTACTCATAGTGGAAATTTCATAGAATAAACTAGAGCGCATTCATAACAAGAACATAGGTTCAAAGAGTTAGAACGATCGCATAGTTAATGGATAACAGCTGAAAACAAAATAGTTCACATTCAACAAATCCATAGCACAGCATTTGAAACCTTCCACAAAGCTTTCTCCAACAGGAAACTTGTAATTTCTTTATGCAAAAGGAAATAGTTCTTCTTACATCATACTCTCACAAATCTATCTGGGAAAAAGTCCTATCCTACATCTAACTCTCCTATACTTATACAAAACAGCAAAACCTTTGGGTTGCCACCCCCCCAGGCGACCTTTGGACTCCCCCAACCGCTTAATCTCACAATTTTGTCCTTTTGTGAGTGCTCATGATTCATACAATGCGTTACATTTTAGATGAAGACTTATGAGTACTTCATAAAAGAGACCGGCTTAGTAACTGATGAACCTTTTCCAAGCCTGGGCCTTTGCTGCTATCGATTCTGCTTTGTCTTTTTTATATGTCTTCTTTGAAGCAGCAATCATCAGACTGAAAAATTCTCTAGGTCTGTCTGCAATTAAAATGAAAAACTCATCATTAATTTGGATTGCATCCAAGATCATCTAACTTTCAATAAAACGTAAACCATACTATCAATAAAAATAAGCATAAAAAATGAAACCCGGTACTGCGTTTTCATCGCGAAAACCTTAACTTGAACAAAAAACTTCCGTCGCCCATGAAATATGACAAAAGCTCATAAAACCGGTGGAAAATCCTTACCGGCGGGAAAAACTAAGCACTAGGTTGACAAACTCCTCATTGGCGAACAGAAACAACTAAATGTCAAATGGTTAGTTCACTAAGCCGCCGCAACGACAGAAACCGTATAGACTAAGGATTCCGGGTCAAAATAAAATGTCAGCGCAATAAAGCATTAAAAGCTGCTGTCCATACATCGGAAATCGGAACCATTACCCCCTAAGAACAACGGCATCGACGAGCGGAAGGACTAACCATAATGTGTCGGCAGAAAAGTTCAGTTCGCAGCCGCAACGACGGGAGACAGACCGACTAAAAGGTTCTGCAGTCAACATAAATCATCGGTGATTGGAAGCTGTGAAGACTATGTATCGGCGACCAAAGTCTCAATGCTGCTGCCGTGTTGGCAACGCAAAGGACCAGCCCCCCCGATCAATAGTCAAAACCGTTTCGATAGCGAAAACAAAACATCGCAAAGTAAAAGTTGATCAATAAAACCAAGGCATCGGCAAAAATCAGAACTATCCAACGGGTCATTCATCGTTTAGCTTCCGCAATGGCGGCTGCGTAGAGAACTATGGCCTCGATTCACTGTTCAAATGACTTCCGGCAGCGATAAACGAACATAAAACATAGCGTTAAGTGCTCAAAGACCTTCGGCTGGGCAGCATTGAAATAGTTCATTTAATCTCCGAAACAGCAGCGGCACAAAGAAATAGAACCCCGACTCAATCTTCAACAAGCCTCCAACAGCGATAAAACCAAACCATTCAAAAACAGTAAAAAATATGTTGAGTTCAACAGTCAAAGCATTTGTAAACAAAAAATAATTATTCATCCTCCGAAAGCGGTAAACAATTGAACTCAATTCAAACTCAGGAAAATCCAAAATTGAAGCAAATGAACAATCGAATTCAGGAAACCAATAAAACCAGGCAAGATAAAATCAACAAGGAGGGTCCAAAATTTTAAAAATTTGGGAAGAAAGTTGCAGCTGCAACAGGTTGCATGGGCCATGATTGAATTCTACAGGTAGAATTGAGGTTGCACCCAAAGTGTTTGACGTAATCTGTAAAAGAAAGTTTTGGGAAAAACCGTGTTGAATCCTCTAGTTGCTTAGTTTAGGGATGTAAATAAAAGATTGAATGGTTGGGCCGGATATGGAAGGTAGCAGAAGTAAATTCTTGAGTTTCAGATTGGTTATGTGGAAATTTGGGAATTATATAACAGTTTGCAAGATAACTATTTGATGAAATACCCTTGTAAAAATCCATGGTTTTGAATGCCCAGATTTCATTTTTTTAGAACTAGTATGAAAGTTGGTACTAATAATAATATTCATGAATGAGAAAATTTAAGTTTGAGAATTCAGGCAAGAATTTGAACCACTGTAAAAATTTTACAGTTTTGTTAATTGACAGAAATTACCAGGTATGTCAATTGATAGAAATTTGTCCTGTGTGGGGAAATACTAAATGTAAATTTGGGTTGCCCACTTTTTGCATAATTAAAAATATGTTTATGCAAATTTGGAATTTTTGGAAAATTTTTAAATTTATTGTGGACCCCATGTGGATAAAGAGTATTATGTGGAGGAGAAAAGTAGATTGGGTGTGTTACGCCCCAAATTCTTTGCAGCACATCCTACTAGTTGTTCCAAGGAGAGGGGTATTTTTGCTATTGTAAAAGGTCAAGTTGGGGTTATTTTATGTAAAAGTATTGGTCTATCAGACTTCAGTGCCCTAGATCCCTTGGTCGGTCATGGCAGGTCCTCTTGGTCCTCATTTCAAGGTGTACTAGTCTTGTGGCCTTGCTGACTACCTCTTGATGGGTGGTAACTCTCTATTATGTTGGGCATTTATGCCTGAGTAGGTATTGGTGCATCTTGGGGTCACTCCATTAGGACACATGATTTGTGGAGCCCTTAGCCACAATTATGATTTTATGTTTACTAGAGGTGATTGTGCTTGTAAGGGTTGTCATACCCACTTTAGCACACCTCTTTTATGCCCACTTGGACCAAATTGTGTTGTATTACCCCTTCTCTTGGTCATCTAGGAAAAAGAAATTGAAGACGCCACCTTAGAAGATCTCATTGAAGGTCATACATTGCAAAAGAAGGGTGTTGAGGGAAAAGCACATTGTTGGGGTTAGTTGGGGCATGATGTCCTCCTTTTTGGTTTAACAATTGATCTTGGTTGAAACCTCTTGCTTATTTATCATTATTTTATGTCTTAGGGCATAGTCCTCGACCATTTTGTGGGTGACAAGCCATGATTTAATTTGCAAGTCATTTTTGTTAGGCCAGCTAGATATTAAAAAAGGAGGTAGCTTAGTATAAATAAGGCGCCTCCCTCCTCATTTGTAACAATCATCAAGCAAGAACATGGGCTCATTATGACTTTTATCATCTTTCTCTTGGTATACATGAGCTCTCAAGTGTAGCGCACTTCCTATCTTGGCATGTTTCTCTTGGATTGAAGGACGATTTGTGGATTTTCTAGGATTTTCTAATCTTTCAAGGTTGATCCAATGAATGATTGTTGATAACTTTTGGTACGGAAAGGATTCTAGAGTTTCCTTTATGCTCTTTTCCTTTTTCGACGTGGGGTAAGATTTTCTAATTGCTTGTCTAACATTGCTCTCCGACATTAGGGTTTTATTTTATATCTTGTTAATCTTGTTAGTAGAGACTTTCCTCTTGAAGGGTCTCTCCTTGTGGGCCTTGGAATTTATATCTACCCTAATTAGGTCAAGGACTATTCTAATGGTAGGGTTGCTAATTTTTGCCATAATTTATAAATATTGGATGACAATTTGAAGAAGGGACATTGAACTTAATCTCTTGTTTCCCTAGAGATAAGACTAAGGTCTATTTCCCTCTTCTTGTTCAAAATTTATAAAATCTCTACATCTTTAGACTTTATTGGAAAGAATACAAAAAATATTATATTATAAAAAACCCTAAAGATCAAATATAGAAAAAGCCCTAAAAAACAAAAATTAAAAAAATCCAAAAAATACTGTGTTTGTGAAAATGCTAACCCATCAAAATTGAAGCACTACCTTGATTTTGTGGCTAATCTTCGGGGGCATTTTCTCCTTGTGGTTAGTTTGAGAGATCTAATGGTTTGTGCAAGCTTTGATGTATTTTTCAGTTTTGACTTTGACAGGTACAACCGTATAATTTCAAGTTTGAAGGGCCATACAAGCCAAGGACAAAGTCTACCACTAGCACTAGGCACTTGAGAGACCATTTGATGGCTGGATTTGGTGTTCTTGTGATTTTGGGGGGCTGGTTAGGGCATAAACCAGGTCTGCAGTTCCAATTGCAGCCATCTTTTGACACATTTTTCAAGGTCCTTAAGCTGTTGGGAAGCATCTTTAAGGTGCCTAGTGTCCCGAGACACTATTGGTAGCTCTTTGGCACCTTTAGCAACACTGCTAGGGCTGTTATTAGCCCTCAACCAGATTTGGTAAGTCATTTTCAAAATTGCTTTATTCATCTATTGGCTTCCCTAAAGGTATGGTAGGGTTTCTATCCCTCTCTATTTGGCACACATTCATAGCTAAGTTGGCATTGTTCTAAGTAGTTTTCATCTATTTTTGGAGCACATTCTATTGACCGTCCTTTCATAACAACAACAAACCTTTTCCCCTCATTATGTGCATTTATGATCCAAACTCCTACCCTCTTAAGCATCTTTGTATTCATTGCTTTGACTCCATAAGGCATTGATCTTTGCTAAGGGGTTCCTTGTGAGGTATTTGTGTGTTGTTGGATTGGTTTGCAGGTTTACCTCACTTACATTAGGGACTCCCCCTTGGTCATTGGGTGCAATTCCTCTTATGCTAACCCTTCTAGCACCGCGGTTTGAGACTTTCATCAGGGTGCTAATTTGAGCAGTAACAAGGTGTACAGGTAGTAGTACCAGAAGGGGTTTGGTGTGTGGGTGGCATCCACGCAAGCAAGGGTAGAAATTAGTTTTTTCCATGGATGGCCAAGATTAAATCTAGTGATCAAGATCATTGAATCGTGATCATTTGCGCAAAGGGAATTGCACATGCATCAACATAAGGGGTCTCTGTGTGAACGACAAAGATTAAATCATGCAAGTTCCAGTTGCAGATTTGAGCGATTCGTGCAAGGGAGAGTTGATCAGTGGATAACAAGGGTACCCTCTTGTGAATGGCTGAGATTGATCGTGCATGTTACTTAACACAATCTTGAGTGTTTGCGCAAAAAAGAATTGGTTGTACCTTATCTTGAGGGTCCTCCCGCAAATGGTTGAGATTGATGGAGCAATTTTGATCACTAGATCTAGATTGTTCGCATATGCAAAGATGACCAAAACTTAACCTAGGGGTTGCTATTGTGAATGGATGAGATTTGATCATACACATTCCATCGTGAGATCTTGACCATTCACATGAATTAAGATGATTGGAGCTTATTTTTAGTTTTTACAAGATTATAGCAGTATAACTTAATTGCAAATAAACAATAGGATCTCTAGAAGAAAGACAGCACAGAAACAAAGAACACAAGAGTTTATCTTGGGAAACTCAATCGGGAAAAACCCAACAACCTTTTTATAGAGATGATAGCTTCTGACAATAGAGTAGAAGAGAGAGAGAGAGAGAGAGAGAGAGAGAGAGAGAGAGAGAAAGAGAGGTCTCTCCAAGATGATAGCTTCTGACAATAGAGAGAGAGAGAGAGAGAGAGAGGTCTCTCCAAGATAAAACCACAGAAAACACTTCTGTGACTTGTGTTGCAAACTTTTCTAGGAGAGAGTGAACTTGCTTGTTTTGGATGAGTGACTAAATGAGGTGCACTCGCCTTCTATTTATACACATTATAAAAATTGACTTTAACCTTAACAGGGCCGACTTGTCTAATTGACTGGGCCGACCTACCTTGGGGAAATATAAAAATAATATTTGTTTTATTCTTTTCTTTGCGTAATCTTCTCTAGGGTTTACATTGATTCTTTCTAGGGATTACATGAGTAATTACATCAGCATAATCTCTTGTAGGAGGTACAAGGAAATACAATACAAGTACAATAAGAGTAACTTCTGAAGTTGCACAATTTCCAACACTCACTCTCAACAAGGAAGGTACTCTTCAGATATGGTCATCATCAGGATCAGGAACATATGGGTCTCTTCTGTACATCTCATCTGTCTCGATCATCTCTATACATCCTGAAGGTTGTCAACACAGTCTCCGTTTGTTGAGAGGTGTCATCATGTATCTGATCCACTCAGTCCATCGATAGATCTATCAGTTCTACAACTCTACATAGTCCATTTGGAGAGTACAATAATCAACATCTTATCTGCTACGAGTCCGTCTCTACTCGAGAACCAAGATATGCTTCACACGACCATTTACTACTTGTTCATCTCAAGTGGCGATGTGATTTCTCCCACACCAAGATGAGAACTAGGGAGAATAGAGGTCACTAGTGTACACGACCATCTACTACCTGTTCGTCTATATTGCCCATGGGATTTCTCCCATACCAGGCCGAGAACCAGAACGAGCAGTGGTCACCAGTGCACATGACCGTCTACTTCCTGTTCGTGTCAATATGCTGATGGGATTTCTCCCATACCAGGCTAAGAACCAGGGCGATCATAGGTCACTAGTGTACATGACCATCTACTACATGTTCGTCTCTACTGTCGATGGGATTTCTCCCATACCAAGATGAGAACCAAAACAAGTAGAGGCAACGAGTGTACACGACCATTTGCTACCTGCTCGTCTCACAATGCCGATGGGATTTCTCCCATACCAGGCTAAGATCCAGAACGAGTAGAGGAACCAGTGTGAAAGCAATGTAGATGTCTGTCATAGAATAGACTAGTGCTTCAACTGTATAAAAATTCTTGATGTTTGAGTTAATTCATTGTTGAATTTGTGATGTCTGAACAAGCATGATAACCAGACTTTGGATGGCAGCCTTCCACAAGCTTGAACACCTTTGGGAGCCTTAAATGGATCAGTCCTTGTGTACTGTGGCAATCCAATGTCAGAGAAAAAAACAAAGGACAGAGGTTGAATCCTTCAAAGATGTTATGACAGCCCAAGAGAGAATCTTTATCTGCTATTCGAATACTGCTGTTAAAAGCCTTCAGGAAACACCCAACAATATCAGAATTAGACTTTACCATGAACTCTTCCTTCAACCTTTGTTGCTGCAAAATTAGGACTGTTGTTCTCCTTAAGAAGAAATGTTAAAAGCCTTCAGGAAACACCCAACAATATCAGAATTAGACTTTACCACGAATTCTTCCTTCAACCTTTGTTGCTGCAAAATTAGGACTGTTGTTCTCCATAAGAAGAAATACAATCTCCTTCCAACTCTTTCACAGAGAATAATTGCAAATATAGGTTGCTACAGGAAATGATACTACTGAATGGAGAAGTAGATAACTGCTGTGGATGGAAACGCCCAGCTTGAAGAAAGAGTTTTCAGCACTTGTCTATTATTTGAGTACATCATTGTAGAAGATTTTTCCTTATCCACTGTAGATGTCTTTAAACACAGATCTCTGCTAATTTTCTTCCTGTTCCAAACTTAGGGCATCCATAACTTTGGTTGAATGAAAAAGGCCTTAGTTTACTGCTGTAAGACACTGCTGGTCACCACCGAGGGTCCAAAGAAAATAAGACAACAACAAAACGCTAGTTTTGTGCTGCTCCAAACAGTCACAAATTTTACTCCATGCAAATCCAACATAGGATTGCCACCAACAGAAGCAAATCCAACATAGCAAAAAAAAGAGAACTTCTCTGCTCCTTCACCGAAAAATTGATGTCCACGAATTTGACTGCTTCTATACTCCGAGGGTTTGACTGCTGCTATTTTCAGGACTGCTCCTTAGGGCTGCAACTATCTTCAGTTCACTCCACCAATATCATTAGGATAGTCATCAAACTAGGGTCCTTTGCTGCCCATGCAAAAGAAAAGGGAAGAGGACTGTTTACATGCTGAAGAAGATCTGGTCTGTTTGCTGCTCATTCATTGCTGCAAACAAAATAAAAAAAAAGACAAAAGAATGACTGCTGTTGACTACTCCTCCTGCTGCCACGAAAAACTAGCCTCAGTCAACCTCAGCTGCGAGCTTTCCTTCTTTGGATGTCAAAAATAAGACCCAAAAAAAATATATTTGCTGCTGCAATTCGGGTGCCCTAGTGTTGATTCTTCAAACCAAAGAAAAAAAAATGTTGTCCACTGTAGCTGCCTGCTACAGTACCCGAAAATTTTAACCTCACTGCTGCCACCCGAAATTGCCTCAGTCTGCTGCTGCGTTTGCCTCAGAGCTCCACCGAATTTTCACACAAAAAAAATGAGGATTTGAAAGGATATTTATACTAAATTTTCACCATATTTAACTGAGCCGACTTGTATTTAAATATATTTTTCAATGGGGCCGACATTCAATATTTTATTATTATTTTTTTTAATGCTGAGCCGACATGACCTCATTTTTATTTGAAGCCGACCTGACCTCATGCTGAGCCGACATGACCTTATTTTTTATTTGAAGCTGACATCTTCAAGGTCACTACAATGCTTCATCAAGGCATCTTCAAGGGTTTTATCCAACATTCCATTGATCTTATCAATACAAGGGCTTCCACCTCAAGCCAAGGGCATCCACCACATGTCAGAGACCATATAAGGTCATTACCATCATAATACATGCAAGGGTTCCATGACCTTTTCAACGAATGACACAAGGGGATCAAGTGCAAGCACTAGGACCAACCAAAGCATCAAAGACTTCATCAAAGTGCCATCATGCCACCATATAAGTGGGCTCTATGACCTCTTTGCAAGGGCATCATGGTCGTCATCAAGGATTCAAGACTTCATGGGCTTCTCCAACGTCTACCAGGGCTTCAAGACCATCTCTAGGGTCTTCAGCATCAACAGCTAGGTCTTCAACATCTTCAGCAAAGACTTCATCAAAACCCAAGCGTGTGGGTACAAGGACCTTGTCAACTGGGTACAAGGTGCTTCAAGGCACAAACCCACTCTATAAGGGATCAAGGCACTGCAGGCGGGACTTGGTGGTATCAATGACATCCCGTGGGGCCACTGCAAGTCCATGTTGGCATCAATGACAATTTCATCAACAAGAATATGCTGGAAGTGGACAAGGATTCAGGGTACTGGATTCTCAAGGCAGCTTACCTGGTTTTGGTTCCTGTCTTCCACTAACATAGAATGAGAATGTGGCTTAAGACATACGGCTGAAAAAGGATCTCATTCTTCAATTTAAGTTGAAAATCAGTGAAATTAGCTGGGATACTTCTGAGTTTGCTTGAGTCGTAAATCGATGATAACACTTGTGTTCTTTAATTATACTTAAAATATGTGTAAAATGTGACAACCTATTTTTTCATTTGAACCAATCGACCCCATTGTTTTTGTTTGGTTTTAACTGTGTTATTTGGATCCACCATCTCGTGAAAAGGTTTGTCTGAAGATTTTGCTTTATTCAAGTGTTACATGTATAGCCCATCATTATTTCAAGATTCTGAGTGGTAAACGAGCCAGCCTAGGAGTTTTTTCTGGCAGCAGGCTTGATTGTGGAAAAAGTGCCATTTCAGTTGTTTGCTTGTTATTTTACTTTATTGCAGTTACTATGGAGGCACTTTATCTGAAAAGGTGCTGGGAAAAGCCTTGAAGACTCTTATGGTGCCCAGAGATCAGTATGTAGTTTCAACAAAGTGTGGCCGATATGCAGAAGGTTTCGACTTTAGTGCTGAACGAGTGACACAAAGTATAGATGAGAGCTTGGCAAGGTTGAACCTTGACTATGTTGACATCTTGCAATGTCACGATATTGAGTTTGGCTCACTTAACCAGGTATCTCTAATTAGACACCATTTTTCTGACTCTATATTTTTGGGTCATTTGCCAACAGCTAAATTTGTTGTTAGTATGTTGGATCACATAGGAATGCATATATTTGTGTTGCTTTTTATTGTATACAGTTTGGGGATTCGGGTATAAATGATTTCCATTAACACTCAGCCCAGGATCTGAAATGCCAAACTGAGGAATGTGGGTTTTCCTTGTGGATTTGTATAAACAGATTGTCAACGAGACTATTCCAGCACTTCAAAAGCTGAAGGCGACTGGAAAGGTTCGATACATTGGTATTACAGGCCTCCCTCTCAATATTTTCACCTATGTGCTCGACAGAGTCCCACCTGGTTCGGTGGATGTGATTCTGTCATACTGTCATTATAGCATTAATGACACTTCACTGGAAGATTTATTACCTTACTTGAAGAGCAAGGGTGTTGGAGTCATCACTGCTTCTCCTCTGTCAATGGGTCTCCTTACTGAGAATGGACCTCCAGAATGGCATCCTGCACCCTCAGAGCTAAAGGTAAGCATCTCGTTCCATGCTTTATGGGATCTTGGCAGCCTTTTTACAGGGTTTTTCCAGGAAACTCAGGTTATGTTTTCCAGTGTGCTATTCTTTAAGCATTTGAAAATGAGTATCTTGAGATTGTGTTTGTTTTCATTAGTCTTTACAGTTTATGTATGATTTACAGTTCCTGTCCAAAACATGAGACTACTCAAAGGGGCAGACTCTTAATGTCAAAAATCACCTCAGTAGTGTTAACTCTTGAGTCTTGACATGAATTTCTAATAGCACCGTGGTTATTTCCAATTTTCCAGTGGGTATTTTTTTTTGAACTTTTTTTTTCAATGTTTACACTTGCACTCTGGTCATTTCCACTATCCAGTTTGATTGTTATCCTGTCAACTGTCTTTTCTAATGCACATATTTGGCTACCACATAGACTAGTTCACACATACCAACCGAAACTTTGTGGTAATTGGGCTTGTATTAACATTGGGACCCAGGTTCAATGCCCCCCCCCCAAGTGGGTGTGGATGAGGCCAGGTGCAAGTCCTAGGTGACTTTGATGGCATAGATACGCTCCATCATAGCATGGCAGCTTAGCCGAAGAGACTATAAGATGTATTTCTAAAAAAATAAATTCTATATTGGAAATACATGTGGGTTGATTGGTCCTTGTAGCGTAAGTTGTCTCAAAGTTCTAAATCCATCATAGGAGAAACGTGTATATTGATTGATCCTTAGATGAAGTATTTTTTATCGGCACCATATAGTGGTTAGTGAAGTGCTTGAATCCCGATAGCATTCCACAAAATCAAAGTTCATTGCAATAAAGACTGTAGAAAAAGCAACAATTGCCCATGGAGAATCTCAAGGGAGTATTGGAATTGATAGGTTTGAGAATGAATACAAGACCAAAAGACAAGAGCTGTTGGCATCCAAGTTGTAGATGTTCTAAGTGGCTTGCAAAGGAGAGATGAATGTAGCAGGCTCATGATTGACTTTGTCACTGAGATAAAATAATATATTATAAAATATAATTGATGAATATTGAGATGATCTTTTTACAAGAATGAAGGCCTAAATAATTATGTGAGAGGGGGTGCCTTGTAATTTGCTTTATAGTGCACACATGAGATTTGTGAGTTCTTTTGACTCTTGAGAGGTTGACGTAGGCTTCCTGACCCATATAACTTGTAGTTCTTCCCTTCTCATTTAAATTCCATAAATTATTCTTGGAGGTTCGTGGCATAGGTGCCCTATTGCATCAACCATTATGTTCCTAATACCATGCCCATCTCGTTGAGTGGTAAAGCATAACATCCAGTTTGTAGTTCCAAATCTTGTGTTTGTATAGAGATTTTATGGCACCTTCCTATTCCCTTGACTTATTGACCATCAACGACTGTAATAATGAGATCCTTTATAGGGTATACAAGTTCATTTAGCTGTTTTGCAAGATTGATATCCACGGAATTGTGAGTACTTCTGGAGTCTATGAGGATAGTGATATCTTTATTTTTATGCTTCCCTTGAGTTTTGATGTCCTTGGTTCCATTTTTCCTGTAATTGCTGCAAGTGATATCATGGATTTTTCATTCTGAATGTTTTGGCGATTTCCATTGTTCCTTAAATAAGGTGGAGCATATCTTACTATAGATGCTAGCATGTGATTATGGAACAATTTCCATTGTTCCTTAATTTTCATTCCAATTATGCTTAGTGCATGTGATTGTTGCCAATGATATTTTTGGTGATTTTTAATCATGGTTAGAATCTAACATGTCTTTTTTAGAAGAAACCTCTACTTCCCTCCTATCTATAATTTTGCAATGGTATATGTGACTGGATGCACATTTATGTCCTAGAGCCCACTTACTACATCTACGACAGTTTTTTTCCTTCCTTTTTATTTCATCATCAAAGTTGCTACTGGGGGTATTTGATTCTCTTTAAGCTTCATACCTATGTGATTTTTGATTGCTACATTTGTGTCTCGATGACCACTTGTCTCCATAGTATCTACATTTTCCTTCCTTTCGTCATGAATAAGCCTTATCAAATCTTAGTAATGATGACCTTTCAAACTTGTTCCGTAGCTTTTGCCTTACATATGGCAGTTTCCATGGTCGTAATATCATGTAGCTTTAATTCATTCTGGATGTGTGGTTTTAGTCCTGTTATATATGATCAGACTAGATTTTTTGTTAATATTTTGGGGAACTTAAATAGCTAGTGCTTTTCAAGCATGAATAAATTCATCCACATTTCTCTGCTATTGTAGTCGAGTGAGCTCTATAAAAAATTCTTCTTCTTTGATAACCTAGAATCTTTTGAAGAATCATTCTTGATTAAAGTCCATTTTGTCGAAAAAGATGACTTCTTCCAATGTATGTACTAATTGTATGTGCCGCCTTTGAGCTACATGGAAGCATGCTTGATTTTTTCGTCTTTGTTATTGATATTATAAATCACAAAATATTCTTTTGCCTTGATAAACCATGTCTGATTGTTCCTTTTGTTCTTATTGTATTTTGATAGCTCTAATTTTGCTCTCATTGGGTACACAAAAATTGCTTGATTTGTGTAGTGTGGGAATCGGATGGTGATGGTCAAACCACCAGGGCCAAGTTGTTTTTGGAATTGGTGTAATCGAAGAAACTGGTGGTATGCTCAATGTGCTTGGAGAACCTAGTTGAGGAATAACAATACTTAGAGATCCCATTGTGGTTGTAAGATTTGTTATGAGATCCCTGAGTTCATCGTGATAGTACTTGAGTTACATTGTGATTCTTATTAACTATTTTTTTGAGTTCTGTTTCCTCTTGTTGCAGCTCACTATGGTTAAAAGCAATTTTTTTCTCGAGTTTGACATGTTTTTTAGTTTTTCTTGAGATTCTTTTGTTAGATCAACATGCTTCGCATTGTATAGCTTTTGATTTTCGTCTAGTTTGACTAATCTGAAATTAATGTCTATTCTATCTGTTGATTTTTTGGGCAGCATGAAAAGAAATTCTCTGGGAGAATTGGCATTAGCTTGGGGCTGAGAACTTGGTCAGGCACTAGGATGTTGATGACATGAGATGTCCTCATGCAAAGGAGATAACATTAACATAAAACCTTATGATAAATATTTGAGAAGACAAGTTGACCATTGAAAAGAGGACTAGTATTTAATGGTTGAGTTGCAAGGACTCAAGCCAAAAGGTCTTGAAAGACCCTAAGGGTTCTAGGGCACATTTGATCATGAAGACTAGGAGGGGCTTGTTATCCACCAAAGTTGCACTTAAGTGGATTTTCAATGAGCCGCCTGTTGTCCGCCGATTGCACACCAGCAACAGAAATCTTTTGAAAGCTGTCTCCTCACTTGAGAAAGTGGGAGAGGTGTGACCTTGGGGGCAAGCATAGAGCTAGGTACTGTCACCTACTCCTAGCTCCTCCGTTTAGAGGCTAATTCCTAACGAAGCCAAGGGGGGTAGTCCCTAACAAAGAGTTTTCTATGGCTCAATGTTTAAGTAAATTTTTAGATGTTTCGGATGCGGATGGGTGTTGTTTAGGAGTTATTGTGATTTAAGATGATTAATGTGATGAATTTAACACAAGACAAAGCAATCCACGTTGCTATCACTGGAATTGAAAGATAGACAAATATTTGAGAGCTTCATGAAATAGATAAAGCATTCACAGATATGATTTATGATCAAACATTCGATGGACAAATGGCCCAGATTATCAACAATGCTAAAAGATGGGACCGGTGCCTATGGAGTCAACTTATCAGAGATGCTTTGAGTGTAAATATGTGAATCCCAAAAGATGCCAGTGAATGTTAGGTTTTGCAAGTGCTCTTGGTAAGTTTTAAGAGTTTTTTGTTTGTGATCTTCACTTATGGTGGCTGGATGTCATAACCGGTAATACCTTCAGTGGCTCCATTTGAAGACATGACGAACCTGTCTGGGGTCAAAGGTAAGTGTTCAATAACTTAACTACCAGTGCCTAGATTAGGTAGCCCGGTGCCCACACTTGGAATTTGCCCACATGCCTCGGTATTTATCGAACAACGCCAGTGCGTTGGTTATGGGGAAAAGTTTTAGTTAAGTTCCTCTTGTGGGGTTTAGAGATCCAATGCCGTTTCTGTTCTGCTTCCTCCATATTTTTCTTCATCTCCCTTTTCATTTCAATCATTTGTTTTTCGTAGGCATCCTTCATAGCTGCTAAAGGATCCTTGTCTTTAGGTTCACTAATTTTCAAAGGAGTTGAAGACCTTGAATAACCCTGGAGGTTAGATTCAACAGATGACTGCATATTCTTATCAATTTTAATGGCCAAATTCTGAGCCTGAAGTAATGTGGTTGGCTCCTTGTCTCTAATCTGGTACTGGATCTTGCCACTTAATGCTTCAATGTAATAATCCAAAGTGGAAGCTACAGGAGGAGCATAAGTAGCAGGGATGGAATTTGATAACTCTGTGAACCTATCGTTGAATTCATCCATGGTTTCCGTATCAGACTTCTTTATGTTGGTCAAAGCTGCTACTAGATGGCTAGGCTCCTTTCTGCTGCCAAACTTTCCAAGGAAAGCAGCCTTGAAGTCTGCTAAGGTGGCGAAAGAATTGTCCGACAAATTATCGTACCAGTTGCCAGCCTTTCCATCCAAAGACAAGGCAAACAAGGTCATGTAAACATCTTCATGCCTATCAGTACCCCTGACATGGGCACCACAGTGTCTGGTGAAATTCCTGATATGCTGCTCAGCAGAGAGGGAGGCGTCAGTGCCATTATATGTTGTAAGCTTGTCGATAGCCTTGTTAGGGATATCATGAGGATGACCTGCTATCTGAGCAAAGTTAAGTTGAGTAAAAAACTCACCCATTGGATTAAGGAAACAGTTATTATTTTGCAAATTTTCTAAGTTTTCTGGAAATAAAAGATGGATGTCTGAAACAGACTTGGATCCAAGTTCTGCAAGGATCCTGTGAGAAGATAGTTTGTTTAATCTCCTCCTTAAGACCTTTTCGGGGTCAGGGATGAAATCGACCAAACCTACAGAGTTTCTTCTAGTAGAATACCTTGAGGTGTTAACTGACAGTGGAGTCACTAGGTGGACTTAAGTCTAATTTCATAGAGTGATTGGACTAAAAATCTACCAAAAAGGATAAAAAGGTAAAAAACTAAAAGAAACAAAGGTCGTCCAGGAACAAAAAGATTTGTCCCCGGCAACGGCGCCAAAAGATGTTGTCCGCCGATTGCACACCAGCAACAGAAATCTTCTGAAAGTTGTCTTCTCACTTGAGAAAGTGGGAGAGGTGTGACCTTGGGGGCAAGCACAGAGCTAGGTACTGTCACCTACTCCTATCTCCTCCGTTTAGGCTAACTCCTAATGAAGCCAAGGGGGGTAGTCCCTAGCAAAGAGTTTTCTATGGCTCAATGTTTAAGTTAATTTTTAGATGTTTCGGATGCGGATGGGTGTTGTTTAGGAGTTATTGTGATTTAAGATGATTAATGTGATGAATTTAACACAAGACAAATCAATCCACGTTGCTATCACTGGAATTGAAAGATAGACAAATATTTGAGAGCTTCACGAAATAGATAAAGCATTCATAGATATGATTTATAATCAAACATTCGATGGACAAATGGCCCAGATTATCAACAATGCTAAAAGATGGGACCAGTGCCTATGGAGTCAACTTATCAGAGATGCTTTGACTGTAAATATGTGAATCCCAAAAGATGCCAGTGAATGTTAGGTTTTGCAAGTGCTCTTGGTAAGTTTTAAGAGTTTTTTGTTTGTGATCTTCACTTATGGTGGCTGGATGTCCTAACCGGTAATACCTTCAGTGGCTCCGTTCGAAGACATGACGGACCTGTCTGGGGTCAAAGGCAAGTGTTCAATAACTTAACTACCAGTGCCCAAATTAGGTAGCCTGGCGCCCACACTTGGACTTTGCCCACATGCCTCGGTATTTATCGAACAACGCCTGTCCGTTAGTTATGGGGAAACGTTTTAGTTAAGTTCCTCTTGTGGGGTTTAGAGATCCAATGCCGTTTCTGGGTATTCCGATCGAAGATTGGTCAGCGCATACTCCGGCAAGGAGGGAAGGGGGTTAATTAATTAAATGGATGTGAGTCGCGAATTTTACTAAGTTAATTAAAACTCTCCGACAGAGAGCGCTCTTGACCTCGTCTTATGACAGTGGTTCAAGAGACTTAGCTAATCTATATGCTTGATGCAAGAATATGCAGTGGGAATGCTCTCCGATAGAGAGTGCTCTTGACTTGGATTATGGCAAGTTCAAGAGACTTTCAAGATTAATTGATTAACTTATTAAACAATGAAAAGACAACTCTCCGATAGAGAGCACTCTTGATCTACAAAGCGAGATTCAAGAGATTTCTACTTTAAACAGTTGAATTACTTATGAAAGATACAAAAAATTAAAAGATGAAGTAATCAATCTAGTTAATGAAACAAAATGGGCTAATCTAACAATTAGTATCTACTTTGCAAAAAAAATGAAACTACTCTAATTACTTGAAATAAATCTAAGCTAAGAACAAAAAACACTCTTCTCCAAATGGGGAAGAAAAACCAAGTATGGGAGGCCCTATCCCACTTAGCCTTATTTTATTAATGAAGTACAAATGCCTTTGGAACTTAATCCTTGTCAGGACTTTGAAAAGTAACTTAAGTAAAAATGAAAAACTCTTATGAGTTTGTACAAAGGAGAATGACTTCTTTTTTGGCTTTGGATCCTTGTCTTTGGATCTAGTTCTGCTTGCTCTTTCTTGTTTGGTTTTGCTTTTGGTTCACCTGTGGATAAGAGCTCTAAATAAGGACTAGTGAGAGTGTTAGGAAACCAAATTTAACCTGTGATTCAAAAATATTAAGTGGATGAGAAGACAAGTGCCTTATGAGATGAAACAGGAGATCAAAACAATGGAATGAGACCCAAAAATCAAAACTTGGAAAGGATTAGGCAAGCTCACCGTTTTTTATGTAAAATGCACGATTTTTGGCGAAACGACTTGAGATTTTTTGCAAATTTAAAATTAATTTTTTTTAAACATTTTAGGCTAATTTCCAGAATCTGGAAAATAGTAGAAAATTGTAGAAAATCAGTAAAAAAACAGCAGGTACAAAATTGCACGTTTTTTGAGAAAGAGTCAAAAAATTAAAAAAAATGAAAAATTTTGAAAATTTTCTGATTTTTAATGAATTTCCAGAATTTAGAATTAACAGAAAAAGTAAAAAATCAGCCCAAAAAACAGCGAGCTTGAAATGGCATGCTTTTCGAGAAAAAGTCAAAAAATTAAAAAAAATAAAATTTTTCAAAAATTTTGAAAATTTTCTGATTTTTTAATGAATTTCCAGAATTTAGATTTAATGAAAAATACAGAAAACCAGCATGCCCAAAAAATGGAAAGTTTGCACGTTTTTTGAGAAAACTAATGCACGTTTTCCAAGGCAAAAAGAAAGATGGATTTAAAAAGGAAATGAAACTAGATCTTTAAAAATGGACCTTTAGAAAGATGGATCTAGCTTTGAAAAAGTAGATCTAAGGCTAGAAAGCCTAGATCTAACTTAGTAGAAGCCAAGCAAGCTTAAAATAGAGATTAAATGACTTGATAACTTCTACAAAATTGGAAAAGAGGTAAGATAGAACCTTGAAAATAGAGATCCACTTGTAGCAATCAAAGTAACCAGTAGAATTTTTTGAAGTTTGTTTGGAGAAGGCAAGAAAGATCTGGAACCGCTTGCAACCCTGCAAACAAAAATATTAATAATGGAACACTTGTATGGTGAAGGTATTAGATGCCGAAAGCTGCTGCTAGATGCAATCCCTGAAGACACAAACACTCAATGCAGATTTGATTAGAAGCCTAAGTACTAGATTGTTAGTCTTCAATAAACATAATAATCAAATTGCAATACAAGGGTAGGGTGAAAGAGATATTACTTCACATAGGATGAAGACACAATGCCAAAAGCCCATCAAGTGACCTCTAAAGTCTCAATATTTTATTAACAAAAGAAGGTTACAAAATCCAACAGAGTTTCTATGCCAAACTTTCCTCTCTAATAGAGTTGAAAGAGCCTCTATTTAACAAATGAGAGAGTGCTGAAACCCTAAAACCAAAAAACCAACCCTAACCAACTTAGCCACCTAACAAAGAGCTCAGACCTAAACCAAAGAACCGGGAGTGAGGGGAGGCCTCCACCCAGGCAAGGCGCCCCCACTCCAAACCTGTGCACTGAAAACAAGCCAAGGATGAGGCCACACGTGTGATGTAGGTAAGCTCATCCTTAGGTCTGGCTGGAGCCTCCATTAGGTTTGGAAAGCCCACTGATGGTGCAAGCTTTAGTCTTCACCTCGATCAAATCATCGTACCAATGAGTGCTCTCCATCTCATCTTTAGCTGGAGATGACATGTCTGCTAACTGATAATAAATTAATTGCTCTCTTAATGATGACTGAAGCTGAGTTATGATAACTCCAATCATCATAAGTGCTCCATGGGATGTCATTTAGCCTTTTATTTTACTGAATTTGGATTAATTTGGAGAGTTTTAGTTTTCTCCAAAATAATCATTTTTTTTAATAAAAATAATTTTTTTACTAAAAATCAATTTTTTACTCAAAACTGACTTTTTTGAGTAAAAAGGCATTATGTGTCCGATTACTGATCTGAAAGTTGGCTCTGACTGGCTGGCTGATCAATAATGATTTTTGGCTTAAGGTTAGAGCCTTCAATCACTGAATTCTGAGTCCGAATCACGAACGGGTTTTTTTCATTTAATTTATGGAAAAATTAACCCAAAAAACTTGGGAAAAGTAATTAAAAATAATTTTTTTTTTCACTGTTTGAAAAAGATTTTTTCGAATTTTTTTATGTGTCCAGATGACTTAGGACATGACCATGATCTATCTAAATAATGTCTAGTAGGCTTATAACACTCAATTGGGCTCTAATAACCCCCCAAGGCCCAGAATTCAACATCGGGCATTCCAGCTTTGGAGGAAGCGGGAGAAAACCTCATCAATTATACTCGGCTGAAGGCAGAGCATAATTGTCAGGGGCAAAAAACTCCTTGGAATACCCTATTTGAGATTCTACGTCTCAGGAGACCGAACCACTCAAAAATATCCTACTAGCACATTTTATTACAAACCCCGCGGGGCCATGGTCAAAATTATTCAAATAAAAAGGTGACTAGCCAATATTGTCTAGACAAGCAGACGAATCGACTGATACACTGGAATCAGAATTTGAACAAGTCTGTCAACCGACGGCTCCTCAGGTAACCCAACTTATGGTACAAAAAGTTGGATAACACCGCCGAAGTTATGAACAAGTGCCTTGTTCATTATCAGTGCTCAGAAGTTCCATGGTTCATCAGGGGCATTTTTTGGCCCCTTTTTTAATAAATGCATGTTCATACCATGCAGGGATATTGTAATAAATGATTTAGCATGGCATACTTTTTGTAAAGGACTTGGCTTCTAGGACTTAGACATTAATCCCATAATTACAAGGTGTTTTTTCCCTTGTCAATTATGCAATGCTGATTAAGTGATGTATAATTTTCGAGTTTTTCACCGCTCCTCCAAAGTTGGAATGGTCATCTTGGTGGTCAGGCCTTAGGAGGTTATTAAAGTTCACGTGTCAATGTAGTAATATTACCCTTCTATGGACTAGGTCTAAAAATTCGACAATGGAGAAACATACATGTTATCTCAAGAATAGCTTCACCAAGACATGCCTCACATGTAAGAAATATCTCCAAAGAAAACCAAAAGCCTTTGATGCAAAAGATGGCCTTATTCTCCAATCAACAACAACAAGATACAAACAAGAGGGGAACCTCTTATATAGACTATAGGCTTAATATCCCTCCAAATAAAATAATAATAATGTTACAGGGGAACCTCTTATATAGACTATAGGCTTAATATCCCTCCAAATAAAATAATAATACTGTTACCAACTAAGTTGCACCTAGTTGGACTTTCAGGCGAGTCGACAAAGAATGATCAAGCACACTTGGTCATATCAGAGTTCAGAATCCCATCAGGCCTTCTTGGCCATTTTATTTGTTGCACTGTTGCTGCCTTTCACGCACTTGGGGGGTAAAGTTGGTGTGCCAGAAATCTTCAAGCCACTAAGTGCATCCTTGGGGGCAAGTATCGGGTCAAGTACTGTCACTTGATATTGACCTCTCCGTTTAGGAAAACTCCTAACGAAGCCAAGGGGGGTAGACCCTTTGAGTTACCAAGGATGATTATAAGCTTTAGATGTTGGTTTGTGATTGAGTAAGTTGTTTAGGAGTTTTTGTAAAATGGCACAAGAGATTGCAATAGTGATTAAGACAACAACATGAGTAATATAATTAATCAACACATTGTAAATTAAAGAAAATGCTTATAAGATAAAATCAATGACCAGTGCTGAAAATGGAGTTTGAAATGGAGTGCTGAATGTATTGCAATTGTTCTTCGTCGATTTTAATTTTATGAATTAGTGAGTGGATTAAATAGGGGGAAGGAGACTTCAGATATACCTGACGGTACGAGGAGTTTGTCCAAAACCCTTATTCGATAAGGTTCCACGTGAAGAATATGTGGGCTGGATCGAAGTCTCTGGGATGTGTCCAACACTACACCAACGAGGGTGTAGCCTGCTGGTATCTCGATGTCACTATCCAGTGGTTCCTGCTTCCTCTGTGAATTTTCCCCACAGTGGATTAAATCGAGGCGTTGGATTTTCGGCTTGGGAGGTTAATTTGAAAGTGATACTAATTTAGACTAGTCACCCATGTTGCTTTTACAGTGTTTGCTTGTTTATTAAGTCCCCAAGAGTCTTTCAAGTTATAAACCCTAATCGAGAAAGCAAGGGGAGTAAATTATTAGAAAAGTAAAAGCAATACAAAATAAACAAACAAATGTTATTTAATTAATCCTACCACGCATCTCTTTCCCCTTTCGGGTAACTCGAGAAGTTGTGGGGTTAGTACTTGTATTACTTTGCAATGAATGAAACTGAAATTTGAAATAGCAAAGTATATTGATCTATAAAGAAGAACTACACTAACAAAAGCAAAACCATGAAAAAAGTGCACCGACGCAAATCCCCAAGGGGGATGGGGAGTGGGCTCTTAGAAGCCTACTCAAAATATTTTACTACGGTATTTACAATGCTTGAGGTGGATGCCAATGGTCTTTACAGATTTGGATCCAAAGGCTTACAGGTTTTAGGAATGAAGAAGGAAAGAAGAAGGTTGTTCCGGGAGGCCTTTGATGGCCTAGATCTTCAATTTTTCGACAACACTTCCCTTTGTCCTGTTTGTTGAATTTTAGCATTAGCATGAATACTTTAAAAAGTTTGCAGACTATCAGATAACAAATGACAAGTGCAGCTAAAAACATCAACACATCAAGAACACGAGTTTTTCACTGGGGAAACCTTTAAAGGATAAAAGCCCCAAAAGCATTAGAATTCATCTCGTAAATGACATGACTGAGTTCTTTAATCTCAGAATTTTGAGATGAATGTTTTCTTCAATAATTCATTAAGAACATCACTGATACAAAATCATAAAAGATAAATTTTGCACCAAAATCGAATTAGTACTTTTTGCCCTAATTCCTATCAGTTGCCTAGAAATCAGATCTCTGCTCAGATCTGTACCGAAGCTGCTCGGATGGCCTGTCAAACTACCCTATCCTTGTCTGCCCTGCCTGAACTGCTGCCTAGACCTTGCTCTGTCTGCTCGAGCCTCTGCCCGGACTTCCTTGCTGCTGCCCGTGCCTCTACTCAAGGTTTCGCTGCTTCCCGTGCCTCTGCCCAAGGTTTTATTGCTGGTCGAACCCTTGCCGGGATCCTTTGCTGCTGCCCGTAGGTATGCCGGGCTTTGCTAGCTTTCCCGAGGTCCTCTCGGGGCTACTCGAGGCTTGCTGTGGCCTATTAGGGCCTGCTAAGTGTGCCTAGAGGCACCAACAGGCCGCCTTAGCCCTGCGAGGGTTTGCTGAGGATGCTCGAACTTGCTACGAGGCTGATTAAGGGTGAGGAGGTGGCTGCCGAAGGTGGAGGGAGGCTGGCCGAAGTTCTAATAACCTGCCCATGAAGAATTAAGAGTTGTCCGTGATATCTGAGAGCTTCCCGTAAAGTGAAGGAGCTGCCTGGTGAAGAGAAGAAGCTGCCTGTGAAGTTGTTGAGACAGCTGTGAAGAGGAAAAGACTTAGGGTTAAACCCTAGCTGCTGCAAAATGGTGAAACCCTAGTTTATGGTTGATCAACAAGATAAGTGTGGATGCGCTAGCTAGAGTCATCCATGTTAGGGCATAACCACAAAGATATCCTTCTCTCCAAAACCAGTGAAAGTCTTCCTTCAACAATTGTGAGTGCAAGAGCAAGTGTGTATGATAATGAAATCGATTGATCTTCTTTTATAGCCTTTGAGTCACCTGTAAGTGGACCAAAACTCAAAAGAACAAAGTAATAATATTTTTATTCTTTTATTATTTTGACTTTTACCTTTAGTGGTACTAAAGGTCTTTTTGCACTTTCACTTTGACTCCTTAGTGGTACTAAGAGTCCTTATGTATTTTAGACATTTACTTTAGCCTTCTTCAAGTGCCCTGTGGTCAAAACAAGTGGTCAAGGTGGTTTTTCATACCCACTCAAAGTACATCATCATAAACAGAGAGAATTACTAATGCTTTTATCTCACACTCTGTGTGACACCAATATTGGATACTAAGGTGTCTTCACCAAGGGTAGCTAAGCCTTAGAGAAGATCACAAATCCCACTGATCGAGGGTCAGAGTTTCACACATGCCCAGACTCAGTCTAGGGCTTATAGTGTAATCCTGGTAACAGACCAGGTGCCTCATCCGTAGGCTGCATAATTTGACCCAAGGTCAAATACTTGGTAATAGACCAAGCGTCTCCATTCTCCCGAAGAATGGCCCTTAGCCCCAGGATGAGTCTCTAGTCTCAGACTAGGTTAAATTCCTGGTAACTGACTAGGTGCCTCCATTCAAAGAATGGCCACTCATCTCTAGGCTGAGTCCCCCAGTGCTAGACTGGTTCCACATCTTGGTCCTGGACCAGATGTCCCTATTCAACAGAATGGTCACTCAATTCTAGGTTGAGTCCCCTAGTGTTGGACTGGTTCCACATCCTGGTCCCTGACTAGATGTCCCCATTCTCCTTAGAGAATGGCTCTCGATGCTGCTCAGGAAAAATCAACACTGTTAACAAAAGTAAAAATCTAGCCACATGTAACACACAAAATGTGCCAAATAAAGCATTAAGAACGTAAGAATTTTTTAAGTACTGAAGGATTGGAAACATGCACACATACTAAATAAAAACTAGATCTACTTCAAAAATATTACTTTATGATTCTGGATCTAGGTACATGCTTAAACAAATTAGCCTTTAGATATTCTTTCAAACTAAACACTAATCTACTTAAGCATGTGAGTAGCCACAACCAAGAAAGATTTAATTTAAAAGTGAAGGAAAGAGAAAAGAGGAGATAGCTCCAAGCTTGGGAATCCTTTGAGCCGTGTGTTTCTGCCTTACACGCACCTAGGGGGTTAGCGCAACATAAATATTCAAGCTGCTAAGTGCATCCTTGGGGGCAAGTCTCAAGTCAGGTGTTGTCACCTGATTCTGACTCTACCGTTTATGCCACTCCTAACGGAGCCAAGGGGGGTAGTCCCTATGAAAGAGTTGCTAAGGCTCTTACTTTTATTAGTTATGGATGGAATGGTTGTTAGGAATTTTTAGTTATTGACTGAAACAAGATACTGCAATTTATAGTTTAGTTCAACAACAAAAAAGATATGGCATTCATAACATGATATGACTGAAAACAAAAATAAGGATACAAATTAAACTAGTGCCAAAACGGAGTTGTTATCACAAATCTTGTACTTGCTCCGTAAGGTGATCCTGTTTAGGACGACAGAGGAAATGCAACTAAAGTCGCGACCTACGATATCCAAGACCTTTGAAAGAACTCAGATGTCACGCCAGTCAAGGATATCGACACTTTGGACTTAGTGAAAATACTAAGCCTAGGGGGCGTCCCTATGACCAAGATAGCCCTAAAATAAAGAAACTGAGCAGATGATCCATGGAAACTTGGTGGAATCTCTTAGTGGGATAGTTAATTAGAGTTTAAAACAATTACTAAGAGATTTCAAGCATCCTGGTGAAAAGCGCTAATTTTACCCTAGGGTTTTAAGCAGAAAAATGAGATACAGGGAAAAATGATGAAATTAAACGAAATTAGATACTCAAATTGATTGTTGGATGTAAGATTAAGCAAATGAAAGCGAAACCAGCAATACCCAGTTCGCAGTTTCTGAAATACCCATTCCTCCCAAGGAGGGCGTCTTCCCTTAAGAAGCAGACTAGTGCTTAAGATGGGAAAATGGAGTCCGATGATCGTGAAAATTAAGACTTAGGGGTTTTATAATAAATCCAAAGTGGGTTTTGAGTTTTATTACCCGCCGCAAACTAGAGCCTACAGATCTATGTACGATAGATCTTACCTGGGACAAACGTATCTGATGTTTTAGAGGATGAATGCCGAAGTGATGAAGATTATTTCCGCATAGATCAAGTGAAGAAATGATGAAAATTCAGCTTTGTTGAAAACACTAAAGGAAGCCAAATGCGCCCTCTCTCCTGCCAAGCCAAGTAAATAACAATGAGAATGACAAGAAAAATGACAAATGTTGACGAGAAGTAAATGAATAAGAGAGTAATAAATCATAAGATAGAAAAACTACCTGTATTTATCAACTTGGAAAGAAGAGCAAGGTGGGCGTCTCCCACAGGTGCGCCCCTCTCCAAATCGCCTTCCCTATCAAACAAATGGATCCAAAAAAATATGCCACAGATTCACCAATGATCTCCAATGGAAGCGAGAAATAATGTCAGTCAATCACAAAGAACATTCTTCAGTCATCCACAAAAGACGAGAGATCCTAGAAAGATTTTCTCTATTATTCTTCAAGAGCCTTCCCGATGGGATACAATGAGGGGGGGGGGTCTCTTCTTTATATAGCTTTCGAGAGACACAAACACTAACTTACTTTTTCGTCCAACGCTTGAGATTAAAACATCATCAATGGTGGAGATTACTTTTACACGGATCAATAGCAACTTAGCAACTTGAAGATTTCTGCTGCGCTAATTCTCCCCAGGTTCGTGAAAGGCAACAACTGATTTTTTTGTGAAGACTTTAAAGACCTTGCAAACAATAGAATTAGCTTTTTAAAAATACCAAAGAGAAGAGAAGACACAACTTAGTTCAAATCCTCCTTCGAATCTGTGACCTGCACAACTATAAGAAAACCCTTGTACAAAAATGGATTAGATCTAGTGTGTTTGAAGAAAAGAAATTAAAAGAGCCTCAATACAACTGAGTATAATTGGCTACTCTTATATCTCTCAAAAGCAAAGGACAAGCAAGCAAGTTAACAACTGTAAATGCTTACTCTATGTGTTATAAAAAAACCCTCTAAGCTAGATCTATTAACAACTTTGGCGAAGGAAATCAAAGTAATACAATATCACCTCATAGAAATTGCATTCATCCAATGGCACAATGTGGACCTCCAAAGTCTTCAACTTTCATTAATCAAAATAATCACAATGTTACATGAGCAGAGGTTCCTTCCATCCGTCTAGAATGAGGCAAAAGAACTTGCTTTTATAGAGTTTACAAACTCCTGGGGGGTGCACCAACCCACTGAAGATGAGGCGAGTAAACTTAGAGAGAAACATGTGAAGAGTGGAGTGGATCTAAGATTAGTATGTGTTACTTCTCAATTGGATCCTCCACCAAACTATTCAACACATACCAAGTACACAAGTCACCAACCAAAGAGAGGAAGGCGCGATCCTTCACGAGATGGAGAGAGCGGAAGGTTTAGTTCACTTGAGAAATTAATGAGATATGTTTTTTGTAGTTGATATGGGAGATGCCACCTTTCCATTGGAGACACACACTCACCAAATTATCCAACAACAAATACCTTGATTTGCCACATCACTCAAGTCGTAAATCACATGAATTATTCACTCGTGATCTTATGATGGAGTGCACCCTTTCAAACTTTGGTGACTCACTACACTCCAAATTCACCTCAAATGTCACGCTTTTAACCAAAGTTTAATTCACCTTCCATTAAAAACAAGAAATGACACTTCCTCCATGTCATTTAATTATGATTTGACTTGACTTTTGACTTTAGTGCATTTTGTCGCATTATAGCATTTTTTGCCACTTTGTCACACCGTTAGAGGAATAATGCCATACGGGATAATTTAGTCACCCAGAGCATGGGAAAAGTGAGTCCTAGTGGAAAGGAGGTGCTTTGAGTGTGAAAATGAGAATCCCCACGCCAAAATCAGATTTCGGATCACACTTCTATTACATTTTGAATTTTTCCATTTAAACCATTAAAAATGGCCTAAAATTGCGGATTTTTTTTTCAAAATTTAAAAAAACCCTAGGGCAACCTAGTACATGTTCACAATGACTCAAAACCATGTCTAGCATGCTTATATACATCGACATGTGGACTTTAATAGCCTCTTAGGGTTTAACTACCAAGACAAAAATTCCAGCTTTGGAGGAGCGGGGAAAAACTCGAAAGTTATACATGGCTTATTCAAGATTGCATAATTGACAAGAGAAAAAACACCTTGGAATGATCGGATTGACGTCTAAGCTCTAGGAAGCCAAGTTCTTTACAAAAAGTTTGCCATGCTAGCACATTTTTTACAAAAATCCCCGCAGGGTATGAACATGCATTTATTAAAAAAGAGGCCCAAAAATGGCCCAGATGACCTGTGGAACCTTCTGAGCACTGGCAATGAACAATTGGCTTGTTCATGACTTTGACGGCTCATCAGAAATCCACTAAGTGCAAAATTAGTGGATAACATTGTGGAGTTTGTTGGTGGAAAGCGGAGGGACTATGCTCCTTGGAAGTGCTTGAAAATTGGAGGAGTCAAACAAGATCAACCAAATGTTCGAGCCTAGACACCTGTGTCAATTCATCAATTCTTGCACAAAGCCATGGTTAAACGCAAGGTTGTTAACTACAAAAGAAACCTGGAAAACATGCATTTAAAATTTTAAACAAAAATAACATATATGTTAAGGAGAGCTAATGCAACTAATCGGTAAGAAATAATCAAGCAAGAAATTTCATACCCTACTGAGATAACTTCTCATTGTAGGCCTGTTGTCCGCTGATTGCACACCAGCAGCAGAAATCTTCCGAAAGTTGTCTCCTCACTTGAGAAAGTGGGAGAGGTGTGACCTTGGGGGCAAGCACAGAGCCAGGTACTGTCACCTACTCCTAGCTCCTCCGTTTAGGCTAACTCATAACGAAGCCAAGGGTGTTGTCCCTAACAAAGAGTTTTCTATGGCTTAATGTGTTTAAGTTAAGTTCTAATGTTCGAATGATGCGGATGGATGTTGTTTAGGAGTTATTGTGATGAAGGATGTATTATTATTATGAATTTCGAATACAAGACACAAAATAGCAATCCACATTGTTGTACTGAATTAACAGATGAACAATATATCAAGAACTTGTAAATAAAGATGCATTCATAGATAAATATTTTTACAAACCAAAGACAAAATGATCCAGATTAATAATCATGCATAAAATAATAGACTAGTGCCTTATGGAGTCAAAGTACTGCAATGCTTAAAGAAATTAACTACAAGTCTTGAAATAGAGCTAGTGAATGTTATGCGAGTGCTCTTGGTAAGTTTTAAAGATTTTAGTGGTCTTGTTTATTATGGCTTTGAAACGAAGAAGGTATCAGAGATCGACCAGGAAAATATTCCGAGTTACTCCGTTCGGGACATGACGACCCGTCTAGTATCTCAGGCTGGTATCGCGAAGATTGACCAGCTAGCTGAGAATCTAGATAGCGGGAGTTCCGGCGCCCTTACTAGGAATGACTTGGAAAACTTTCTACAATGCCGGTGCGTTGGTTAAGGGGTAAAATTTTAATTTGTGTTGTTATTGCGGTCTTAGCAAGTCCGTTCACCGTTTTGAGTACGAGCCCAACTCGAAAGTCGACGGAGCATACTAGGTGAAGGATGTCAACGAAGTAAATTAATTAAGGGGGGATGTGAGTTGAAAGATTTTATTAAATAAATAAATTAAAACCCTCCGACAGAGAGCGCTTTTGACTTTGTCTTATGACAAAAGTTCAAGAGTCTTAGCTAAACTTTATGCTTGATGTAAGGAAATGCAGTGGGAATGCTCTCCGATAGAGAGTGCTCTTGACTTGGGTTTCAGTAAGTTCAAGAGACTTAGACATTGATTAGTCAATTGCAAAAAAGTAAAGTGCATAAAAATAAAAGAACGACAGTTAAACAAACTCTTTGACAGAGAGCACTCTTGATCCACCTTACGGTGAGATTCAAGAGATTTTGGTATCTTTTAGGTTTTGCAATAGTATATCAAAGAAAGTAAATAAAACTTTGAATTAACTAAGTAATGGACTAATCAACTTTTTTTATCTAACTTCATTGAAAAGCAAAATTCTAAAAATTGAAACTATTCTATCCTATTCTATTTTAGCAAATTATTAAGCAAAAAAAACATGAAAAAGGAAAGAGGCGATACAAGCTTTCCCCAAATGGAGGAAGAGGGGCATGGGAGCCTTAATCCCACTTGCTCTTTATTCTTTTTTACAAAGCTCTTGAAGTTTGGGGTCCTTTTGTGGTTTTGAGAATGTCTTCGAGGCAACCTGGAGAAGGGGGATGAAGAAGGGGGAAAATGAATGTTTCTTGGAGCTTGTATCTTTAAATTTTTGCCAGCATTTCCGCTTAACCTGTCATGAAAAGAGAAAAACCAGCGAGATATTTTCCTGTAAAATGGTGGATTAGACAATACAATACACTAAAAAATTACACTTACTACTTAAGCAAAGATATGAGTTTTTATGCTACTTCAAGTACTAACTAGATCTAACTTCCTAGATTTAGTAAAATCAAAAATTTGACACTTCCTAGATCTAGAAATGAGAGCAAGTAAGATGCAAACGATTAGCCTTATAGATCAGATTTTTACTTGCAAACATAAAGTGGAAAAATTGAAAAAATTTAATTTTAGGGTGAATAAAGGAGATAAAACCACCTGGATCTTGAATCTTTGAAACCACCTTGGATCCCAAATAGCATGCAGCTGCTAGAAACCTATGCTTGGCTCCAAGAAAAGGAGATGCAACTTACCTCAACCTTTTACTTGGTGCGGTGAAGTGATCTACAGACAAAGACTTATACACTTGCCAAAACGGGGATTAAATCATGTATTATTTACTAAATGAAATCACAAAAGTATGAAATATAACTGAATAAAACAATGCTCTTTTAGATTTCTGGAAGCAAATGAAATAAATAGGTAACTTGAAAGCTACAAATACCTATTCTTATGTGTTTTTATAAGCCCTCTAAAGCATGTATTAATACCCACAAATAGCAAAAGCAAAGAAATTGAAATAATATCGCCTCATTAACCGGAACATATGCATCCAAGATCTACGCAGCATGAGCCTCCAAAGCCTTTCTTTATTAAAATAGGCTGTGTTGTCTGTCGATCGCACACAAGCAGCAGAAATCTTCCGAAAGCTGTCTCCTCACTTAGGAAAGTGGGAGAGGTGTGACCTTGGGGGCACGCACAAAGCCAGGTACTATCACCTACTCCTACCTCCTTTGTTTAGGCTAACTCCTAACGAAGCCAAGGGGGGTAGTCCCTAACAAAGAGTTTTCTATGGCTCAATGTTTAAGTTAAGTTTTTGATGTTATGATGCGGATGGGTGTTGTTTAGGAGTTATTGTGATGAAAGATGATTAAAATTATGAATTTTGAACACAAGACAAAAGCAATCCACGTTGCTGTACTGGATTAAAAGATGAACAGTATATCAAGACTTGTGAGATAAAGATGCATTCACAGATAAAGATTTTATAAGCTAAAGACAAATGATCAAGATGTAACCATCACGCATAAATTAATAGACTAGTGCCTTATGGAGTCAAAGCTCTGTAATGATTAAAGAGATAAAATCAAGTCTTGAGATAAAGCTTAGTGGATGTTATGCGAGTGCTCTTGGTATATTTTAAATGTTTTTTAAATGGTCTTGTTCAGGGTTTCAACGAAAGGTATCAAAAGATCAGCCGAAAAAATCTTCCAAGTTAATCCGTTAGAGACATGACAACCCGCCCAGTATCTTAGGCTGGTATCGCGAAGATTGACCAGCTAGCTGCAACTCTTAGACAGTGGGGAGTTCCGGCGCCTTGACTAGGAATGACGTAGGAAACTTTCTACAACGCCGGTGCGTTGGTTATGTGGTAAAATTTTATTATGATGAGTCTTGTGAGATTAACAATCCAATGCTGTTTCTGGGTATTCCGATTTTTAGGTCGGTCAAAGCATACTTCAGCAAGGAAACAACGAGATTAATTAATTAGCGGAGAAATGTGAGTTGCAAAAATTTATTAAGTAAATTGATTAAAACCCTTCGACAGAGAGCGCTCTTGAATTTGTCTTATGACAAAATTTCAAGAGACTTAGCTAAGCTATATGCTTGATGCAAGGATATGCAGTGGGAATGCTCTCCAATAGAGAGTGCTCTTGACTTGGATTACGACAAGTTCAAGAGACTTTAGAGATTAATTAATTAACCTACAAAAATGTAAAAAAGACTAATCTACCCAAGAATCTCTTTCAGGTTTTTAGGCCCTAATTGGGAGAGCATAGCGGTAAGCAAAAAACGAAATAAAAGACAACTCTTCGATAGAGAGCACTCTTAATCCTCAAAGTGAGATTCAAGAGATTTCTACTTTAAACAGTTGATTTACTTATTGAAAGATGAAACATTTAAAAGATGAAGTAATCCACTTATTAATGAAACAAAATGGGCTAATCTAGCAATTAGTATTCTAGGAAAGACAATGAGATTATTCCAAGCAAAAACACATCTAATCTAAGCACATAAAAATAAGAACACCACAAACCTCCCCAAATGGGGGAGGTTGAGAGTGGGGGCTTAAAAACCCCACTCAAATAAAAAGAGAAACTTTATTGAGATTTACAATTTGCCGTGGGAATTCAACTCTTTAAAGGACTTTTTTGAAATAAAGCTAGAAGACTAACATGAAACTTTTTTAATGGATTTTATGTAAACAGGAGAGTGATTTATCTTTTTGTTGAGAACCTTTTCTTCAAACTTGCAAAGAGGGAAGAAGATAGAAAGGAGCAAAAAGAGGGCAAAAGAGGGCTGGAACAAAAGAGGAAAAGAGGGGAAAAAGGGAGAAACAAAAACAGGAAATTGGATGCAAAAGAAGGGAAGAATAGGGCAGCGACTTAAGCGGAAAATGGCTGTAATAAATTTGAAAGAGAGGGCAGTGAAGAAAACAAAGAAGAAAATCATACACTAAAGCGGAAGGAGGCCAAATCCAACCTAGAAGAAGAGGAAAAAATCAACCAACAATCAACAAAAGATGGGATCAACCTTCGAACAAGGTGACCACTAGAAGCATTAGTCTCAAAACCGTCCAGTCTAACTGGATGTACGCAAGGATGCTAGTGGGGAAAGAGAAGTAGCCACAAAATTATGTGGCACTTGGGATCAAATCCCAAGCTTACTTTCTCAGGTCAAAACGAACATATGACACATAGAAATATTGAGAAGAGAGAAACTTAGATTCAAAATGAGAAAAGTGACCGGAAAGAACTTCTTTTACTTGATGGATGAGGCAAATAAACTTATGCTTCTCGATTTTCCAGAAAGAGAATGATTCCTTGTGGAACCTGCAAAATGAATGTTAACCATAAAAAATCCCCTGTATATCGGACGATACCTGAAAGCACACAATCTTCAAGAGAAAATCATAGATTATATGAAATAGTGCTAGATTGTTAGCCTTCAAAATTTATACAACCAAATGCTTAAGAATCTAGAAAGAAGGGAGCAAAGAAATGTATCACCTCACACGGTGAATCATGAACAACATAGAGCTTGTGCTTTGACCTCCAAAGTCATCAATTTTATTAAATCTTAAGCAAAATGTTACAATAGAAATTCTCCAGAGCTTCTATGCGAAAAATCCAATCCAAAAAGAGCTCAAAGAGTCTCTATTTATAGAAAAAACCAAGCCCCAGGGGCCTTTAATGAACCAGAGATCAAGCTCAGTTAAGTAAGCTTGAACTGAGCTGAAGTGAATGCTGAAGTAAGGCTGCACTGCCAACACACCCTTTCAGTTTGGCGAGTCATCCCTTTCCTCATCAAACTCCATATGCGTGAGTCCCTCATGCGATTGTACGGAAGCTTGGCGTGAAGGCTTGCATAGTCATCCAATCGAAACACTTGCATGCATTGGTTATATGCCATGGTTTATTTTAAATTCAATGCATGGGATGGGTCCACCCACAACCCAATCGCATGCATGCAAGGGGTAGCGTGAGTCCATGTTGACGTCACCCTCCATCTTCATTTAGAACGTGATCTCTTCCATTCGCTAGCATAAACTTTGAGCTTCAAATAAATCGCATGGGATGTACTAAGACATGGTTGATATTTTAACACATACATATGGGGGGTCCACCCCATCCAACTCACCTTCACGCTCCATGCTTTGACGTCACCTCCCATTTGAATTAATTCGCATGGTGTGCAATATTAGATTATGGTTTATAAATTCAATTTAATTTGAAAGGGGTCCACCCCACTCCCACATACACCATCTCTCCACATAAGCGTGAACCATCTCCTCACCCTCACGTCACTTTCTTTTCGTGAAATAATTCACAACTTTAAACTTAAACCAAAGTTTATGCCATGCCATCTTGAAGAGGATCGTAACTCACATTGGCCACATGCCAAGTCACTTTCACCCATTAAAAAATCAATTTTGACTTTGGTTTTGACTTTTTAAATAATTTGACCAAGTGCCAAAATGTCCATTTTTAGCATTAAAATGCCATCTTGATGCATTTTTAGCCAAATACTGCCTCACGGGGTGCTCTGGTTGCCCGACTGATGGTGAAAGTGGACCCTGGGGTAAATATGCTGCTCTGGGCTTGAAAATGAGCCCAACCATGCCGAAAACGGACTCCGGATCATCCATTTATTACATTTTGAAATTTTCCATTTAAACCATTAAAAAATGGCTTAAAAAACGAAAAAAATTATTTTTCTCGGAATCCAACGAAACTTTAGGGGGACCTAGTACATGCTCATACGACTCAATCGGAATGCCTAGCATGACAAAAAACACTGACACGAAGGCTCTAATAACCTCCCAAGGCCGAAACAACAAGAAAACTCAGAAATTATTGGTCGTTTGTTCAACAACCAATAATAACCAAGGGAAAAAACACTCTAGGCTAGTCGGTTTGATGCCCAAGTCTGGGAAACCAAGCCTTTTATAAAAAATTAAATGCTAGGACATTTTTTACAATCTCCTCAAGGGGGTATGAACATGTATTTACAAAAAATTTCAAACAGAGTCCCAGGAAAAGGCTAGCAGACTTCTGAATTCTGATCACGAACAAGTGTACTTGTTCAATGCTCTGGCGGCTCACCAAAAAATCCACTAAGTGCAAAATTAGTGGATAACAGGTTGCATGAGAGCAACAAGCATTACAATATTTCACTAGAGGTTCTCTACATCAATCATCCACCCTGATAGAGCTGAAAGAGCCTCTATTTATACAAAGAGAGCAAGCTAAAACCCTAAAACCAAATCCCATAACCTAACCGGCTCGGCACATAACTGAGAGCTCGGACCTAAGAAATAGTTGGTGTGAGTGAGGGGTGGCCTCCACCTAGGCAAGGTGCCCCCACTCCCAACCCTAAACTTCACAAACTCACCATTGAAAAGCCCACACGTGTGAGGGCGCAACTGTCAAGGAGAGAGGGGCGTGAGCATTGGATGGAGGCGTGAGAGCCTGAAGAGGTGTGGATTGGTAATGATAGGTGCCAAAACCCTTAGGGTTTGCACCAAACACCTTTTGCATTTATTTCCCATCTTCGTAATGATCACCAAACCAATCATGGCCTTCCAAATCACCAAATTCATGAGTTTAGCTGGAGATGACAGGTCTGCTAACTGAATGTACCTTTAATGCTCTTCGATTGTTGACTGAAGAGGATTTGTGCCGAGTTGAATCATCATAAATGCCCAATGCCATGTCATTTACCCTTTTATTTTATTCAATTTGGTTAATTTTGGAGAGTTTTTGATTTTCTCTAAAATATTCATTTTTAATATTTTAATTAATAATTTCTCCGTAAATGACTTTTTTGAGAAACTATTAATTATGAGGCCGAATGAACTTCTGAAACTTGGAGATAGCTGGCTGGCTGATCATGAATGATTTTTGGTTTAAGGTTAGAGCCTTCAATCATTGAATTCGGGTTCCGGATGACTGACTTATTACAAAATTAAATTTTCCATTTAAATTATGGAAAAATTTAATTAAAAACTTAGGAAAAATTAAAAAATTAAAAAATTAAAAATCCAAAATTTGACGCGTTCGGTAAAATTTTTTCGGCATTTTTTTTGAGGGTCCTAGTGACTTAGGACATGACCATAGTCTATTCTAATAATGTCTAGTCGGTTTATACATACTCAGTTGGGCTCTAATAACCCCCCAAGGCCCATAATTCAAAATTGGGCATTCCAGCTTTGGAGGAAGCGGGAGAAAACCTCGTCAATTATACTCGGCTATAGGCAAAGCATAATTGTCAAGGGAAAAAAACTCCCTGGAATACCTTAGTTGAAATTCTACGTCTTAGGAGATCGAACCACTCAAAACACCCTACTAGCACATTTTATTACAAACCCCGCGGGGCCATGGTCATAATTACTTACAACAAAAATTGACTAGCCAAAACTGGCTAGGAACAAAGGCGGATCATCTGATACACTGGAAACAAACATTTATCATGTTTGTCAAATGGCGGCTCCTCAGCTAATCCAACTATGGTACAAATAAGTTGGTAACAAGGCCCACAACAGACCACACAAATACAACAAAAATGAATGATACAGATTGCCTCATGAATTATGCACTGTTCATCCACACACTTGAGCCATACACCACATGAGGCCTCCAAAGTCTTTCTATTATGCCAAAGAGTATTACAACTACAATACAACGAGAGCAGACCTTTGGTCCTTTGACCATGACTAAAACGAGAATCTAGCCACCCAAAGACTCCATGAGCCTCCAAGTGTATGGGGGAATCTAGCCACCCAAGGACTCCATGAGCCTCCAAGTGTCTCCATGAACCAATGCCACCTTATTTTCTTCATATTTATTATTTATATGAGCCAATTTATTGTGGATATGGTAAACTAAGGTTCTTTTGGGTCTCATAGCTCCCTTATTAGAAAATTTTATGCTTTCTCCTCAACCTAGGGAACTAGTAGGTTGGTGAAACATTGTTTGCTAGTAGTATTATTTGGATGGGGACATGACAGATACGCCCCCCCTGGATCTCCTTTGGCTATAAAAGTGAGGCTATTCTCCTTCATTTGACATGAAGCGTGAAACCTTTGTTTCTGTGTATTTGCTGTGTAATATTTTCTTTGATCAATGAAATAAGGCTTTGGAGGTCCTTCTTGTGTCTTTGTCAACTGGATGTTATGGTTTCATGTGCTTACTGAGGTAACCGTAGAGTAATATTTTGCATGTTGTCTTTCTTGTCAAGCTTAGCCTAATAAAGGATTAGGATTAATCATAGGATTGAATAGTGTTGTTTCATTATTCAATTGAATTATCTAGATCTAAGGTTTAAGATCTGTATGCCCATTTGGTTATGAGTATGCTCTCTTTATTTTCAATTTAGAATTTCATTAATATCTTGACAAGTTTGTGCAAGTGTGAATGTTCCTACAGGGATCTCGGTGGATTTGTAAGGGATCTTGATTGCTTTCCTTACCCTCCATCTCGTTGAGAGAAACTTAGTCCATTGCAAAGTTGCAAGCATCTTCAATTGCCCATTTCAAAAAGGGGGATTTCTTTCATCTTCTTGAACTTCAAGTTTTAAAATCAATCTTTCGGTTACTTGGTTACTCTCTTGATTAGATCTACCATTTCAAAAAAGCTAATGTATTGTTTAGATCTAGTTCATAAGAGCATTTTTGCGTAGATCTAAAAGTTCACAAGTCTTATCACATTTCAAGAGTAGATCTAAGCATAGGAGGTCTCTTTGCTGCAGGTAAGCAAGCCAAGACCCCTTTCCTTGGTTAATTTATGCCTTTCATCATAAATTTAACTTAGGATTTTTTTTAGACATTTTTTATGGATGTTCAAAGGCACTCTTAAAGTGTTTTTGAGCATCTTTAGGATTTGATAGCTTGCTGTTTTTGCAGGCTTGGCGATAAAAGAGTAGGAAGTGCTGGTCAATTTTCAAAGCTTTGAGCCATTCAAAGCTTGCTGGTCAACTAAGTACAACTTAGCTGGTAACATGATGACTTTACTCAGGAGGAGATTCGAGAAGGGTCTCTGGGTAGTCAGGTTAGTGAAGAGGTGGAGTAGGACGTGGCACTTGCAACAAAAGCTAACAACAAGAAGAAAGATATCAGTCAGGTCAGATGTTACTAGTGAGAGAAAGATGAGACCATTTCATTCATGGCAATTTTAAATTTAGATGGAAGTACCAACTCAGAATCACTTTCATCATAGAATGCCATGTTTATGGAAAAACTTAAGAGATTCGATTGAAGGTTATAATTGTGGGTAGGTCCCTCAATGGAGTCGCGTTGTGGAGTTCATAGGTGAACAAATTGTCGTGTTCACCAACGGATAATGTCATAGAAGATGAGTGAAATAAAAGCAGTAATTGTAAGGATTTAAATAGATAAAATGCAGTCATTGAGATCATATCGGATGTGATATGGATGATAAAACAAATACAAGTACATTCACAGGCATCGAAGGTAAGCGGAAGATAAACCAAGGTAAGCCTCTTTCTCCTCGGCAGCAACACCAAAAATGTTATCAGAAATATTGTAGTTTCCCCTTGAGATGATCCTATTCAGGACGGTAGAGGGAAGGCAACTAAAGTTGTGACCTATGGCGACCAAGACCTTTGAAATGATTCAGTTGTCACATCGACTAAGGCTATCGACACTTTAGAGTCTAGACTATGCGGAAAGCTAAGCTTAGGGGGCGTCCCTATAACCAAGATAGCCTTTGAAATGGATAATCGGTGGGGATTAATGAAGGTACCTTGATGAAATCCCTAAGTCCTTATGGTTAATTAGAGATTGGATAAAATTCTAAGGGATGAATCGTGCTTATGTGAAAAGCCCCAAATTTTGCCTTAGGGTTTAGCTATGAAAATTTAATCTAAGGGCAAGTGGGTGAAATTAAATAAAATTAGGCACGTAAATTAATTGCTAGGTAGTAGATATGTCGATTAAGGGTGATTCTAGCAATACCCAGTTCGCAATTTAAAAAGATTACCACTTTACCCAAGGAGGGCGCCCCTACCCAAGGTAGACCAGTGCTTTAGACTGGGAAAATGGAGCCCGATGGTCATGAAAATCTAGCATAAGGAGTTTTAAATTATTTCTAAAGTGGGTTTTAAGTTTTAAAGCCAACCATAAACTAGAACCTATAGATCTAAAGATTGAGGGTTTTAAACTTAGGGTTTTTATTTTATTTATTTTGTCGAGTGGATTGGAAATTAAGACTAGAGAAGACTAAAGGCAAAACATACTCGGGACTTGGTAACTGCCAAGATTGTGACTCTCTTACAAAGTAATGAAGAATTGGTGAAGATCCAAGCTTTAGCCAAATTGCTCAAAGTGACTGTTAGATTTTTATCATTTAAGCAATATGATCTTAGGATCTTATTTGAGAGAATAACATGCACAACAATAATCACAAGAGACAAGAGACACAAAGAATTTTCCTCGGGGAAACCATAAAGGAGAAAATCCCGCAACTTCCTCAGAGATAGAATGAGCACCAATGGTAGCAGTAAAACCCAAAGACATAAAGATGATCTCCAACAACTGATCTCTCTCACTTTTGCCAGCACTTCCTCAGAGATAGAATGAGCATCAATGGCAGCAGTAAAACCCAAAGACATAAAGATGATCTCCAACAACTGATCTCTCTCACTTGTGCTAGCACTTCCTCTCTCACTCATGTGCCCCAGTTGAGTGAGTGAATATCTGTGTGACAAATAGAGAGTCTCACTCTCTATTTATACTAGTTCTCGACTTGACAATTACTTACCAGGGCCGACATCTCTAGGAGAGTCTAATAACCCTAGTATGCCTCAATTGTGGGGACTTTGCCCTCCGATCAACAAGGAGGGTTAACCTTAACTCAATTGTGGGGACTATTGCCTTGACTTACAACGGAGGGTTAACCTCAATGACTTTACATGACTTTATTATATTAATGACTCTCCCGATAAGAACATTGGGGTATAATGAAATGCAAATGATTCTCCCGATAGGAACATCGAGGTACAATATAAGATATACAAGTGAATACATTCCGAAGTTACAAATACATCAATGCTGCCTCTTAACTAGGAAGATATTCTCTTGACACAATTCATCAGCACAAGTCTTCTTCTTTGGATCATCATCAAAGCTGGATCATCACTGGATCGTCATCAAAGCTGGATCATCACTGGATCATCATCAAAGATGGATCATCATTGGATCATCACTCGATCAACATCAAGTCTGGATCATCATTGGATCAACATCAAGTCTGGATCATCACTAGATCAACATCATCACTGGATCGACATCAAGTTTGGATCATCACTGCTTCTGCTATCTCGATCTAATGGTGCTATCTCTCAATTCTTCTCGTCATAGGAAGTTCTACAGAGCCAACCCTTTTTCATGTTGGTTGTAGGCCTAGCCTCCATGTAGGTCTTCATCTTCTTCAACACTTATATCTGACCTAGTCATAAAGGCCTGTCGAACACTTATATTTGACCATGGGAGGAATGCATACACCACCATGTCAGAAAGGCACGCCCAGCACCCACATCTGACCATGGGAGGAACACATCCACCACCATGTTAGAAAGGCCCAGCACTTACATCCGACCATGCGAGGAACACATCCAAGAACCATGTTGGAATGGCCTAGCACTTACATCCGACCATGGGAGGAACACATCCAAGAACCATGTTGGAATGGCCCAGCACTTACATCCGACCATGGGAGGAACACATCCAAGAACCATGTTGGAATGGCCTAGCACTTACATTCACCAGCATGGTAGGACACACCTACTACCATCTGTGAAAAGGCCCAGCACTTACAATCACCAGCATGGTAGGACACACCTACCACCATCTGTGAAAAGGCCCAACACTTACAACCATCAGCATGATAGGACACACCTACTATCATCTGTGGAAAGGCTCAGCACTTACAACCATCAACATGATAGGACACACTTACTATCATTTGTGGAAAGGCCCTGCACTTACAACTGATCATGTGGGAGCCAATCCCACAGTCATATCAGAATGGCTCTGCACTTACATCTGATCATGTGGGAGCCAATCCCACGGTCATATCAGAATGACTCTGCACTTACATCTGATCACGTGGGAGCCAATCCCACAGTCATATCATAATGGTTCTGCACTTACATTTGACCATGGAAGGAACCAATCCTATCACCATGTCACAAGGGCTCTGCACTTACATCTGACCATGGAAGGAACCGATCCTATCACCATGTCAGAAGGGCTCACAGACTAATCACTTCCCCTTGGAAGGAACTTCAATCTGGAGAACACCAAGATTCTCCCTGAAGTACTCAAACTTGATTTTGGCCATTTCTAGCATAGAATCACATCAGGGATGATTACGTCCAAGGATAACCTGCGAGCTTCGCCAGGACCGATTACATCCGAGGACAACCTATAGGACCGTTTACGTTTGAGCCACCTATGAGCTTCGCCATGCTCAGACAACCTGTCTCTCTGGCTATGCTAGAACTCCCTCTTTCGAGAGATTTCGATCTGGATCACATGCTGGAGCTTCACTGCTACTCTCTGCATCATACAAAAATGCAAGTCAGATCAATCAAATCAAATAGTAGTTTTCAAAAGAAACATACTACCTCCCAAATATTTGAGCAAGTGGCAACATATTTTGCCTCGGCTGTACTCAGCGCCACAGAGGACTGCTTCCTGCTACACCAAGAGATCACACCTGATCTCATACTGAAGTAGCACCCCAAAGTGCTCTTCCTATCAATGACACTGCTTGCCCAATCTGAATCCTCATAACCTTCTAGGTTAATCTCTTGATTCGCCTCATACTTGAGCCCATAATCAACTATACCCTTTAGGTACCTTAGAATATGCTTTGTAGCAATCAGGTGAACATGTCTCACAGTGTTCACAACAAAGCAAATATCTGGTCTCGTATTCGTCAGGTACATCAAGGAACAAATCATCTAACGATACATCGTGGCATCAACCGACTCTGACGAAGCAACACTCAATAGCTTCAGGTTCGATGCCATAGGTGTGGTCATGGTCATGGCCTTGCAGTCCATAATTCCCTTGTCCTAGGGAGATTCCATCCGCATTTTGCCACACCTCCATGCCTAGAAAGTAGTGCATGATATCCAAGTCCTTCATCTTGAACTCGGCAGCAAGTCTCCTTCTTGCAACTTTAATGAGTTCCTCTTTTCTGTCAGGAACAAGTCATTGACATATAACAAAAGCATCACTAGTCTTCCACCTTCAACCTTGAAGAAAAGGTTGGAATCCGCTTTATTCTCAGTAAATCCTAGAGTCATCAGTAAATTGTCCATCCTGTTGTATCATGTCGAACCTCAGGATCTTCTGCAGTCACTCCCTCTGAAGCGGAGCATCATTCTCCCTCTGCCTTTCGTACTCTATGCATTGAAACATTTTGTATTGGAGTGACAAGTAGCTTCCTCTGCTACTAATATTCTATGTATCCATCTAGGGTCACCGGATACTAAGATCCTTTATCTTGAACCTTTTCAAAAGTTCTTCTCGCACCCATCTGTGAGCTTGTCATCCTCTATAGGCTTTCATCTTCAACCTTGTAGCAAAGGTTAAGATCTTCATCACTCTAGGTGATCCTCAAGCTCGTCATGTATGTGTTATTCTATGGGTGTCTTTTGAGCTCGTACAAGGCCTTCTTTCATTTGCACACATGATTCTGCCTGTCATGTGTCTTAACTTCTAGTGGCTGCAAATGTCTCTTCATAGTCTATGCCTTCTTTTCGTGAGAAGCCTTGTGCTACAAATCTTGCCTTGTATCCCACGATGTTGCCATCTACTGCATGCTGGATCGTGTAGATCCATATGGAAGACATTACGGACTTCCCTTCAGGTCTTGATACTGCATCCTAGACATCATTCTTCTTGAACTGGTATTCTCCTTCCCTTTCTTCTTGGCTACTTGTTCATAGTTGGAAGGCTCTGCATCAATGATGTCGCTCAACAGTGTCACATAACTAGAGTGTCTCTGAGGTCTCTTTGTTTTTTTGAAAGTATCGTCATATTATTCTTCATCTTGTATTCTTTCATGAATTGTCGTCACTTGTTCTTCGAAACAAGTCTCATCCTTCTTTTCTTGTAGGTGATTGTACGCGATATTTCCTACAAGTCAAATGCATTTGTATGGTTATAAACATTTCATAAGGCATATTCACAATGAAAAGTTCTGATGCATAAAGATATAATCATGCAACTATTTTAGCCAATACAACATTTATCCATATCTCAGGGAAACTTTTCTAGATGCCTTCCATCTCTACCAAGACATCATTGAGATTGTGCACTAATCCAATATGTCAGCAAAGAGGTTTCATTCTAGATAAGTAGCAATGGAGAGTTGTATAGCACCATGAGCTACTTACCCATCACATGCATATTAGTAGTATGCTGTCATTAATGAAAACATTCTATCATGCATAATACATCAATTGAATATAAACAAATGCATAACAAAACAATATCATGAAATGACAATTGAATACTTATCTTTATTTGTTTCGCGGGTAGACTCCTTCTTTCAGCTTCATCATCTTCTTCATTCATAACAGCATCATTTCTTATCCAAATGCTCAAGATGGATAAGAGGCTCTTCAAGAATTGAGTTCTTCATTATCCTCATCGCTTGAGGGATCTTCTTTGAGTCGTGAGAGCTAAATCTTTAGTTGCTCCCATCTTCTCTTATTATGGGTTGAGCTTCATCTTGTGTGTGCTCTTCCCAGAGTCTTCTGAAAGTAATCACTTCCTTCTGGCACACATTCCTCGAATGAATGAATCCCATGATCCAAGGAGGCCATTCAAGGTGGTTATCACAACTTCTGCATTCTCCACTTCTTCTTCTACTGCTTCAAGTTATTCTTTTATTTGAGAGACCCTTGTAAAGTATGATTGTATGGTCCATGCATTCTTCACATTCTTCAACTGGTTTCTCGAAGTCATCTTTCGATTTATGTTCTTCCCTTCAAATAGCTTGGTCAAAGAATCAAAACTTCTCTTTAGGTGTCTTTAGGGAAGACACTTGTGGTATAAGGTGATCCTTGATTGAATCAACAATGATCTTCTTGGCCTTGACCAAGTTCTTCTTGTGTAAGGCTTTAGCCTCATCTCCCTCTGGAACTGGAACCTCTCTAGTTATGTAGGTGTCCAATTCATTTCCTTCAAGAACTAGTGAAATCCTATACTTCCATTCTTGGAAGTTGTCAGCCTCACCAAGCTTGTCATCAAGCTGGTGTGATTAGTCATTTTGAAATGAGAACCTCAACTGTAAATAGCAAAAGATTAGATCTTACCGATTTGAGGTGTCCATCTTGGTTCCGGAGCTGGCTGATCTAGGGTTTGTCAGAAAAACCCTATTTTTCAAAACTTGGAATTTCAAACTTCTGATTGGATAGAAAGATAGGCCTCTTCAAGGCGAGCTGTCCAATGTACTCCTTTTCTAAAAACAGTGGAGGGAAGCTCCTGGAACAAGAAGCCCTAGATTACCAATTTCTTCTGCAGAAATGCCTGATACCGTTTCTGCGATAGCTCAGAAATTACTTCTCCTCTGTGTCTGAAATTTCGTACTGAGGTAGCCTCGTCTATCTTCTTTCGAACACCATAGGTTGGAGCAGAATTGGTTTCGCCAATTGGGACTTATGAAAGTTTTCCCAAGGTGACTTCTTTCAAGACTGTTCAGCATAGCGAACTTGTACAGACTGCCACGTGTCACTTTTTCACCTTCGAGGTCCAAAACTTTTACCACATAAAGTACAGTCCGTGCCCTATTTGGAACATCTTGAACAATTTCATTTGGATCTTCGTAGCCCGAGATACAACAATTCTCCCTAGGTGTCCTGTTTAGGGATGAATCGTAGAAGAGGCTGGAACCCTGATTTGGAGGAATCATATCTCCCAGAATATAGCGAATCTGAGGCTGAAATTTTTACACCGAGTACATAAGGATTTTATCTTCGGCCTGTGAAAATTTCGGCCCCTGAGACTTTTTCAATCTCGAGATATAGCGAATGTACCAAAACTACCCGTTTTAGTATTTTAGGGTTTTTCAGGCCCGGGGTCAAACTAGGATTTGACTTTCCCAGAGTTTCACCCAACCAAAAATCTCGACCTTGGTCTCTAAAATTCGATTTTGATGAGGAGAGCAATCATATGCCGGGCTCACTCAAAAATTCCTCTTCTGTAAAAAGCCCTAATTTCTCGTAGCAAAAACTGAAAATGCCCGGAATCAAATTCTGCTTCGACAGAAAGATGCGTCCTTCAATGGAGAGTTAGCCTAGGCTCCTTTTGCTGATGGATTGTGGAGAGAGACCCAAAAAGTAAGAAGCCCTAGCTTTTGTAGCTGCACAGTGTCTTCTTCTTAGGTTAGCTTTGATACCATGTTAGATTTTTATCATTTAAGCAGTATGATCTGAGGATCTTATCTGAGAGAATAACATGCACAACAATAATCACAAGAGATGAGACACAAAGAATTTTCCTCGGGGAAACCATAAAGGAGAAAACCCCGCAACTTCCTCAGAGATAGAATGAGCACCAATGGCAACAGTAAAACCCAAAGACATAAAGATGATCTCCAACAGCTGATCTCTCTCACTTGTGCAAGCGCTTCCTCTCTCACTCATGCGCCCCAGTTGAGTGAGTGAATATCTGTGTGACAAATAGAGAGTCTCACTCTCTATTTATACTAGTTTTCGACTTGACAATTACTTACCAGGGCTGACATCTCTTGGAGAGTCTAATAACCCTAGTGCCCCTCAACTGTGGGGACTTTGCCCTCCGAACAACAAAGAGGGTTAACCTTAATTCAATTTTGTGGACTATTGCCCCGACTTACAACGGAGGGTTAACCTCAATGACTTTATTATATTAATGACTCTCCCGATAGGAACATCAGGGTACAATATAAGATATATAAGTGAATACATTCCGAAGTTACAAATACATCAACAGTGACCAATGCACCTCTCTCTCCTGCACAACAAACAACTAAAATCAATTTGCTGAACAAGAAAAAAAACGATCATGACAGAGTAGAAGAGCATATCAATCGACAAAATTCACAATAGACAACTCCCTGTCAAAACCACGAAGAAGAAAGAAGCCACGTGTTAAACAATGCGTCCCTTTCTCCAAGTCGCTACCCTGCTAGATAGATCACAACAAGTGTATGGAAAGATATTTGCTAATAAGTTCCCCAATAATTCACAATGTAAGATATTGCAATCACAAATCAAGAACATTCCACACAAAAGACCCAAGAATTTTTGCCGAAAAGTTTTTCTCTATTCCAAAAGCCAAGAGCCAAATTTCTCGATGGGATACAACGAGGGGATCACTTCTCTTAAATAGATCTAGAGTGTGTCCACATTCTAACTAAATCAATCCAACGATTGAGATTAAATCATCATCAACGATGGAGATTACATCTTTATCTTTTACATGGATCAACATAAAGGGGGGCACACTTTTGCCCTATGACGGCTTAGTGAGGCGAAGTACATCATAACATAAGATATAATCATGTGGTACATAAGAAAGGGGTCACCTAGGGGCATAAATCACCCTAGGAGCCATCTTAACAACATATCATAAGATCTAACATGTAAATAAATCATGTGCTAAGGTGGCGAGTGTTGTCCCCTTTCACACACCTGGTGGGGGAACGTGGTAGAAATCTTCAAGCCACTCGGTGTATCTTGGGGGCGAGTCTCGAGTCAAGGCTGTCACCTTGTTCTTGACTCCTTCATTTAGGCCAACTTCTAATCGAAGCCAAGGGGGTTAGACCCTTTTAGTTTCTAAGGTTGTTAAGGCTTAGTGTGATGGTTTATGATTGAATAAGTTATTTAGGAGTTTGATGAAAAATACTGGAACAAGATATTGCAACAATATATGTAAGCACGACAACATATACGTTATCTCAACACATGATATATAAATGATCTTAAAGCAAATGATTGTATGATAACAAATGTAATACCAGTGCCAATAATGGAGTTGGAAAAAAGGTAATGCTGTTGTAGTGTTGAGAAGTGTGTTGCGAATGCTCTTGGTCAGTTTTAAATTATTGTGGAAGATGAGTGAATTAGATTAGGGGAAAGGGAACTCCAAATATATCCGAAGGTACGAGGAGTATGTCCAAAACCCTTATCCGATGTGGTTTCACGCAAAGAATATGTGGGCTGGATCAGAGTCTCTGAGCATTAGAGGAAATTTGGGGTTTAAAATGGGACTTATAAGAAAACGAGCCAACAATAAATTCTTGTGAGTTGGAATTCAAGAACCAATAGAATTTCAATAAAATAAGTCAACCATAATGGTTGACTTGGCATATTTGTCATTAAAAAAACTGTTTTTTTGTTCGTATTTTCAACATATCTCCCTATGTTTTTACTCAAATTTCGAGTGGGACGACCCGTTGGATGCGGAATTTCAACGGGCCGTCCCGCTCGAAATTTGAGTAAAAACATAGGGAGATATGTTGAAAATACGAACAAAAAAATAGTTTTTTCTTTCTTCCTCCAAAATTAATAAATATTATTTTAACTATTATTTTATTATTTTCCTTAGGAGTCCCATTTTAGACCTCAAATTTCCTCCAATGATGTGTCCAACACTACACCAACAAGGGTGTAGCCTGACGGTATCTCGAGGTCACTACCCAGTTGTTCCTGCTTCCTCTGTGAACTTTTCTTGCAATGGATTAATTCGAGGCATTGGATTTTCGCCTTGGGAGGTTAATTCAGATGTGAATCTATCTTAGCTAGCTACCCTCATTGCTTTTGATGCAGCCAACTGTTCGGTCGAATTGCAACGGTGTAGAGCATACACAACGAAGTCTTGTTGTTTTAAATGATTTTAAAAGTTGTGTTTGTTTGTTAAAAAGGAAAAATAAACCTCAAAGAATCTCTTTTAGTTCAAATGAACCTCAATCAAGAAAGCAAGGAGGGGTTAATTTTAAACAAGAAGCAAAAATTAACACATTAAAATAAAAATCAAAGGTTTTCTAATTAAGCCTGCCACGCATCTCTTTCCCCTATCAGGAAACTCGGGAAGTCGCAGGGTTTGTATTTGTCTTACTCTTGATCAAATAAAAATATAATGAATGCACCATTCAAAGCTATGAAACCAGACACGTCCAAAAGGGCCTGCATGTCCCGTGTTCGACACGCACACGCTGACAGAGCGTGTCAGATACGACTTTTCAGCTTATCCCTATTTAGGACATGTGTGTCCCACGTTGTCACCAACGTGTCCTGATTCCAGGACACGTTTTCCATTGAAAAAACGGCCACAATTGCTTTAAATCGAAATTTTCACTTTCTTTTTATCATTTGCAAGTGTGGAGAGGGCTCTAAAGTGTGTTTGTTGTGCAGGTGAAGAAGATTTGAAGAATTTAAATGTGTAATTACTGATGTTAAATGTGCATAGATTTTGATTTCTATTGAATATTCGTAAAAATTTGGATCTACATGTCTATATTTTTAATATATATATAACGTGTCTTGATTCCGGGGGTCACCGTGTCCGTGTCGGACACTCGAATCCCCTTGTCTTTCGTGTCCCGTGTCCTCGTGTCAGGTGACTTAGGTAGTTCTATATTCCTGAACAATCTGATTATAAAATATCGACAGAGTCTTTACACAAGAAGAATCCAGATGTAAGACGGTGAAAGCTAGATAAGTGCCTACTGAAAACTTAATTTTCAAACTCATCTTGATTATGGGGTGACTCAATGAAAAGAGATCAAAGCACACCATAATGACTTGCTATTTCTCCTGAATGGTAAAGTTCTGCACCGATGAGTGTCTGGTGTAGATGTAATATCCTTTTTAATCCTCAATCAAAGATCATTCAAAAGAGGTTTTCCCTTTAATAGTCTTATATGCAAGAACGCATGGAAGATAGAATTTTGATATTGGACTTCTGTTAAGATTCCATATGCTAAGCTAGATTATCAGCACTCAATTCAATTTCACAACAAAAGTATATAGACAGTATCACCAAAAGAAACCGTATCACAAGATCAACACAGATTTACCCTAGGAAAACCCTAAAGGGAAAAACCCAGCAATAAAAGCTTCCTCAATATAGATGATCAAAGATAAAAGATAAGACTTCAGACTTGTCCTTCTCCTCCTTGCAGATAAGACTCTCTTTCTCTCTCTCTCTCTCATGCGCTACACAAGTGTGTATCTGTGTGTTTAAATAAGGAGCGCCTCTCTCCTATTTATATTCTTTCGTTCACTTGACATTTCACTCAACCAAGTCGGCCCCACTAAACTTGACTGGGACCACTTCTCTAGGAGGACTCAAAACAACTTATTATTATATTTCGGAGGGTGCTAATGACCCAACTTACAATGGAGGGTTTACCTCATGACTCTCTACTGACCTATTACAATATTAATGATTCTCCCGATAGGAACATCGGGGTACAATGAAATACAAATGATTCTCCCAATAGGAACATTGTGGTACAGTAAGTGAATACACTTCGAAGTTACAATAATTCAACACTCCCCCTTAACGAGAAGGGTATTCTACAACAACAACAACAACGACAGTAGGAGAAGGAGAGAGAGCATCTTCAACATCATCATGGTGATACATCTATAAATCATTGGAAGCTTTTTCATCATCTTTGACATATAGTCTTCATCTTCAATTTCAGCAGCAGAAACACTTTGATCATTCGATCGACAACATCATCATCAGTATTTTAGTTTCTTCAATCAGCGACATCATTGTCAACAATACTTTGACCTTTCGATCAGCTACATCATCACCATCAATACTTTGACCTTTCGATCAGCAACATTAGCAACATCATTAACATCATTATCATCATCAGCACTTTGACCTTTCGATCAGCAACATCAACAACATCATCATCATCATCAACAATACTCTGATCTTTCGATTAGCAACATCATCATCATCATCAGCAATACTTTGATCTTTCGATCAACAACATCATCATCATCAACCTGCAATCCATAATACGAAGACGAAAGTCTACGGATCACTTTAGGACTTAAGTCTAGGGATGATACAATTTTACCACATTCTCGAGGACCGAAGTCACCGGATACTATTACGGGATAATCACTCCCTATCACTTTAGGACTTAAGTCCAAGGACGATGCAATCCTACCACATTCTCGAAGACCGAAGTCACTGGATACTATTACGGGATAATCACTCCCTATCACTTTAGGACTTAAGTCCAAGGATGATGCAATCCTACCACATTCTTGAGGACCGAAGTCACCGGATACTATTACGGGATAATCACTCCCTATCACTTCAGGACTTAAGTCCAAGGATGATGTAATCCTACCACATTCTCGAGGACCAAAGTCACTGGATACTGTTACGGGAAAATCACTCCCTATCACTTTAGGACTTAAGTCCAAGGATTATGCAATCCCACCACATTCTCGAAAACCGAAGTCTTCGGATCACTTTAGGACAAGTGTCCAGGGATGATACAATCCTGCTTCTTTCTCGGAGCAGAAGTCTACGGATCACTTTAGGACATGTGTCCAGGGATGATACAATCCCACTACAACATCACTGCTCCCCATTTCGGTTAAGGTCTTTTTGAACAACACCAAGCTTGTCTCGAAAGTATTCGAACTTTATTCGAGACAGAGGATTTGTCAACACATCAACAACTTGTTCATCAGTACTCACATACTGGAGCTTTATGGCTCCCTTCTGTATCATATCTCTAATGTAGAAATACCAGATTTTTATGTGCTTTGACTTATCATGGAATACTGGGTTCTCTGTCATCTTTATACAACTTGTTGCAACTGCAACTATTTCCCCAAAATTTTTCAATTTTAGGGCCCCCCTTTTTATTTGTTTTTCTTGAAACTGGCCTAGGAGTATTTTGTTATTACCATGGTTGCCTTGAGTTCAGAATTTTCTTGAAAACTTGGTCTTTTTTACTTTTCCGTATCGGATGCTTAGTAAACTACTTTTCCGATATCGGAACTATAGTGGACTACCCTTCCGACGTTGCAGAAGTAGAACCATCAAGCATGCTGAGTGCCTTTGGACTCCCTCGCCGATACATCAGAGCTAGTTTTTTTATCCTCGGGTTTGATTTGCTGAAGTTACGGCTTTTAGTGTGAGATTTGTCCGATGAACTGTTTTCTTTCACCTTTCGATATCCGATAATTTTTTATTCGCTGTCGGTTGATTGACCGGAGTAAGCCGGAGTATAGTGTCTATCTCGCCTGGCGTTGCGGGAAGCTAATTCCGAGGAGTTCCGAAAGCATCATGTTCCTTTTGCCGATTCCGAAGAGTCTAACTCTGCCGGAGTTTCGATACCCGTTTCAATAGTACAGCCCGTGATGGTAGAATAGTACATTGCCGACGTTGCGGAGGAGGATCAGTTTTTGGTTCCAAGGGTAGAACTTAGTGGTTCCGACGTTCGATTGACTCAACATATCGCCGGGTCCGTAGTTCTGTTCGCGCTCGCCATTGCGGCGATCCTCCAGTTTATTCTTCCGATTGATTTAATTTTTGTCCGCTGATAGTTTCCCGCCCGGTCATAGGTATATATGTGTGGACATGTGACTTGTCATTTAGCATTTGGATTTGTCGTTTGCATTGTGGAAGCAGTCCAGAGAAGTCGTGCGCACATAGCTGTCAAAACCTGGTTTGTTCTGCTCTGTACCTGTGGATTTTCAGCTCGTCCGGTCACTCGCATCGCTCTTGACAGGTAGGTTTACCCATAGCCTTGTCACTTTGGGTAGTATTGGTTGATTTTGAACTGTTAAGTGCGTTGTAGGTTAGGTTTCCGGAGGTTAGGTTTTTTTTTGCATAGAAGGTTAGGAATTTTTTGCCTCCTTACGGTGATTTCGTGGATGTTTACATTGGGGGGGGGGGGCGTTTAACTGTTTGAGGTCTCATTATTGTGGGAATCTGAGTCTGTATGCCGTTGAAGCGTTATGTACGCGTTTGTGCCGACACAAGTTGTTAGGGCACGGTGCAGACAGGCGTTTCGCTGTCTGCACCACCCTTTTCTTGATCTTTTCATGATCGGCCGGGGGTTAGTAAGCTATTTTTCTTGCAACGACTTTTTCCCGTGGGACTCAAGAAGGTTTTTTTTTCAATCGATTAGGATTTTTCTCGAAGACAGTTGCTACGCAGGGTTTAGTTTTTAAGATTGAGAATTGTGTTGAGATCCAGTATAAGAATCAGTCTGGTAAGTACCTGTGTGAGACGGAGGTTGTTTGGTCGATTAAGGTTTTGAGATAGTGGCGTGTTGCCGCCTAATTCACACTTTAAGGAACAGGAAAGTCACAACCTGCTATGTGTGTCTTTGGGGGCAAGCGAGAGCTGGGGACCACTGTCACCACAGTCTACCAACTCCTTCGTTAGGCCAGATCCCAACAGAGCCAAGGGGGGTAGTCCCTACAGGAAAACTAAGTTCCAGATTTATTAATTAATTACAAATTAATTAAAGGGATCTTTTATTAAGATTGCAAGGCCAGGACTTTACACTATCTAAGGAATGACAAGCATCATGCAAATGCAAAGATTTCCTTTTAATGACAAGCAGACCTTGAGATAAATGAAGACTAGTGTCTATTAACAAATGGAGTCTAAGGATAAATTACAACTTTACAAATGAAATTAAAATCTAAGTTAATTAACCCACAGTTTAGGTGTTATCCCAATCAAAACAGGTTACAATATGGACAAATGAATACTATGAACAATATAAACAATAATGAATGAGCAGTTAAGTAGTATAAACAATATCCATAGTTGTATCAGATGTTATGAACAGATTGAATAAATAGAACAATTATTAAGCTATTACACAAGATTTACAGATTACTAAACAATGTGATTAGTTAATCAAATGAATTGAAGATGCCACCACAAAGGTTTGCGAAACTGAAAGGAAATACTTGTAACTGAAAAGTGAAAAGCTTGCAGTGAAATAAAATGTGAAAGTGCTTGCAGTAAAAACCTTGAAAAACAAAGCAAAGATAAATAGCAGTGACCTGTGTTTGTAGGACGTTTTGCAATGTCTCTTGTAAATTTTAATAAAGAGGTGAGATCTTTGATTAAGTTTTAGATCCGGTGGTGTGACTACCCCAATCTAGTATTTCTCAAGTCAAAGAAGGAATGCTGGTGCGCTCAACATAGTGGGAGCAAAGCCCACCCGTAGCTCCTAGGTCAAACCCCAATGGCCCGGTGCTCAACAAGGAGGACGTGGAACGCCTAGAGACCCCCCACGGTCTTCTACCCCAAGTTGCCTCCGAGTCACTGTTTTTAATCAACAGGAAAAACAGCTAGATGGATGCCTATTAAACTAGAACTCCTCTATCCCCTGTCGTATCTCGCGAGTACCCCGAAGGGTGATAACCGAGTAGAGGAATAGGGGGTAGTGAAGTTGTTGTTGGTTAATTTTAGGGGTCAATTTTAATCTTGGTGATTAGCATGCAAGGTAAATTTTAAACTATCAACAAGATCAACCAAGCGGTATCCCTTATGGGAGGTGCTGGTACTTGATCTTGGACTAAAAAATAAAGTGAAGATTTGTAGCAGAAAAAAGAGTGTTATTTTAATTAAACTAAGCCCCCACTTCTCCTGCTTTTCATACCCAACTTGAAGTCCCTAAAGGGAGATGACAAGTGGATAGATGATACACCGAATAGGTGGGTTGTCTGATTACCCCTTTAACAGAAAATGAAATTTGAAAAGAAAATACACTAGCTAAAATAGTATCCTAACCACACAACAATCTCTATGACAGAGATGGTGGTCTGTCACAGAGATAGTGGGTAAACAGAAAATAAAACTAGTTATCCTAACCTCACTTCAATCCCTTAAGGGAAGGTGGGTGAACAGAAATAAACTTGCATAAATCTAAACAACTAGTTTCTAAGCTATCTCTACACTACTCATATACAGATTTACAGCAGAGAATACCCCAAACAGAACTTCTCTTTTGGGGTTTACAATCCTTTAGAAGAGAAGAGAAGAAGTGGTTTTTTTGGGTCCCTTTTGGACCAAAACTTTTTCTGGGTTTTTTCTAGGCAATTTTGGGCGGCATAACCCCCTCTTCTGTGCATAAACCTGCAAAAAACCAGCAACTTTATTCGCTGGAAATTACTGCAGAAAACTGAATCAGAAAGTTAGCACAGATTATTGTAAAACCCAGAAATTTTATAAAAAAAAACTGAACTTAAAAAATTGGAAAAATTGAAATTTTAGTGGTTAAAAATGAACGTTTTTGGGCTGAAAATGACTTATAAACAACAGATTTAAAGCTTTATACTAATATATAATGGATGAAAGCCCTAAAACAAGGGTTATATTCACTATACAGTGAATAAAACCCAGTTTTAGGAAGGAAAAAGAAAAATGGCCGAAATGAAATTTTGAAAAAAGAAACCCTTGGAGAGATGTCCTTGGCTTGGAAAAACCTGCAAATAAACTTATGAGAGAGCTGCAAAATGTAAGCAAAGAGGTGAGTACCCAATAAATCTACCAAAATACTTTGATAAATCTTATTAAAAACTCACAAATGGAAGCAGAAATACTTCTACTTACAAATCCCTCCACAAAATACTTTGTGGAGAGCTATCTAAGCTAATACAAATGCAAATCAAATAAGTACATACACAAGTTACCTCATCAAAAGATGCATGAAATGTAGAATGACGACACAATATCCCTCCAAAGCTTTCTTCTATTATGGCCCAACTAGGGCAAGATTCAATACAACAATGGCAAGAGGCTTGGGCCAAATGCTTGAAAAAATATGAGAGGAGAAGAGGGAAGAATTTCAGCAGCATAACAATAGCATGAGAGAAGTTATCAAATGAGGAAGTGAGACCCTCATTATATAGTTGAGGAGCAACCCCAACCCCTTGAAGATCAATGGCCAAGATTAGATCTAGATCTAGATTAAATCTCCACCACTAGATCTAGGTATTTGACTTTGCACCCTTCTCAATCAATGGCTTGGATGCTTGATCCATGGCTCAATTAATCCACACCCTTAGATCTAGGGTTTTTGACCAAGAGTTCCCCTTAGATTGCTTTTAGGGTTTTATTGTGGGCCCAACCTAGGCTAGGCACCCTCCTCCAAGTATAGCGCTTCCTCCAAAAGTGGCGCCTTCCTCTAGATCTAGCGTCCTCTCCAAATGGGTAGCGCCCTCTCCAAATGGGTAGTGCCCTCCTTATAATGGCTAGCGCCTCCACTAAATGGAGCGCCTCCTTCATCATATGACGCCTCCCCTTATGGTATGACGCCCTCTTCTATTGCTAGCGCCCCACTAAAATAAGACGCCTACTCTATATTGTATAGCGCCCCACTTTAGCAAGGGTTTTAGTGAGGGTTTAAATCACTCCAAACATTTACTTGGACCACCTCTTAACTAGGCTTTAGACTTTAGCCCTTTGCTCCAAGATAAATATCTAACCTTTAGACTTAGGCTAAATATATACTTCACCTTAGATTTAATTTTTCAATTTAATTTTTAAAATTTTTCCAATTTTGACTTAGGAAAAATTAAAAAATAACTTGAAAAAATCATATCTTGGCCATGGGGGGGGGTGGAAAAATTTGGAATAAATTTTCCTCGGCTTAGCAATCCCCAAACAAAATTACCATGGCATTATTTGATTTTTTACTTCAAAATCAAATAATATGAATTTTTGACTTAGGGAAATTAAATAATTCCCTAGGGAAGATAGACCCCTCCTGACCAAAATTGGTCTATCTCTTCAACTCCTTGTCTGAATGACATGGGACTCGAAGCAGTGGCTTAGGGGGTTTCATAGCAATTTACCTTGCATTCATAGCCCCTATTACAAAATGCCGGTGCTTGAGCAATTACATTATTACATCAAAACTGAGTTAATTAACCACCAAGGGGTGAAATTAATTAACTAGAAAAATTAATAAAAATACAACAACATAACGAAACTCCGCAAGACTTAATACAAATGTCTAGCATGGTCACCAACAACATTTTGAACCCTTAGCCACCCCAGGGACT